>QRFJ01001805.1:0-101692 GCA_006176705.1 Cocos nucifera | reverse complement strand
AATGGTCATTGATAATTCAGTAGAGCTTAAATGAGATATATCATTGGGGTATTATAATACTTATCAATAGAAAAATTAAGTAAAAGAACAATAAATTTTTCCAGAAACTTTTTCTAATTATTCCACTTTTATCTCTAATTTGTCTAAACTTGTGTAGTGATAGATACGGGTGTACCATGCCCTACTCGGTCCATTCTATCTATCGTTTATTATTGATTTATTTTAACATTGCCCACTTTTTGATGCAAATCATTGGTTCTTAGGCAAGCGATCCCGGGACCGGGTACTTGGGGATGACCGACAAGGACTGTTTCTTTTCTTTTTTCTTTTATCTTTTTTTTTGACTTTTGTGTTTTGTTTGTGTAACACCGTTAGTACCCGCTACACTATTAAGACTTAACTCCTGTATAGCTTCTAATTTGATTCATGTAGCGAGTCTAGGGCCAATGACTCCCAAAACCAGTTTGGCGCGTTTAGGAGCACTAGAGTCGGAAGATAGCCCCCTGTCGACTCTTACTAGCTCGAATTCAAATAGGCTAAGAGTTAAGACTAGCTTTACAACGAGCTTCTTTGCCCTTTCCACTTTTGACACGAAACTCAATGCTTGCTTTAGGCAAGAGGCCTGGTTACTCAGGGAGCGCAAGTACTTGGAAACTATTTTATTAAATAAATTTTTATATGAAGAAACGTATAGTTACCCACAGACGCCTCACATAACCCATAAAAGTAGACTTTCTTTGATGCTAGTAGAAATATTAGAAATGCCAAAAATACAAAAAAATTTAAATGTTCAGACTTACTCTTTACTTCGAGATTTTCTTAATATCTTGATTCCTCAATATATCTCATAGATTCTCTAATCTGTCGCTTCATTTTATTTTTAAAAGTGCTTAGTTTAATTCGATTTCTTAACTCATGAATCAAGTTCATTAGAATACTAATACTAACTTTTTCGAGGACTTAAAATTTTTAATAAAAATTTTATTTTTCTCTCCCCCCAACTTAATGATATTGTCCTCAATGGAGAAGAAGAAAAAATAAAGGATGTAATAAAAAATGGAAGAATACACCTAAACTCAGATAATAAATATTATTTTTTATTATTTTTTTATTTATTTATTTTTTATTTATTTATTTATTTATTTTTATTTTTTGGTCCAGCACATGCCTTTTGAACAAGGTGCGTTGAGGCATCTCCCATTCTCTCAACTTATTCAAATTCCAAATCCGTTCACAAAAGAGAATAACTCAAAGAAGATGAACATTTAGATCAACAAATAAATATTGGGCTCGGTGCCTGTTCGCGAGCCAGGCGGCTGAAGTTTCAGCGGCCTGTCTCTGCCAGCCCGACACAATGCAACGGCTATCAACCTATCACTTGTGTCGAACGGAGATTCGGCACTTGACAAATTTTGCACGATGATGGTTGTGGATTGCCAATCTCAGAAAGTTCAAATCTTTGTATCATCCCATCTACTCTGCATGTGAGGGGTATTCAACCCGATTAATGTTTTTGACACTGATATTTTATGATTCATTCTCAGACCCATGTCTCTATCTAAGAATTGCTCTATTTGTTTTCTTACTTCTAGAAGATTGCTCACATACATGGAGTTTCTTAGCGGGAGATATGTGTTTGATTCAATGGGTGCTGGAGATGGTGATAAAGGGCGGTTTTTGAATTCGTGTGCAGGGGTAAAATTAATATGATCCTCGCCATTGAATACAACTCACTTGGAATCGAGTTTTTTACAATGGCATTGTTCGCTACTTTTTGATAACAGAAGGAAACTAGCTATCGTACGGATTGAAATGGGACACTAGGGACAACTAGCGTTTCAATACAGCTTCGGTAAATCTCTATTACTTTTTCTTTTATTTCTATCTCAGTGTGTGAAACTAGAACTAGTATCAGTACCTAATCCTGGCTTTGGGTTTCTTCTATGTGGTTGATCTCAGTAACTAACCAGTTCCTTAAGTTCTATCATTTTGGCTAGCCCATCAGTATCCACCTCTCTCACCCCTAGTCTTTGGGTAAGGGGTTCAATAGAGAAATTCTATAGCTTTTAAGCTTCAGGAATTACTTGGTCAGGGTATTCTCAAATTGAGAGATTCTTAGCATGAAACATTACGAATTGCTTGATAATATGTTAATGCCACTCGAGGTGTGGTTGGTGTCAGTGGTGGCTGTAGCTTGTCAAACTTGGTGGACTTAAGTCCGTAGTTGATCGATAGCGTTCTCCTTCTCAGATATTAGAGTCAACGTTAATATGTACTATACTTGTCGAAGCTCTTCTAGTCTGGCGATAAATCTGCTGTCTGAGGAGTTAGATATTAATGTGTTGAAGCATTGGCTCTACATTCTATCATCAAGCTAGATTGGTCTTGTTGAGGAGGGGGTATCGAAGGCTGATTATTAAGTGGCATATGGCTGATAGACCGACTGATAGACTCCGCCATTATTATAAGGCATACCGGGATTTTGATAATTTTGCTCAAGTGGAAATTTGGGTCTGACCGCTGAGATCGTTGTTGGTGTGATCCGAGAAAAAATTAAAGATGTTACTCCAATCTGCGTGCAAGTAGTAGATGAAGGATTTGACAAATGGAGTCTATTATCAACTTCGTGGATGATGCCTTTGCGAAATTGGCGGGCCTTTGAAACACTTATTCTTGGATTATATATTATGCGCAGACTGTGTGCAGGACCATCCGGAAATGGATTTCACCTCTGAGCGCGCATCGATCGGGCGCCTTTGTGGCCACTAAGCGACTTTGTTGAGAACTACCTCCAGATAATAGAAAAGATTGTTGACCTAAAGGTTAGAGTTGATTCTTATTTCTGATCACAAAGAAAGGTCCACTTTAATCTAATTTGGTGCGGACGTATTAGAATTTAATATTTAGGCGGCATCCTTGATTATTATGCTTTAAGGTGTGGAATTCGAAACCGAGAATTCAATTAAGCTCGCTCAACCTAAATTAAAAAAATAATTTCCTACGGGCGTACAGTATATTATGCGCGAAACGCGTGGAGAGATCAAGGTCGTAATGGTTCAAAAAAAAAAATTTTTTTTAATATTTTTTTTAAATTATTTTGTGCATTGGTGTAGCGTCTCCACTCAATGACATGTTGTGTTTAGTCTCTCTCTTGAACTTCTTAATGTTGCGATATTTCTAACTTATAGACTCTCTACACTTATTAATATTTAATATTTTTTTTAGTTAGTTTATTTAATTTTTTATTTTATTTTATTTTATTTTTTTAAGAGGAGAAAGAAAAAAAAAGTTCTCAGAAAAGGTCCAGAGGAGTCCTAGAACTAAGAAGAAGAGAGAGAATTCGGTTTAATTAGATTTAATATTGGTTAGCAATCAAGTTAGTCAATCAATCCTGCCTAAAGGTTGTCCTAGATCTAGACAGCTTCCTACACTGTCAAGAGGTCACCTTCAAGCCCTCCAACGTGTAGGATTAGCAATCAACTTAGCCAGGGTAAGTGTAAGGTTGTGGGAGTCCCTCCGTTGCTTGCCTTAGACACCAATTGTGGCTTGGCCAGATAAGCGAACGGAACCAATTAGAAACCATCCTTCCTTCGGGCGCAGTCGTCCCTGAACCACTTTCCTAGATACCAGTCACATTGGTTATCCTAACTTCCCCGGTTCAACTCTTTTGGATTCCTTTCCTATTGAGCTCGAGTTCTAGGGTTGATGTCTAATTGATTTTAAAATTTTAAAGGACTTAGGCATATGCAGGATGTTGGCTGGTTGTTGTGTTGTGGGCTAAGGAAGGTGGGATCAATCCCCACCTTATCTTGTTTACTTGGGTTGTGCCCTTAATTTGATTTAATATGATATACAAAAAAAAAATTCAATCAAAGGGTTCTATGCAATTTAAACTAGATGCATATAGCTAATTGTATTCTGAAAGGCTTACCTTGCCTCCAGCAATCACCAAAAAAAATAAAAATAAAAATAAAGATAAAAATAAAACTAATATGATGTATGCTTTAAGCAGTTAAGATTTCTAATCTTGTCATGAGATTTTTTTAATTAAGTTTAAATAAATATATTTTTTTAAAATTAATTTAAAAAATAAAATAAATAAATAATTAAAATAAAATAAAAAAAAACTAGGGTTAGGATTGATCTCACCAGGCAAAACTTCTGATTCTTTTTGTTCTTCTTTTTTCTACAAAATAATAAAAAAAATTAGCAAGAAAATAAAAATTTTATTTATAATTTTTTTATAGAAAAATCAAAGAGATCAAAAATTTAATATCCATGCCTTCCCCGGCAACGGCGCCAAAAACTTGATAGGAAGCGTTTGCCGAAATTATTTTTAATTTATTTAAAATAAATCAAAGAAATCAAAATCAAAAATCAAAAACCTTCCCCGGCAACGGCGCCAAAAATTTGATAGGGACACGATGTTGTCGTTAAGACACCGTGTTTATCAGTTTAATCCGACTTCTTAAAATCATTGAAAATGCGTAGATAGTAGTGAGTCGGGTCGAATCCACAGGGAAGGTAGTGTTTTTAGATTTAAAATCTTTGATTTTATAAAAGAAAAAGAAAAGAAAAGAGTTTTGGGATCAAAAGTGAAGTCGGAAAATAAAAATGCAAAAATTAAAAGATGCAGGAATTTAAACTTGGTACTAAGATCTACTAGTTAAATCTTAGCATCTACTTGCAAAGCAATAATTTAAAGTGCAGAAATTAAATTACAATAAAAATAAAAAGCAAGAAATTAAAATGCAAAAATAAAATTTTTATTAATTAAAATTTTAGAATTTAAATACATAAAATTTAAAAAAAAAAAATAAAATAAAATAGCCTGATCTCTGATCTTGGATCGGCATTGGCAGAAAGATGGTGTAGAAGCTCGGCTCTTCTTCTCGGCACCCGTTGCTTCGAAGCAGCCTTTAACCCATAGCCTGGCTTCGCCCTGTACCAAAGCTTCACCTTGATCGGAGATATTGATTTCTTGGATGGCCTGGGGTCCTTTTTATAGAGCTAGGAGGGCTGGATATTTTTTCTAAAGGCAATATGGGACTAATAGCCTTTGTAATCATCAAAATACAAAGAAATTTGGATAAAATTTGAATCAAAATAGCTCTGATATGACTCTGATAAATCTGATAAAATCCAGCCATTCAATAGGAATCCAACGGTCCAAAAATCATCAAAATCGGATGCAGATAAGCTCAGATCGGGTCGGATTAAATTCTGGCCGTTGGATCGCGCTTGATCGAGGAAATCTGGCCGCAAATCATGCGCTTCGGGAGTCTTGATCACCGCCGGCAGCATTCTGGACCGTCGGATCATCGCCTGGATCGAGCGCTGCCGTCCGATGGTGATCCGCGTGATGTTTGTATCTGAATAAAATTCGGAAGCAACCACAGCCGTCCGATCCTGACCGCAAACAACCACATCCGTCCGATCGCGCAATAACTGTTCCCATGGACCGCGTGGACCGGCCGCACCGCACACCGCAACCAATCAGCGCCGCTTGTTGTCGGACGAAAAGACTAAATTACCCTTGTGAGCCGCGATAAATTTCTGTAGACCCTTAAGGGGTCTAGGTCCACCACGTGGCAATCTCTGATTCGCCGGAATTTGCTGAGCTGGCGGTCCACGCCTAGGATCGTGGACCGGCTGATGGCTTCAACGGCTGAGTCGGCTTGATGGCTTGGCTTGGCTTGGTGGCTCGGCTTGCGGAGCCGGCTGAGCCGTTTTCTTTTTTTTTATTTAATTTTTATTTATTTTATATTTTTAAAAATTCATATCTTTTCCATTTTAGCTCCGTTTTACTTGAAATTTATTTCGTTGTGATCAAAAAAATGAGCTCTTTCTATTGATAATAAAATTTTATTTTTTAATTTTTATTATTTTTATTTTTTTTATTATTTTTTAATTAATTTTTTAATTAATAAAAATATGAATTTTTCAAAAATTATATATAAATTGATTATTAATTCTTAAAAATTAATATAAATTAATTAATAAATTAATACTTTTATTGGTAAATTTATGATGCTTCCAATAAGCTCCAGATCCAAACTAAGTAAACATCTTCTGTAGTAAGCAACTGGAGTTCCATCTGTATGGGACTCTAGATGCGCTATCCATGGGTGCACACCTCCCTAGGCATGTGCTCCTTATCCATCTGCTTTTTAGTAGGTGGACTAGTCCAAAAATTCTCTCCTATGATGGCTTGATACATGGGCAGATGTCTAAGTGTCAAAGGTCAACATTTGACCAAATGTTCGAAACAGGATTTACCAGGTGACGAAAAATGGTAGGTGTTGCCTCAAATTCATCTTATAAATTAAGACAATTCTTTTCTAACCTAGATAAGCTCTAGTCAGACCATGTAAAGGTACCTAAGTGAGCCAAGATACATTTGGCTCAGTTGAGACAAACTTTAATGATAATTAAAGGAGAACATTAAGCTCAATCATATGCTAGCACAATTTTCTTAAACCAAATTGAATCTTATTCAAATCAATTGAACTGGGTTAGTCCAATTGATGGTATCCAAATCGAAACTCTTATTTGTGTGACCCAGATAGATTTAGTTCTGTATGGTAATGAGATATGTTGCGATCTCTATCATCGACATCATTGAAACACCTTTTGATGGATCAGAATTTTTCTGATTCAGACAACTTGTATGATTGATCATCTAAACTATTCTAATTGCTCTCAAAATCCACCATTGACACCTAGCTGCATATGCTGGCAATCCATCAGAACTAAAAATGAACCTCTCAATGCAATTACCTATGTGATTAAGTGATTCTATCTTGAGCCCCGACTGGATTAGGGTTAAGGTAATCTCATCAAACCCTAATATCCATCACATGATTAATCATTCGATTCAAGTCCATTATGAAAACCTTAATAGAAACTCTTTCTATTATTTCACTCCGCCATGGGCATGGATTTATGGACTTGATTCTCATGATCATCATAGGGCTTATCCTTATCTACCGAGGTAGATAGATTTTCTATCTGTGCAATCCAATTCTTACAATGAACATGCTATAGCCAACATACACCTCAGGTTTTTGAGTAGCTAGAAGATCGAGTTATGGTGTAGTCAAACTATAACACCCTCAAGGTGAACTATCGATGCACCTCAGGTCAAATAATCTGACACACAACTACAGCTTTGAGCCAGTCATTGACGAGAAGGTAGACTTCCTAATGACCGCTCGAGGTGGTCATGCTTAGTGCCTTCGTTCTCTAATGAGTATCTATACTCTCGCTCTGGTGTCTCTACACCATAGACTCAAGACACATCTATTATCAGAAAGCGATTGTATACCAACTTTTTGGATCAATCACCATCCTCATGATGATCCTGTGGTCAAAAGCATTTTATGACTTAATAATGAAAATTCATGTCTTAAATTTTCTACTCTTGAAAATAAGAACTATCATTATCATTAACTCAAGGAATGTATCACAAACACTAAATACACATTATGATAGAAAATAATTAATTTTATAATTTATAGTCAAAATTATAATTTTATCCTTAGAAGTATATAACAAGTGTCAGTCAATTCTGACTTCAAGGGCACACATATCTAATAATCTTTCACTTGTCCTAAAGCCAATTGGCTACAAATCTAAGTCCCATCTTCTCAAGATGAGTTTCGATCTTCTGTTAGCCCAACGACTTTGTAAATGGGTCTGCCGCATTGTCTATGGAGTCGACTCTCTTGACCTCGACGTATCTTTTCTCGAGGTAATCACGGATGAGATGGTATCACCGCTCGATGTGTTTGGATTTTTGATGAGATGTCGGCTCCTTAGTAAGAACTATGGCACCACTATTGTCATAGTACAGAGAAATGGCATCTGATGGCATTATTCTGATCTCTATGGTGAACTTCTTATATCAAAATACCTCCTTCACAGCTTCTGATGCAGCGATGTATTTTGCTTCCATGGTGGAATCTGCTATAACTATCTACTGGGAACTCTTTCAATTAACAACACCACCATTACACACAAATAGATTCTTAGATGTCAACTTTTGATCATCTATATCGGACATAAAATCTGAGTCTGTATACCCTTAGACTCTAAATTTTTCATTACCAAAAATCAAAAACATATCCTTAGTTCTTCTTAAGTACTTAAGGATACATTTTACAGAAGTCCAGTATTCTTCTTCTGGATTTGACTGATATCTGCTTCTGACACTCATAGCATGGGCTATATCAGATTGTGTACATAACATGGCATACATGAGGCTCCCTATTGCAGAAGCATAAGGGATCTTGCTCATGCATTTAATCTCCTCTGATGTATTGGGATACATTTTCTTAGAGAGATGAATGCCATGTTTGAAGAGTACCAAACCCTTCTTGGAGTTTTCCATGCTAAACCTCTTTAGCACTTCCTCTATGTACATCTTCTATGAATGACCTAGCATCCTATTCAGTCTATCTCTATAGAATTTAATTCCTAGAATGAAGGATGCTTCTCCTAGGTGTTTCATGGAGAATTCTTTAGATAACCACGTTTTAACTATGGTCAACATGGAAATATCATTTCCAAAAAGTAGAATATCATCCATGTACAGTATGAGAAAGATAATAGCGCTCCCACCGACCTTTCTAAAAATACATGGTTCCTCGTCATTCTTGATGAAATCAAACAATTTGATCACATCACTAAAATGAGTATTCTAGTTCCAAGATGCTTGCTTAAGTGCATATATGGACCTTTGCAGCTTGCATATTTTATGATCAGTGTCACTAGATCTGAAACCCAGTGGCTATTCCATATTAATATCTTCCTCAAGATATCCATTTAAGAATATCATTTTCACATCAATTTGCCATATATCATAATTGAAATAGGCTACAATAGCAAGCAATGTGCGAATAAATTTAAGCATGGCTACTGGCGAAAAGATATCCTGATAGTCAATGCCTTCGCACTGACTATAATCTTTTGCCATTAATCAAGCTTTGAATGTCTCTACATTCCCATCCACACCAATCTCTCTCTTGTAGATCCATTTACATCCAATAGGTACTATACCTTCTGGTGGATCTACCAAGGTCCAGACTTGGTTTGAGTGCATCAAGTCAATTTCTGACTTCATTGCCTCTAACCATTTTCCAGAGTCGATATCTGATATCGTCTGGTTATAAGTTTTGGAATCATCACCATGAACTCCATTACCTATGAGGAACATTTTCTATACTTTCTCTGAAATAGTACCTAAGTACCTCTCAAGAGGATAAAAAATTCTTTTTGATCTTCGAGGTGGAGGAGGCAGTGATTGTGTTGGCTCAACCTGATTTGGTCCCAAAGGATCCTTAGCTCTTTGCTCTTGGGAGACTTTCTCCTCTAGCTTGATCTGCTTTCCAATGCCGCCATCCTGAATAAACTATTTTTTAAGAAAGGTGGCATATCGACTCACAATCACATTATGATCTTTTGGAATGTAAAAATAATATCCTAATGATTCTTTAGGATATCCTATGAATTGAGTCTAAAGGACCTATAGTCTAACTTGTTCTCTTGTTGTTTTTTGACATGAGCTGGACAACCCTAAATTTTGAGATGACTCAGACTTAGTTTCTTACCATGTCATATCTCGTACGGTGTGGTAGAAATAGTTTTAGAAGAAACCCTATTCAGTAAATATATAGCAATTAACAAACTATGTCCCCGAAGATAATTGGGAGGTCTGTGAAGCTCATTATGGATCGAACCATATCTAATAGGATCCGATTCCTCCATTCTGAAATTCCATTGAGTTGAGATATTTTAGATAGAGTCCATTGAGAGACTATGCCATTCTGTTTGAGATAGTCCAAGAATTATCGACTAAGGTATTCACCTCCTCGATCTGATTGAAGAACCTTAATGGGTTTTTCAGTTTGCTTTTCTACTTCATGTCTAAATTCTTTAAACTTTTTAAAGGCTTCAGACTTGTGTCTCATAAGATACACATACCCATACCGAGATAAATCATCGATGAAAGGTTATGAAGTAGACAAAATTGCCTCTAGCCGGCACATCAAATGGGCCGCACACATCAGTATGTACTAGGGCAAGTAAATCCGTGGCCCTTTCCCCATGTCCCACAAAAGAAAGTTTAGTCATTTTGCCATGAAGACATGATTCACAAATTGGATATGACTCGGAAGTCAATGGACTCAATAGCCCAATTTTTTTCAATTTGTTAATCCTATCTTCTGCTATATGACCTAGTCTAAGGTGCCATAGATACCTATCATTTGGACTATCCCTGGGTCATTTTGATTTTATGGCATTCACATTTTGCTCGATATTAAAAATAGATATATCAATATATAACTGGTAAAGACTGTTAATAAGAAAACCACTTGCAAATTTATTTCTTTCATAAAGAATGTTATAATGGTCCTTAAGAAAACTAATTACACAGCCTTCTTGTGCTAAACATGAAATAGAAATCAAATTTCTGCTTGCTGTAGACACATAATAACAATCCCTAAGTACAAAATCTAAACTAGATGATAATCGAAGAGGGTAGGTTTCTATGCCTACAACAGCAACCCTTGCTCCATTTTTAATGCATAGGATCATTTCACCATCCCTCAGTCTCCTGCTATCCTCAAGATTTTGTATGGAAGTACACAAATGAGCACTAGAACCAGAGTCAAGCACCCAACTGGATGCAGATAAAATCATAAGGTTAGATTCAATAGCGAGCATACCTCCAGAAGGACCTGCCTCCTTATTCTTCAAGGTGGTCAGGTATGTAGGGTAGTTCCACTTCCAATGGCCATCAGTGTTGCAATAAAAATATTTTTCTTTGTTAGTGGCCTTCTTCTTCAACTCCATCTTCTTTTTCTTTCCTCCTTCCATCTTTTGCTTTTTCATAGACTTCTTCTTCTTTCCAAAAGACTTTCTCTTGGAAGAAGTCTATTCTATAGCAAATACTGAGCCTTTGGAACCTTTCATTGAAAGCTCAGTAGTAACCAGCATGTTCATAAGCTCAGTCAGAGTATTTTAAAGTTTATGCATATGGTAGTTCATGATGAACTGCCCATATGCATTAGTCAAGGATTGCAGAATTATATCATTCTACAAATTCAGGTCCAACTTCACTCCGAGCTTCTCAAGCTCTTCCAAGTTCTTGATCATCATCAGACATTGATCTTGGACTGATTGCCTATCATGCATTTTAGCATTAAATAGTCATTTAGTGATTTGATATTTGGCTGGGCAACTTTGTTCACCAAGCATCTCTTGGAGGTGAGCCAACATTTGATGGGCAGTCTTGATATCTTCATGTTGGTGCTGAAGCTCATCAGACATCAAGCCCAATATGTAGTATCTGGCCTTGATATCTTCGTCTGTCCACTTATCCAGAGACACTCTCTATTCAGCGGATGCACGAGTTGGTAAGGTGGGGCGATCTTGATCCAATACATGAGTTAACTTTTTAGAACCCAAAATAATTTTGAAGTTCGAGAGCCAATCCTTATAATTGAGTTCGGTCAGTCTATGGGTGTCCAGGATATGTGCTAGTGGATTGGATGTAGACATTTTATTTTTTCTGTAAAGAGTCAAAGTTTCTAGTTAGATATTATAATTAAGACTTGACCAATTTATTTAAGAATTTAATTTTTAAATAAATTAGCTTTCACTATTTTTTTGGATCCCTACACTCTCTCTATAGAGATGCAAAAATCTCCGCAATTATAGATTTTTAATGGATGGTGCAATTCCACCAACTGACTCATCACCTCACCTAACAGTTATTGATGATGGGTTAGCCAATGAGTGGATAACTCTTATCCAATGATTCTCTAATCATGGTGCACCCAAACCTGATCTCTAATTCATGAATCTCACCATGCCTAGAATATTGATCCACTGTATAGTTAAGACAGACCCACCATTTGCATAGATTGGATTCCTAATTGGATCTCTCACCATATCCAGAATATTAAGCCCAATATATCCTCCAGCCCATAGCATCCAATGCTTAATAGACATGGTTGCATCTTTCTGGTGCAACTGAACTACTGTGATCAACCGAGAACAATCAACCTCGAGAAGGGCCTGCATATCTACAATGGTGGAAGACCTTAGACTTAATCTTTTCTTAGGATGATTTGATTTAGGTCTTTTTAAACTTGACATACAATAGCCATAACAATTATGACTAACCTAGTGGTATGCGTTAGCTCAGATTGTTAACCACCTTAGATCAGGATTGGGTCGACAAATTTGGTCAGGTAAGTGAGACCAGTAGAAGGGATATGTTATAAACTCGATAAGAATGCATTCGAATCGAGTAGCTTCCAATTAAAAATCAGTCGGTCGTATCTATCAGACTTACCTTAGACACTAAATTGTTGAGCAAGAACCAATCAAGTTAGCCTACAATCCAGACTCTGACCACTGAGCCTAATTAGGTCTTTGCTTGATCGATCACTTATATGATTCGATCTTGACCCAGTCTTAATCGTATTAGGCTAGTCAATTTAAGCACTCTTGATCCCATCTAACCAACTCTTGATTCTTTTTGATCAACCTCTAGACCTAATTGAGCTACATAAGCCCAAACCTAAAGTTATAAATATGTCTTAAAACTGAAAATTCTTAATTTTTAGACTTAACATATTTCATAATCTTAATTCTTAATTAGGTTTAGAGTTCATAAATAAAATATGTAAATAAAATCCTAGGATTTCAGGATGTAGGATTTTGAAGAAAATAAGTTTTAGATTTTTGATTAAGGACGAACGCGCAGCACCCATATACATCATAAGAACACTGCATCGAATGGGAGGAGAGGATATTTAAACTCTACTTTGCTCTTATGACCAGACGGTCAAGGGAAATGCCTTAATCAAAAATATGAAAACTATAAAACTAGTTAGATCTACATCATATATCTCATATATAAAAATTGATCTAACTATAAACATGTTTTGCATACATCTTCATGTATCATATCATGCAATTTTTTAGATCTAAATTATCTCATAATCATCTAAAAAATTAAATTTAAATTGATCTATATCAAATTAAAATCTATTCTAGACAATTATGTAGAACTATTCTACAACTAGTCTAAACATGCATTCATCATATCTCATATGAACAAAAATTAAATAATTTTATTTTTTATTTTTTAGATCTTATTATAATATTTATAATATCAAAAAATAGTAAATAAATAGATCTAAAAATTATAACTAATTAAATTAAATTATGATCATGCTAGACTATACATAGAATAATTCTATTCTACAACTAGTCATGCATCTTGTACAACTTAGATCTAAATTATTTAATTTTTAATTTTTTTAATTTTAGATCTAATCATATCTTATGTGACATCTAAAATAACCTAATAATTAGATTAAAATAAAAATAAAATCAGATCTAATAAAAAATGCAACCTAGCTTTGATACCAGTTGAAGTGAAAACCTAGTTTTTTGGGTCAGGTTCATTCAGATCTGATTGGATAACGAGAGATATTTTAAAATTTTTTTTTATTGCATCCAGATTAGATTTGAAACTTTCTAGATCTAATATTATTGATCTAATAAAATAAAATAAAATAAAATAAAGAATAAATTAAATCTAATTTAATTTATCTTGTTGAGAGTAATCTAATTATCCTGTGATGATCTTGATATCTATCTGAGGTTCTGGATCTAGCCATGCAAGTGCCTGGCCGCTACCGATATCCACTCGAGTAGGATTTGAAGATCTACTCCTTCTTTATCACCTCTTCAAAAATTAGATTTGAATCTGATTTTGAAGATCTTCAAAACTTCTTTTAAAGATGTGAGTTGTCTTTTGCAGTAGTACTGCCTTCTTCCTTTTCCTGTCGCCTTTCTCTTGCTTGGATTGCACCAAACTGAAGTCCAAAAATTCTTGGGCGTGGGTAGGAGAGAGAAGACCTAAAGATGGCATGGAGGAGGGAGAGGGGCAGCCTTGTGGCATGGGCAATGGATCAAGCTTTTTAGATCTTGGTCTAGATAGGGTTTTTATAGATCCTATTGCGCCATGCAGTGCCACATCAACCCGGCCAATCATGGCCTTTTGTGCAATCAGATCTAAATTTGATTGATGGGATGACATCATCTGATCTAATTAGATGAGAACCCCTCTAAATCATCCTTAGATGGCGCTAAGACTGGTCAAAGACAAGTCTATGGCGCCACCTAGGTAGAAACCCCAAAGCAACTGGAGTTCCATCTTTATGGACTCTAGATGCTCTATCCATGGGCGCACACCTTCCTAGGCATGCATCCCTTATCCATCTACTTTTTAGTAAGTGGACTGGTCAATATATTCTCTCCTATGATGACTTGACACATGGGTAGATGTCTAAGTGTCAAAGGTCTATGTTTGACCAAATATCCAAAACATGATTTAGCAAGTGATGAAAAATGGTAGGTGTTGTCTAAAATTTATCTCATAAATTAAGATAATTCTTTTCTGACCTAGAAAAGCTCTAGTTAGACTAAGTAAAGGTACTTGAGTGGGCCAAGATACATTTGGCTCAGTCGAGATAAACTTTAATGATAATTAAAGGAGAATATTATGCTTAATCATGTGCTAGCATGATTTTCTTAAATCTAATTGAATCTTATTCAAATCAATTGAACTGGATTAATCCAATTGATGATATCCATATCGAAACCCTTATTTGTATGATCCAGTTAGATTCAGTTTCGTATGATAATGAGATATATTGCAATCTCTATCACCGATATCATCAAAACACCTTTCGATGGATCAGAACTTTTCTGATTCAGACAACTAGTATGATTGATCATCTAAACTATTCTAATTACTCTCAAAATCTATCAGTGACATCTAGCAGCATATGGTGGCAACCCATCAGAACTGAAAATGAACCTTTTGGTGCAATTACCTATGTGATTAAGTTCTTCTATCTTTAGCTCCGACTAGATTAGGGTTAAGGTAATCTTGTCAAACCCTAATATTTGTCATATGATTAATCATTTGATTCAAGTCCAATGTAAAAATCTTAATAAAAATTCTTTCTATTATTTCACTCTGCCATGGTCATGGGCTTATGGACTTGATTCTCATGATCATCATAGGGCTTCTCTCATCTACCGAGGTAGATAGATTCCCTATCAGTGCAATCCAATTTCTACAATGAACATGCTATAGCCAACATACACCTCAGAATTTCGAATGGCTAGGAGATCGAGTTATGATATAGTCAAACTATAACACCCTCAAGGTAAACTATCGATGCACCTCAGATCAAAGAACCAGACATACAACTGCAGCTTTGAGCGAGTCATTGACGAGAACGTAGACTTTCTAATGACTTCTTGAGGTGGTCATGCTCAGTACCCACATTCTCTAACGAGTACCTGTACACTTGCTTTGGTGTCTCAACATCATAGACTCAAGGCTCATCTACTATGAAGAAGTAATTATACACCAACCTTCTGGATCAATCACCATCCTCATGATGATCCTACGATCAGGAGCATTTTATGAGTTAATAATGAAAATTCATGTATTAAATTTTTGACTCTTGAAAATATGAACTATCATTGCCATTAACTCAAGGGATGTATCACAGACACTAAATATATATTATGATAGAAAATAATCCATTTTATTATTTATAATCAAAATTATAATTTTTCTCTTAGAAGTGTATAACAAGTGTTAGCCAATTCTGGCTTCTAGGGCACACATATCTAACATCGATGAAGTCACTGATGGAGATCGCAACATATCTCATTACCATATGAAACTAAACCTAACTGATAGTTACCATATGGAGATCGTAACATATCATATTACCATATGAAACTAAACCTAACTGAGTCATACAAATAGGGGTTTAGATCTAGATGTGATCAATCGAGCTAATCCAGTTTTATTGATTTGGATTAGATCCAATTAGGTTCAAGAAAATCATGCTAGCACATGATTGAGCCTAACTTTTTCCTTCTATAATCTTTTTAGTTTATCTCGACTAAGCCAAATTGATTTGGGCTTACTCAAAAATCCTATAAGGCTTTTTTCTTATCTGACTAGAGCTTGTCTAGATCAGAAAAGGATTGTCTTAATCTATCAGATGGAAATATGACAACACCTGCCAATTCCTAACCTATCATTTTTGGTTGTGTCAGGATATTGATCAATCTTTGCAGGAAAGAAAGAAGGGAGACGTGTGCCCCCTATATCTTCTTTTGATGGTGCACGTCCCAACGCTATTTTTCATGCAAAAGGAGGTAGGCTCACCCCATATATTGTGCGCAAAATAGGGAGATCGATGGATAGAGTTTGATATGGATCAAACTCTAAGAGTTGAGACCCCACGCCACCCCTCTTCTCTTATTTGAAATGTGCGACATCTTTAAGGAGTTTTTGGGTGACAAAACTAGGTAGAGACCTGGGTTTTAACATGGAGAATCCAGTTGGTTTTTAGATTGATCAAGCAATTAGATTGCTTGATCAAAATGGACTTTAGAGTTGGCGCAGGGTCTATTTAAACACCTAATTGCTTGATCAAAATGGACTTTAGAGTTGGCGCAGGGTCTATTTAAACACCTAATTGCTTGATCAAAATGGACTTTAGAGTTGGCGCAGGGTCTATTTAAACACCCTACGCCCTCGAGTTCCATGATATCCATATCCTACACCAAAAGGCTACCAGAAAAATTCATCTCCATGCCTCCATTATTGCTCCTTTCCCTTCTCTCCACGTCCATAAATGATTGGATGCAAGTTCTGCCTTCAAAAGTTGAAGAAAGCAAAAGTAAAGGTTGCGACAGGGTGTTTTATATCAAGAGATCGGGTGCAACCTTAGAAGTTGTTTTGAAGGCAATAGAAATTTACATATGATCTAGATTTTTGGCATCAGATCTAGAAGGAGAGCACGTCTAGATCTAGCCCAATTAGATTTTGGTAGAGGCCAGGCATGTGCATGGCTTGATCCAGGATCTCAGGAGCATCAGGATCATCAGTAGGGTAATTTGATTACTCAACCAAGGTATGAAATTAAATCTAATTTAATTTTTAATTTTAATTTTAATATTAGATCTTTAGGATCAAATCTAAGATATCTCAAATCTGATTAGAATTTATTAAAAAAAATTTAAAATATCCCTTCAGATCTGAACAATCCTATGGTGGAAAAATGCTGATTTTCCCTCAATTTGTATCAGAGCTGCATTTGTAGTTCTTCAGATCTATTTTAAATCTAATTTTTTTTATAACTTATGATCTGATATTAAAAATTTTTGATGTTACAGTAGAAATGAAAAGATCTAAAATTAGAAAATTAAAAATTTAAATTAATGATAATGATGTATGAGATTCATGTCTAGACTAGGTGTAGAATCGTTCTATCTATAGACTTTTCTTTTTTATATGATTAAAATATATCTTTTATATATTATTATTTTTATTTTTTTAATATTATAAATATTATAATTATATTTAAAAATAAAAAATAAAATATTTAAATTTTTATATGAGATATAAATGATGCATGCCTAGACTGGTTGTAGAATAGTTCTATGAATTATCTAGAATAGATTCTATTTGATGTGGTCAATTTATAATTTTTTTTTTTAGTTATTAAATGTGATATATCAGATTTGGAAGCATTAATATCTAGTTTAATTTTTAATACATGAGATGTATACAGAACATGCATTATTAGATCTATGAATTTATATGAGATATATGTTGTAGATCTAATTATTTTGTAGTATAGTTATTATTTTTGATTAAGGCATTCTCCTTAGCCATCTGGTCATAAGAGTAAGAAGAATTTAAAGGCCCTCTGTTTTCATTTGATGGGGTGCTCTTATGGCATGTAGGGGTGCTACACGTCTGTCCTTAATCAAAAAATAAAAAAAAAAGGACTTACTATTCTACAAAACCCTAGATCCTAAAATCCTAAGATTTTTGACATGTTTCTATTTATGAACTCAAACTTAATTAATAATTAAGATTATAAAATTAATTAGATCTAAAAATTATGAATTTTCAGATCTAAGACACCTTCATAAATTTGGGTTTGGGCTTAGGTAGCTCAATTAGGTCTAACGGTTGATCAAACCGAATCAAGAGTTAGTTAGATGGGATCAAGAGTGCTTAGAATTGATTAGTCTAATAGGATTAAGCCTGGATCAAGATCGATTCACAATCACATATGGTTGACCAAGTCAACACCTAATTTGGTTCTACGATTTGAGCCTAGATTGTCGGCTAACCTGAATGGTTTTGATTCGATAATTTGGTGCCTAAGATAAGTTTGGCAGATATGATCGATTAGTTTTTAATTGGGAGCTACTCGACCTAAATATGTTCTTATCGAGTTAGTGGTATATCCCTTCCACCGGTCTCACTTACCTAGCCATTTGAGTCGACCCTATTCTGATTTGAGGTGGCTAACAATTCAAGCTAACCCATGCCACTAGGTTAGTCATAATTGTTATGACTAAGTCAAATCAAGTTTAAAGAGATCTAAATGAAATCTTCCTAAGAAAATATTAAGTGATAGGTCTTCCACCATTATAGACGTGCGGGCTTTTCTCAAGGTTGATTATTCTCGATTGGTTAAAGTGGTTCAGTTGCATAGAGAAGATGCAACCATGTCTATTAGGCATTGGATGCTATGGGTTGGAGGATGGATTGGGCTCAATATTCCAAATATGATGAGGGACCTAATCAGAAATCTAATTCATGAAAATGGTGGGTTTGACTTTACTAAGAAGTGGAGCAATATTTCGGGCATAATGATCTTCATGAATTAGAGACCAAGACTGGGTGTACCATGATTAGAGAATCACTAGATAAGAGTTATCCACTCATCTATTGGTCCATCATCAATAACTGTTAGGTGAGGTGGTAAGCCAATTGATGGGACCACATCACCCACTAAAAATCAATTGATCGTGGAGTTTTTTGCATCTCTACCATGAAAGTGTAGGGATTCAAGTAAATAGTAGGAGCGTTATTTGTTTAAAAATAAAACACCTAAATAATTTAATCAAGTCTAATTATAAAAATCAAACTAAAAACATGGACTCCCCAACAAAAAATATCTACATCCAATCTAGTAGCCCATATCCTGGACATCCATAGACTGATCGGACTCAATTATAAGGATTGGCTCCAGAACTATAAAATTATTTTTGATTTCGAAAAGTTGACTCATGTATTGGATCAAGACCCCCCACCTTACCAGCCCGTCCATCCATTGAATAGAGAGCACCATTGAAAAAGTGGATGGATGAAGATAATAAAGCTAGGTACTACATGTTGGGCTCGATGTTTGATGAGCTTCAATGCCAAGATGAGGATGTCAAGACTTCTCACTCAATGTTGGATCACCTACAAGAGTTATTTGGTGATGAGATTCGTGCAGCCAAGTATCAAGTCACTAGAAGACCTTTTAAGACTCAAATGCATGATGGGCAGTTGGTCCAAGATCATAATCTGATGATGATCAGAGACATAGAAGAGCTTGAAAAACTCGATGTCAAGTTAGATAGAGACTTGCAAATTGATGTGATCTTGCAGTCCTTGACTAATGCATATGGACAGTTCATCATGAACATTCATATGCATAAGCTATAATGTACTTTAGCTGAATTGATGAATATACTGGTTACTGCTAAGATTTATTTAAAAGATTCAAAGGGCTCAGTGCTTGCTATAAAGCGCATTTATTTCAAGAAAAAATTTTTTGAAAAAAAGAAGAAGTTTGCGAAAAAGCAGAAGACTAAAGATGGAAAGAAGATGAAGGGAGAGCCAAAGAAGAAGACCACAAATAAACGAAAATATTTCCATTGTAACACCAACAGCCATTGGAAGCAGAACTGCTCCTTATACCTAGCCAGCTTGAAGAACAAGAAGAAGGTAGGTCCTTCTAGACGTATGCTCGTAATTAAATATAACCTTACGATTTCTTCTACATCCAATTAGGTGCTTGATTCTGGTTCTAGTGCTCACTTGTGCACTTCTATGTAGGGTCTTAAGGAGAGCAGGAGGCTAAGCGATGGTGAGATGATCCTACATATTGAAAATGGAGCAAGAGTTACTGCTATGACCATATGAACCAATTCTTTTTTACTACCATTAGGATTAGATTTAGTACTTAGGGACCATTTTAATATGCCTGCAGTAAGTAGGAATTTGATATCTATTTAACAATTTAGCATGCGAAGGCTATGTAATAAGATTTTTTAAGGACCATTATGATATTCTTTTTAGATGAAATAAAATTGTAAGTGGTTTTCCTATTAATGATCTCTATCAGTTATAATCGATGTTTCTATTTTTAATATGGAGCAAAATATAAATGCCATAGGATCAAAGTGACCTAGGGATAGTCAAAACGATAGGTATCTGTGGCATCTTAGGTTGGGTCATATAGCGAAAGATAGGATTGATAAATTAGAAAAATTCAGAGTATTGAGACCGTTGACTTCCGAGTCATATCCAATTTATGAATCATGACTTCATAGCAAAATAACCAAGCATTCTTTTGTAGGACATGGTAAAAGGGCCATAGACCTACTTGCTCTGGTACACACAGATGTGTGCAGCCCATTTAATGTACCTATCAGAGGCAATTATGTCTACTTCATCATCTTTATCGATGATTTATCTCAATATGGATGTGTATTTGATATGATATAAGTTTGAAGCCTTTGAAAAGTTCAAGAAATTTAGACTCAAAGTAGAAAAATAAATAGAAAAATTCATTAAGATTCTTCGATCAAATCCAGAAGGTAAATACCTTAGTCAAAAATTCCTAGACTATCTCAAAGATAATATTGTAGTCTCACAATGGACTCTACCTGGAATGCCTCAACTCAACGAGATTTTAGAATGGAGAAATCGAATCCTATTAGGTATGGTCTGATCCATGATGAGCTTCATGGACCTTCCTAGTTTTCTTTGGGGACATAGTTTAGTGATCGTAATATATTTATTGAATAGGATTTCCTCTAAAACCATTCCTACCATATCATATGAGATATGGCATAGTAAGAAACCAAGTCTGAGTCATCTCAAAATTTGGAATTGTTCGGGCTCATGTCAAGAGACAGCAAGCAGACAAGTTAGAGCCTAGGTCCTTTAGAGCTCGATTCATAGGATATCTTAAAGAGTCATTGCATATTATTCTATCTTTCGGAAGATCACAATATGATTATGAGTCAACATGCCATTTTTCTTAAAAAATAGTTTATTCAAGATGGTGGAATTGGAAGATAGATTAGGCTCGAAGAGAAAGTCTCTAAATAGTGATGAGCTAAGAAACCTATGGAATCCAATCAAATTGAGCCAGTCCAAATGCTACCTCCTCCACCTTGAAAATCAACTAGGGTTTTCTGTCCTCTTGAAAAGAACTTAGGTACTATTTCAGAGGATATAGAGAAAATATTTCTCATGAAAAATGATGTTCATGGTGATGATCCCAAGACCTATGAGGAGGCGATATAAAATATCGACTCTAAGAAATTGTTAGAGATAATGAGGTTAGAAATTGACTCAATATGCTCTAACCAAGTCTGGACCTTGGTAGATCCACCTGAAGATATAGTACCTAATAGATGTAAATGGGTCTTCAAGAGAAAGATAGATGCTAATAGGAATGTAGAGACAATCAATGCAAGACTCATAGTGAAAGGGTATAGTCAGCGCTAGGGCATTGGCTATTAGGATACTTTTTTGCCAGTAGCCATGCTCAAATCCATCCACATATTATTTGCTATTGTAGCCTATTTTGATTGTAAAATATGATAGATGGATGTGAAAATAACATTCTTAAATGGATATCTTGAGGAAGATATCTATATGGAACAGCTGCTTTGTTTCACATTCAATGTTGGTGATCATAAGTTATGCAAACTACAAAGGTCCATATATAGACTTAAGCAAGCATCTTAGAGTTACAATGCTCATTTTAATTATGTTATCAAACCATTTGGTTTCATCAAAAATGAGGAGGGGCCATGTGTATTTAAAAAGTTTAGTGAGAGTATTGTTATCTTTCTTGTATTGTACGTGGATGACATCCTCCTAATTGGGAATGATATTTTCATGTTGACCATGGTCAAAATGTGGTTATCTAATGAGTTGTGAAGTAGACAAAGTTGCCTCTAGCCAGCACATCAAATGGGTCGTAGACATCAGTATATACTAGGGCAAGTAGTTCCATGGCCTATTCCCTATGTCATACAAAAGGGAGCTTAGTCATTTTATCATGAAGATATGATTCACAAATTGGATATGACTCAAAAGTCAACGGACTCAATAGCCCAATTTTCTCCAATTTGTTAACCATATCTTCTGCTATATGACCTAGACTTAGGTGCCATAGATACCTATCATTTGGTCTATCCTTGAATCATTTTGATCTTATGGCATTCACATTTTGCTCGATATTAAAGACAAATACGTCAATATGTAACTGGTAGAGACCGTTAATAAGTAAACCACTTGCAATTTTATATCTTTCATAAAGAATATTACAATGGTTCTTAAGAAAACTAATTACATAGCTTTCTTATGCTAAACTTGAAATAAAAATCAAATTCTTGCTTACAGCAGGTACATAATAATAATCCTTAAGTACTAAATCTAAGCCAAATGGTAGTCGAAGAAGATATGTTTCTATGGCCACAACAGCAATCCTTGCTCCATTTTTGATGCATAGGATCATCTAACCATCCCTCAGCCTCCTACTATTCTCAAGATCCTGCATGGAAGTGCACAAATGAGCACTAGAACCAATGTCAAGCACCCAATAGGATGCAAAAGAAAGCATAAGATTAGATTCAATAATGAGCATACCTCCAGAAGGATCTGTCTCCTTCTTATTCTTCAGGGTGGCCAGGTATGTAGGGCAGTTCTGCTTCCAGTGGCCGTCAGTCTTACAATGGAAACACTTTTCTTTGTCAGCGGTCTTCTTCTTCAGCTCTGTCTTCTTTTTCTTTCCACCTTCCACCTTCTACTTTTTCACAGACTTCTTCTTCTTTTCAAAAGACTTTCTCTTGGAAGAAGTCCATTCCATAGCAAGTACTGAGCCTTTAGAACCTTTCATAGAAAGCTCAACAGTAACCAGCATATTCATAAGCTCGGTCAGAGTATTCTAAAGTTTATGCATATGGTAGTTCATGATGACTTCCCATATGCATCAATCAAGGATTGTAGAATTATATCATTCTGCAGATCCTGGTCTAACTTCACTCCGAGCTTCTCAAGCTCTTCCAAATCCTTGATCACCATCAGACAATGATCTTAGACTGACTACCCATCATATATTTTAGCCTTAAATAGTTGTTTAGTGACCTGATATTTAGCTGTGTGACTCTATTCACCAAATAACTATTACAGGCGAGCCAACATTTGGCAGGCAGTCTTGATATCTTCATGTTGGCGCTAAAGCTGATCAGACATCGAGCCCAACATGTAGTATTATCTAGCCTTATTATCTTCATTCATCCATTTGTCAAGAGACGTTCTCTGTTCAGCAGACCTATGAGCTAGTAAGATGCGAGGATCCTGATCCAATACATGAGTCAACTTATTGGAACCTAAAATTATTTTGAGGTTTCAGAGCCAATCCTTGTAATTGGGTTTGGTCAGTCTATACATATCTAGGATATGGGCTAGTGGTTTGGAGGCAAACTTTTTTTTTCTGTAGAGAATTAAGGTTTTTAGTTAGATTTTGTAATTAAGATTTGACCAATTTATTTAGAAGTTTGTTTTATAAATAATTAGCTTTCACTATTTTCTCAGATCCCTACACTCCTTCTGTAAAGATGCGAAAATCTCCATGATTACTGATTTCTAGTGGGTGATGCAGTCCCACCAACTGACTCATCATCTCACCTAATAGTTATTGATGATGGATTAGTCAATGAGTGAACAACTCTTATCCAATGATTCTATAATCATGATGCACCAAGACTTGGTCTCTAATTCATGAACTCACCATGTCCGAAATATTGATCCACTTCTTAGTTAAGTCAGACCCACCATTTTCATAGATTGAATTTCTAATTAAGTTTCTCACCGTATCCAGAATATTGAGCCCAATCCATCCTCCAGCCCGTAGCATCCAATGCCTAATAGACATGATTGCATCTTTTCGATGCAATTGAACCACTGTGATCAGTTGAGAATAATCAATCCCGGGAAGGTCTTGCACATCTACAATGGTGGAAGAACCTAGACTTAATCTTTTCTTAGGGAGATTTGATTTAGGTCTCTTTAAACTTGACTTGACATAGCCATAACCATTATGACTAACCTAGTAGCATGGGTTAGCTCGTATTGTTAGCCACCTTAGATCAAGACTGGACTGACAAATATGGCCAGGCAAGTGAGACTGATGGAAGGAATATGTCATTAACTCCACAAGAATGCATTCGAGTCAAGTAGCTCCCAATTAAAAACTAGTCGATCGTATCTGCCAAACTTACCTTAGACACCAAATTATTGAGCCAGAACCAATTCGATTAGCCTACAATCCAAACACTAACCACTCAGCCTAATTAGGTCTTAACTTGATCGATCACTCATGTGACTCGACCTTGATCTAGATGTAATCCTATTAGGCTGATCAATTCAAGTACTCTTGATCCTACTTAACCAACTCTTGATTTGGTTTGATCAACCGCTAGACCTAATTGAGCTATCCAAGTCTGAACCCAATTTTATGAATATGTCTTAGATCTAAAAATTCTCGATTTTAGACCTAATATATTTCATAATCTAAATTCTCAATTAAGTTTAGGATTCGTAAATAAAACATGTATATAAAATCTTAGAATTTTAGGATCTAGGATTTTGCAGAAAATAAGATTTTGATTTTTGATTAAGGATGAACATGCAGCACCCAACATTTCAGGCATCACTTAGCTCTGATGCCAAGACCCATGATATCGCTCAAATGCCAATCATCCTTGATATCACAATCATCATGATACCATGTTGCAAAAGCTCCTGATCATTAGTACGGACCTGAAGGAACCTGTGACATTCTCTATAGGCAGCGAACCACCGATCCTCCACCTAGATCTATGATGGGGCACCTTTCTCCCTAGGCTTAAGAGAGACACCCCTCCTTCTCTAGGCCTTTTTCAAGAATCCTAGGGTGGCAACTCTAGAGAGAAGAGAAGAAGAGAGTTGAGGGAGAAAAGGTCTGTATTCCACAGCATTCGCAGCCTTTTTGAAACCATAATACAACCTATGTATTTATACATAGCCATTAGGCCCGACCAAAAAACTCCTCGGATAACCCAATACATGAAAGCACTCACCAAGCCCATGTACACCCATGTCTCCTATGCTCTCATCCTCTGGATCGAGACCCGACCCTTATATGAATTAGCCTCCTTAGGACCTCTCAAACCAGGCCTTATGACCCCTAGAATCATCCCAGACCCTAGCCCAAAATAGATCCTCACTTAACTCTGCCCGTGCACTGAACCGACTCAGTCTCAGCACTGAGTCGTTCAAGTTTCATTGGTCAGCTCAGTTTGAAACTGATCTGGCCCAGTTCTGTGCCATGCCAGCAGTCCTGAACGTGCAGCTCTCTATTTTGCCTATGCTCTGAGACTTAGCTGATCTAGTTTTGGACGGAGCTGGCTAACCTATAGAAAATCTTCTTTCTATAGTCTAGATTCTCCACCATTGGTTCCTTGCTTCACCTTATGTCCTAGGTCTCTGAAGCACCAACCAAGCTCCTGTAATCTCTGGAGCCAACACCATGACTCCTCCCATGGCCTCCCAAGACTTGAGAGCACCATAAATTCTCACGATCTCCACCTTAGTGCCCCAAGCCTTGGTAAACCCCTCAGGAATGACCTCTTGCACGATTTCGCTGTCCCTGTGCACTCGATAGCTCCTTGTGCAATCATCGCCTCCGCCAATTCTCTTCAACTGTTATGCACCCTTGAGGGCTTTGGGATGACCTCCTCTACCGCTGAAAACCTGTGCTTGCTTCTTGGCACCATCCTGAAATTGTAGGATCCTTTCTACTTAGCAGCTGCATCACTTTTTCTGGACTTTCCTGAAGAACCTACTGTATTTCTGCACCAGCACATGCTATACCACTTGACACGATCTTCTCAAAGCTACGTCTGTCCACCTGCACATGCCACTGCATCTGAAACTATGCATCACCAGCACTCTGAATTCATGCCAAATTTACTCTCCACTTATGATGCCACCACTATGGAGCTCCACCTATATCTAAAGTCTACCTGATGCCATAGAAGCCGACTCTATCATCGAGTCCCTCAAAGCCAACCACTCAATGCTGCACTACTAAGCTTGCCGCTACACCTCAAACACCATCGCTGCCCCTTCGAACCTTCCATGCTCTGTTACCCTCTTCAAAGCTATTTTGGATACCTCTACAACCCACGAGCACCTCCAAAACTCAAGAGCTCATCCAACGCTTCTGAAACCAGTGATTGAACCATAGAAAATTCCACCCTAGTCCTTCTCTTCTGCCCCTATACCAGCCATCGCTTCAGTTACGCCCGGAGAACCGTTCTCCACCTAAACCGCAACTCTCCCTGATGTTCCTACAGAAGAAACCTAACCTATGATACTCTCGACAACTTGAGACCTCCTGGCGCTCCTTGAGACCTCCTAGCTCTCCCTGAGATCTACTCCCGATTTCTTTGAGAAGCCCCTGACACCATTTGCTGTGATACACTCCTCGACTGCAAAATTACAGAGCCTCTCTTAGCCCTTGTGCCTCTAGGGTATTGCTCCTGCAGCACTCCAGTGCTTTTTGACTCATCTCTACACCGCTCTACAGCCGCACAACCCTGACTCGCCATGGATCATCCATCTTCATCAGTCCTAAGGCTTCATAAGTCCATGATCTGGTCGAACCACTGATACATCTTCGACTACTTCCCCGCCTTCCAGACATCGAAGGACATATAGTCGCCTCTTTAGCCTTCCTTTGACCATTATCCCTTGGAAAACCTCTCTTCAACAGTCCTACACTACCCATCTTCCTAGAAAATCCTGATGCTCTCTACTGAGATACCTCCCTCAACTGCTGCATCATCGAGCCTCTCTCAGCCCTGCATCTCCATGAAAATGCTATCGTAGCACTCCAGCGCTCCCTACCTATCACATAACCATCATACATCCCTGCCTTTCCAGCAAGATTGATTAGCAAATCATGCACCAAATCCTTCCACCCCAAGAAAACTAATTCCCATTAATCCTCTCAACCTTCACATTCAACCCGCTGCTCCCTGTTGGCCAAACCATAGCAGTAACAAGGTAGATTTGAGACATACCATGGAATCCTTGTGCAGATTTCTAATTTCACCTGGTACGACTTCTTCTTTTTTTTCATGCACCATCAGGCTCTAAAACATGCCTCTTCCATGCATCTTCATGCTCTAAAACTTGGCTCTGATACCATATTATCATCCATAGTGTTTCAGGTACCATCTAGCTCTGATGCCAAATTGTAGACCCATGATATCGCTCGAATGCCAATCATCCTTGACATCACAAGCACCCCGATAGCATATTGTGAAAGCTTCTGATATTTAGCACATACCTGAAGGAACTTGTGACATTCTCTATGGGCAGCAAACCACCGATCCTCCACCTGGATCTACGATGGGGTGCCTCCCTCCTCGGGCTTGAGGGAGACGCCCATCTTCTCTAAGCCTTCTTCAAGAATCCTAGGATGACAACTATAGAGAGAAGAGAAGAAGAGAGTTGAGGAAGAAAATGTTTGTATTCCACAACATTAACAGCATTTTGAAACCCTAATACAACCTATGAATTTATACATAGCCATTAGGTCCGACCAAAAAACATTCCAGATAACCTAATACATGAAAGCACTCATCAATTCCATGCACACCCTTGTCTTCCATGCTCTCATCCTCTGGATCTAGACCCAACCCATACATGAATTAACCCCCTTAAGACCTCTCAAACCAGACCTTAAGATCCTTAGGATCATCCCAGTCCATTGCCAAAAATAGACCCTCGCATAACTCTGCCCGCGCACTGAGCTGGCTTAGTCTCAACACTGAGCCGGCCATGTTCTGCTAGGTCAGCTCAGTCAGAAACTGAGCAGGCCCAGTTCTGTGCCATGCCAGCAGTTTCGAACATGCAACTCTCTATTTTGCCTATGCTCTAAGACTTAGCCGACCCTATTTTGGACTGAGCTAGCTAATCTGCAAAAAATTTTCTTTCTGGAGTCTTGATTCTAAGATGTTGGTTTCCTACTTCACCTTATGTTTTAGGTATCTAAAGCACCAACCAAACCCCTGAAATCCTTGGAGCCAACACCGTGACTCCTCCTGTGGCTTTCTAAGGCTTGGGAGCACCACAAATTCTCACACCCTACACAACATAAGAACACCTCATCGAATGGGAGGAGAGAGCCTTTAAATCCTACTTTGTTCTTATGATCGGACGACCAAGGGGAACGCATTAATTAGAAACATGATAAATCTATAAAACTAGTTAGATCTACATCATATAAAACATATACAAAAATTGATCTAATTAAAAATATATTTTGCATACATCTCATGTATCATATCACGCATATTTTTAAATCTAAATTATCTCATAAACATCTATAAAATAAGATTTAAATTTGATCATACTAAATTAAAATTTATTCTAGATATTTTTGTACAACTATATTATAACTACTCTAAACAGGCATCTATCATATCTCATTTGAACAAATTAAATAAATTTATTTTTTATTTTTTAGATCTAATTATAATATTTATAATATTAATAAATAATAATTAAATAGATCTAAAAATTATAATTAATTAAATTAAAATTATGATCATGCTAGACTACATATAGAATAATTCTATTCCTAGTCTACTCATGCATCTCATACATCTTAGATTTAGATTATTTAATTTTTAATTTTTTAATTTTAGATATAATCATATCTAATGTGATATCTAAAATCATCTAATTATTAGATTAAAAATATATTAAAATTAGATCTAGTAAATTATGGAACCTGGTTCTGATATAAGTTGAAGGAAAAAGCCATATTTTTTAGGTCAGGTTTGTTCAGATCTGATTGGATCAAGAGAAATATTTCAAAAAAAATTCCTCTAAGATCCTAATCAAATCTAAGAGTCCTCAGATCTGATCTTATTAATTTGAAAATAAAAATTAAGTTAAATTAAATTATATCTTTATTTTTGATAATCTAATTATCCTATGATGATCTTGATGTTTGCCTGAGATTCTGGTTGTAGCCATGTAAGCACCTAGCCTCTACCGGTATCCACTCAGGTAGAATTTAAAGATCTTCTCCTTCTCAATCAATCTTCCAAAAATTAGATCTAGATATGATCTTGAAGATCTTCAAAACTACTTTTGAATAAGAGCCATTGTCTCTTATAGCAGTGCTATCTTCTTGCTTTTCTGGCACCTTTCACTTGCTTGGATCGCACCTTGTTCATGCCAAAAAGCCCTTGTGCATGGATAGGAGAGAGAGGACTAGATGGTGGCATGGAGATGCAGGAAGAGAGGCTATCTGGCATGGGCTAAAGGCAAAAGCATTAAATTCTAGGTGCAGCCAGGATTTATATAGATCCTATTGCGCCATGTAGTGCCACATCAACTTGGCCAATCACGGCCCTTTGTGTAATCAGATCTAAATCTAATTGGTGGGATGATATCATCTAATCCAATCAGATGATAGACCCTCAAAACCATTCTAAGGTGGTGCCAAGACTGGGTCAAACTTAGCATCACACAGTTTAATCCCTTGAAGCAACCTGGAGTTCCATCTATATGGAACTCTATCTTTTATCCTCATGGGATGCACGCCTGCCTAGGCATGTGCCCCCTTCCCGTCTACTTTTTAGTAGGGGGACAAGTCCCTAGGTACTCTCCTATGGGTGTATGACACATGGGCAGATGTCTAAGTGTCTAGGGTCAACATTTGATCAATGTCCGAAAATAAGATTTAGCAGGTGATCAAAAATGGCAGGTGTTGTATTAAATTTTTCTTATAAATTAAGATAATCCTTTTCTGATTAGGATAAGCTCCAGTCAGACCAAATAAAGGTTTCTAAGTGAGCCCAAACATATTTGGCTCAATCGAGATAAGCTTTAATGATTGTTGAAGGAGAATATTAGGCTCAATCATGTGCTAGCATGATTTTCTTGAACCTAATTGAATCTTATTCAAATCAATTGAACTGAGTTAGTCCAACTGATGACATCCAAATCCGAACCCTTATTTGTGTGATCCAATTAGGTTCAGTTTCATATGGTAATGGGATATATCGTGATCTCTATCATCGACATCATCGAAACATCTTTCGATGGATTAGAACTTTTTTGATTCAGACAACTAGTATGATCGATCATCCAAATCATTATAATTGCTCCCAAAATCCTCCAGTGACACCTAGCAGCATATGGTGGCAATCCATCAGAACTAAAAGTGAATCTCTCAGTGCAGTTATTTGTGTGATTAAGTTTCTCTATCTTAAGCCCCGACCAGATTAGGGTTAAGGTGATCTCGTCAAACCCTAATTTCCATCATATGAATTAATCATTCGATTCAAGTCCAATATAAAAAATCTTAATAGAAACTCTTTCTATTATTTCACTCTACCATGGCCATAAGCTTATGGACTTGATTCTCATGATTATGATCGGGTTGCTCCTCATCTATCGAGGTTGATAGATCCTCTAATGGTGCAATCCAATTTCTATAATGAACATGCTATAGCCAACATACACCTCAGAATTCCAAATGGCTCGGAGATCGAGTTATAGTGTAGTTAAACTATAACACCCTCAAGGTGAACTGTTAATGCACCTTAGGTCAAAGAACTAGACACACCACTACAGCTTCGAGCTAGTCATCGACGAGAATGTAGACTTCCTCATGACTACTCAAGGTGGTCACGCTCAATGCCCTCATTCTCTAATGAGTATCTATACTTTCGCTTCGATGTCTCTACACCATAGACTCAAGACTCATCTATCCTAAAGAAGGGATCGTACACCAACCTTCCGGATCAATCACCATCCTCATGATAATCCTATGGTCGGAAGCATTTTATGAGTTAATAATAAAAATTCATGTCCTAAATTTTTAACTCTTGAAAATATGAGTTATCATTACTGTTAACTCAAGGGATGTATCACAGATACTTTCAAATACACATTATGATAAAAAAATAATCTATTTTATTATTTATAGTCAAAATTATAATTTATCCTTAGAAGTGAATTACAAGTGTCAACCAATCTTGCTTCTTAGGCACACACATATCTAACAAATGATATACTGATTAAGAGCCGATCTTCAACAAATTATATTATTGACCTCGAAAAGACCTTAAGTGTGCTTCGAAAGTATAAGATGTAGTTGAGCCCGATCAAGTATGCCTTCAGAGTAACTTTGGAGAAATTTCTGAGGTTCATGATGTTGTAGCATAGAATCAAAGCAAACCCAGAGACAATAAAAGAAGTCCAGTGCCTAATAGAGAAGGTAGTAGCTCTGAATAGCTTCATTTCAAAGTCGCCCAAGCGGTGTATGCCTTTTTTCTAAATCCTCAAACAACCAAAGAACTTCTGTTGGACTCCTGATTGAAAATAAGCATTTGAAAAATTAAAAAACTACCTTGGCTCACCTCCTATATTAGCTAAGTCCAAACCTGAAGAAGAATTATTTTGTACCTGGCGGTCTCACCTACGGCCCTTGTAGGAGTCTTGGTTAAGGAAGAGGTAAAAATGCAGTGGCCGATCTATTATATAAGCCGAGTTCTAAAGGATGCTGAAATCAGGTATACCAAGTTAGAGAAACTAATTTATACTCTATTGATCACAGCTCAAAGGCTCCGATCTTATTTCTAGTGGCACACCATAACACTCCTCACTGATCAACCCATCAAGTTAGTTCATCATCGAACAGATGGCTTTGGAAGAATGGCAAAGTGGGCGATTAAGCTTAAAGAGTTTGACATTAATTTCCAACCTCAGCCATCAATCAAAGACTAGATATTGGCAAACTTCATAGTATAATGTACTATTCTAGATAAAGCCAAACTTGAATAGCCCGAGATTAATATTCCATGGTTGGAGCCAAACCTCCTCGAAGAAAGAGTAGATCTTCTAGAAGGCTTTTGGGCCCTGCATGTAGATGGTTCATCTAATGCTTCTGATATGGGCAAAAGCCTAATTCTTATCAACCAAGAAGAAATTATTGCTGAATATGCATCATGCTTCAATTTTTCTGTAATAAACAATAGAGCAAAATATGAAGCGCTGATTGCAGGGCTGAGGATAGCTAAGAAATTAGAGGCAGATCAACTCAAAGTTTATAGTGAATTTGAGTTGGTAGTGGGTCAAGTTGGTAGCAATTTTAAAGCTTGGGAAGAAAACATGAGAAGGTACCCAAAAAAGTAAGGAGTCAAACCCCAACCTTTAGTAATTTTGATATCCAATAAATTCCAAGAATAAAAAATGCCAGGGCTGACCTTCTCTCCAAGTTAGCCATGCTAGCTCCAAATGAATTGCCTAAAGAAGTTTTCTTCAAATTCTGAAGAATCCAAGCTCGGAGGAATCCCAGATTGTAATGCAAATCGACCAAGAGCCAAGTTGGACTGATCCATTCCTTGCTTATCTCAAAGATGGTGACCTTCCTCGAGACCCAAAATAAGTTCAAAAATTGAGAAATCAAGCCTCTCGACATGCTCTATATGAGAATAAACTATACAAAAGATCATACTCTCCGCTACTCTTGGAATGTCTCCGACCTTCTGAAGCTAACTATGTATTGTCGGAGGTTCATGAAGGAATTTATGAAAATCATTTGGGAGCCAGAGCTTTATCACACAAACTACTTTGGTGGGGCTATGATTGGCTGACTATGCACTAGGATTTTATAAAGTATGTGAGGAAGTGTGATCAGTGTCAAAGAAATACCAACATACAAAGACAACCGGCTTCTCAGCTTATGCCTTTGAGCATCCCATGACCATTCGCATAATGGAGAATGGACATACTCAGGCCCTTTCCCATGGCATCTGGATAGCGAAAGTTTCTTCTAGTGGCAATAGATTACTTCACCAAATGGATCGAGGCCATACCTCTAGCAAAGATTACTGTGGTTAGAGTGCAAGACTTCATCTGCAAGTCGATTGTCTATAAATTTGGCCTACCTTGAACATTGATTACTGATAATGGATGATAGTTTGCAAGGACAAGGTTTGCCAAGTTTTCTGAGGGTCTGAAAATTTTTTGCAACTTTACATCGGTAGCTCATCCATAGGCAAATGGCAAGGCCGAGGTAACTAAGAAAACTCTATTGCAAGGCATAAAAGCAAGCCTTGAAAGGATGAATGGAACTCGGATAGACAAACTTTATCATATACTTTGGGCTTATAGAACTACCCAAAGTGTGCCCACCGGGGAGACTCTACTTACTTTGGCTTTTGGAATGGAAGCAGTCATCCTAATAGAACATAAACTTCCTTCAACATGAGTCGAAGCATTTAATGAATAGCAGAACTCGCAAGATCTTAGAGCCAACCTCGATCTATTGGAAGAAATATAAGAAGAGGTTCAAATTCGAATGGTGGCTTACAAACAGAAAGTGGCCCGCTTTTACATTTTCAAAGTCAAGAGCAAAGCATTCAAGGTGGGGGATCTGGTACTTCGATGAGCAGACATCTTGCAATCATAAAATCAAGAAAAGCTCGTTCCAAATTGGAAAGGTCCATACGAAGTCACTGAAGTCATCTGACCAGAAACTTATTATTTGAAGGAACTTGAAAGAGCTATTCTCCCACGTCTATGAAACTCAAAAAATTTATGAATGTACTATCAATAATCCAATTTCAATAAAATTTCTTTACCTTAACAACTTTATCCTTAGAGCAAAGCTATGATTACAAGAAATAACCTTTCAATCTTTGTCACAAGATAAAGTATAAGACCTTTGATTATCTATGATAGGAGAAAATGGGGAGAGGCCCTCTCAACGTTCCTTCAGTGTCCCAGCAATCTTGTGAGGAACAGGAGGAGAACCTCATCCTAACAAAAAAAAAAAAGCTAACCATGTTAGGAACAGAAGGAGAACCTTATCCTAACATGAATGAAGTCCTTTGATTATCTAAGATAGGAGAAAATAAAAAGAGGCCCTCTCAATGATCCTTCAATGCCCCAGCAATCTTATTAGGAATAGGTGGAGAACCTTATCCTAACATGGATGAAGACCTCCAGTTATCTAAGATAGAAGGAAATGATGAGAGGTTCTCTTAATGGCCCTTTAGTGCTCTAGTAATCTCATCAGAAATAGGTGGAGAACCTCGTCCTGACAAAAAGAAAAAGCTAACCATGTTAGAAACAAGAGGAGAACCTCATCCTAATATTGATGAAGACCTTCGGTTATCTAAGATAGGAGGAAATGAGGAGAGGCCCTCTCAACGGTCCTTTAGTGCCCCAGCAACCTCATCAAGAACAAGAGGAGAACCTTATCCTGACAATAGAAAAAGCTAACCATATTAGGAACAGGAAAAGAACTTCGTCCTAACGTGGATGAAGACCTTTGATTATCTAAGATAGGAGGAAATGGGGAGAGACCCTCTCAATGGCCCTTCAATGACCTAGCAACCTTATCAGGAATAGGAAGAGAACCTTATCCTCACAAGGAAAAAAGCTAACCACATTAGGCAAAGGAGAAAAATCTCATCTAAACATGGATGAAGACCTCCGATTATATAAGATAGTAGAAAATGGGAGAAGGCCCTCTTAATGGTCCTTCAATGTCCTAGCAATCTTGTCAGATGTAGGATGAGAATCTCATCCTGACAAGAAAAAAACTAACTACGTTAGGAACAAGAGGAGAATCTTATTCTAACATAGATGAAGACCTCCGATTATCTATGATAGGATGAAATGGAGAGAGGCCCTCTCAACAATCCTTCAGTGCCCCAGCAACCTTGTACGATCCTTTAGTGCCCCCGCAACCTTGTCAGGAATAGGAGGAGAACCTCATCCTGACAAGGGTAAAAGCTTACCATGTTAGGAATAGGAAAAGAATCTCATCCTAACATGGGTGAAAACCCTTGATTATTCAAAACAAGAGATCATCTAGAAGATGGTGTCCACATTAAGTGCAATAAGAAAATGAAGAAATCAAAAGATGTTAAATCTCGACAATGCAAAAAAGGCAATTGAAGAAAACATCAGTTTATTGAAGTTGAAATTCATTACAAACAAAGATCTGCAAGACCATGTACAAAAGGAAGAATGGATGAAGTCCTATGAAGGGCCAAATCCTTTGGACTTTGGACTACCGACCCCCACCACCACTGAAGATCGCTTCAAGCCATGGATCTCCTCCTTGGGCTCCTTCTTCTTTAGCAAGCCCTCATGAAATAATTTATTAGCCCTTCGACAATCATATTCCGACTTGCGTAGTCTCTTCCTCAGGACTGTCGATTTGATCTCTGCATCTTTAATAGCCTTTTGCTCATAGGTCAGTTGGATCATCAATTGCTGAAGTTTGGCTTTCTCCTTCCCGTATGTCTTAGAGAGATTGCCTAAGGTCCTCTTCAAAGAGGCAATCTACTCTGATTCTTTACTCGCACTAGCCTATTGACTGTCGGCTAGCTACTTATGGAGATGGATCACCTCACTATTGGCAACTTTGAGCCTCTGATCAAGTTGGAAAATTTTTTTCATCCAATGGAATCTATAATCATCATATGCGCTTTCGGCATCATTAAGTTGCTTCTGAAGGTTGGAGAAAATCTTCAACCAAACCCAACCATATTGCACCTTGTCAGAGAACCACAATGAGCTTCCTTCCTATAATTGATTCTTTTCTCTTACCGCATTGAGCCTGACCTCGAGGTAGCTGATTTTTGAGGTCAACATTCAAGATTTATCGCTAGCTCGCTTTTGATCTCTTCGAGTTCTACTTTAAAATCCCTTTTTTCTTCTAATGTAATTCATGGAATCCTTTTTCTGTGCTTAACAGAGATGGGTGATCTCAATCATCATCTCTGAATAGTTTTTCCTTGATTTTTAATGTTTGTCTTTAACTTTATTCAATTTCTTTTTAGTATGATGAACTTTCTTCTCTAAATGCCTAACGTGTGTTTTTAGGAAGATACCCTAAGGTAGAGGATTGACTTCGACAGGAGACTATATTTAGTGCATAAAAACATCACAAGACAAAGGTATTGCAAAAGAAAAACTTATTCTCATTAATCAAAATATTTTTGGATACAGAAAAAAGTATAAGTAAAAAAAATATACAATGATCAAAAGTTTTCAACCTCGGGAGGAGTGGTGGTGGATGAAGTTGGGGCATTCTCTACAACCATAGGCTTTGGAGCAAGCTTGGGAGCGGTGATAGTAGGTTCAGAGGCTTCAGGGCCAGGTTCGGTAATTGGAGAGGCGGCACAAGTGTTGGAGGGACCTGCTTCATCATCGGGCTCCTCCATTAGAAAATCGAGATCCATATCATGGAACTTCTTTGTGATCTTCCCCATGCAGATCTCGAATCCCTTCAGAAAGGCCTCTTGGGTGAAGGCAATCTTAATATCCTCCATTGCCTTGGAGGACTTGAAGGCTTCAATGGCTCCCTCTCTCTCAGTGCCGACCTCCTCCTCTGCTTTCTTCCTCTTGTCCTCCTTGAGGGTCAAAGCAGCCTTCAGTCCAGCTGATGCTTGTTCCTCCCTCAGCAGTGCTTCCCAAAGGTACTCAACCTTGACAGACTAGACTTTCGAAGCCACCTTCAAATGGTCGACCTCGATCAGAACACTCTTCATCTTTGCCTAGGCTTCTTGAAGGTCTCTTGAAGCTTTGGCTTAGTAGAGACTTGCCAGTTCTGAGTGAGCATACAAGTAATGCCCCAACTGTAGAGCAAAGAAATAAGCAGATCATGGCTTTGAGGTATATTGACATTCAATCAAGCTCGAAAGAGACCGATTATCTCGAGGAAGGCAGCAAAAGATTCTTCAAACCTCTTTGTACTTTCAGTCCGAACCATCTTCTTGACGATGTGTGGGAGGACACTTTCCTCCATCAAAGAATGAATGACCTCCCGATCATCCAAAGAACCCTGCTCCTGGTCGGAGCTTTCGCCGCCCGAGCCTCTAACCTTCTTAGCAATAGGCTTCTTCTTCTGCTCGGGAGGTACGAGGATGGCGGCTTCACTGGGCAAGGTTGGGTTCGGTGCGGCCATAGTAATTTCTAGATCAGAAGCGGCCTGGGTCGGCATGACGGAACTCATTTCTTTGACATGGGCCATTTTCGATGACTTCCCTACAGGACCATCCTTTCACTTAAGGGTTTGGATTCCCTGTGATAGATGATTCAGCTTCTCTGGAGTCATCTCTATGATAGTAAAAATTGAGGTCATAAGAAAGAATAGGAAATAATTGACAAATTATGGAAAATCATATATCGGATCAAGTGGACTGAGGCAAAGGTTAAACAGGATCTGATTGTCCAGTAGACTAGGTATCGAAGGAGCTCGGTAATCCCATAGCTTTCTAGCCAAGTCTCGATCATCTTTTTCTAGCCTAGGAGCTTAACGAACTGAGTCTCTCAAATCTCCCCACCAAGGAAGCCCTAATTTTAAGAAAGGATATGAGATAAAAAAGAATTTTTCTTTCCAATTATAAATGAAAGAAGGGGTGCCCTTAAGCAACCCCTTCTTGCTGAACTGGAGAAAGGCATACCACCAATTCTTGGTAGTAGAGTGGTTTTTGAAAGTGAAAAAGTTGTGGAACAGAAAAATTATAGGTTGGACCTAGGCCATGATGCACAAAGAAAGAAATCCTATGAAGAACCTAAACAAGTTCAGCACCATGGAGGCAAAGGAGATGTTTAGAAACTTGAAGAGGGCTAGTGTTGGAAAATGTGTCCTAAAGCCAATCATCTAAGTTGTAGATAATTATAATCTATATATGAATTATCTAATAATAATAGTTATTTTGCTGGTTCATCATCAAAATTTTATCTTCCTTAAATTAACTCCTAAAATATAATGAAATTCTTAGAACCACAATCAATCAATAAAGAAGGATTTATTGGATGGTTCTTAAACTATTCATAATTAAATGATAAGTTATTAACAAGAATGATAACTTATCGAGTGTAGGTCGCTGTATGCCATATGTATTGGTTGTCCTCATAATCAACTGATGTGGAGACACTGGTATGGCATCTAGGTGAGATGAAGGAGTACATTTGCACTGAACATGACTAATGTAGTACTCTACTATCAAGAATAGCAAGCTAAGATGAATGGATATAAGTGTCCCTCCGACCTGAGATCACCATGGTGATGTGCAAGCAACTCACTATACTTTGATGCGGACTGTCTATATTTCTAATATAAGCTTGGAAGATTTTTAGGTATGGTCAAGTACTTATAAAGTCGGTGTGTGAGTCAGGATGGGATTGACCACTCCTGATTAACTTCAGAAAGAGAATGACTTACTGTGTTTCAATTTAGCAAAACCTAGGCCTGGATAATCCACATGAGGAGTCATGGAATTTGCAAAATTTTGAAACATAATAGAGATGACTTGTATGAGTATTGATAACATAATCGAAGTTGTCTTGAATATTATTTATCATAGGGATGAATTAAACGATAACCATGGGTCAAGATTCTAAGAATATTGCTTTAAATACATTAGACCTATTCGGACGTCGAGTAACTTTACTAGATGGTCATTTTGATTGGTACAAAAATTGGTTTCTATGCTAATGACTTATGTTCGAACCTATGAGGAAACACACATAAGAGATTTTAACTTGATCAGTTGGTTAATCGATGATTGAGAATCATTCTAAGAAAAAATCATCAATGCAATTGATGTTTGACCTAATGCAAGTATTGCAGGAGGATCGATTAGCAATTGGATTGCTAATTGGCTCAATTTGATTGAGCAATCAAACTGAGATTAAGTTTTATTGAATTAGATTTAATTAGAATTGGTTTGAACTTAATTGGATTAAGTCTGATTGGTTTATGGGATAAGCCAATTGCAAGAAAAAAATAATTTCTAGTTGGACTAGAATTTGAGTACACCTAATTTTTAATTGAGTTAAGATTTAAATAAGAATTAAATATGGTTTAATCTGACTTAATTAGGCTCCTAATTAGACTAGGAACGCCCATAATTAGGATGCATTCAATCTGGTTTAAATAAGTTTTGATTTAAGTTCAAAATAGTTTTGACCTGGTCGAATAAGAGGAGTCCCAGTTGGACTGGGACTGGGACTCTCATTCCTCCCTTGCACCCATATAGCCCATGCCCCATCTTTTATTTTCTCTTATTTATGTGAGTTTTCCATGTCTAAGAATGTTTTCCCATGCCCCATGTTTTGGAATATTTGAATCAAATCTAATTTGGTCTATTTTGGGAAGTTGTTTTGCATGGGATTCTATTTGATAGAGTCCCTCTTGAACAAAACACTTCCTTCTTCTTTTGTTTCTTCCTCCAATGCTCAATTTATTTTTATCACACCTTTTCTCTACATTTTTGGGCATTCCCTTTTGGTTCTCATGCAAAAATAATAGGAGGGGCATCGAAGTGTTGGACGCCCCATAACGTCCATATTTGACTAGGTCATTTGACCTAGTCTTCCCTTATTTTATGGCACCTCCTATGAGATAGGAGTTGGCATCAAAAATCCCTGTTATTCCATGCAAAAAATTAGAAAAAGGAGAGGGAGGTCATGAGGAAAGGAGGTGCCATATTCCTTGGAGAAAAAGCCTTCATATGGACATGAAATGTTGATGTCTTGAATGGACAAAGGTAAGAGAAGATTGTCTTCTCTTTATTTTTCTTTTAAGTATTTTTCTCTTATTTTTTTATATATTTTTATATGATAAAAATCTATATGAGAGAGAAAAAGAGGGCGTGGGGATAAGTGCTCCAAGTTGTTGGGGCATGATGCTCTTTTTGGACATGATCTAATCACATCCTGATGAGAGAAGAAGAAGAGAAGAAAGGTCTTCTCTTAAGATTTCTTTGAGAATCCTTCTTCTCTATTTGTTTATAAGATTTTTTATGAGAAAAATAAAATAATGTTAGATCTGGAAACATGAAAAAATTTAGAGGAGAAGGTCTTCCCTTGTCCAAATATAGAGATATTTTGAAGACATCAATCATTGATGTCCTAAAAGAGAAGATCTATCTTCTCGTATGATGTTTTTCCTTGTTTTTATTTTTTGATTTTTGGGATATCCAATGGTTGGTTCTCTTCCTTATTCCTCCTCTTATTCTTCATTTCTTGGAGTATTCAAAAAATTTGAAGAATAATTTTTGGATTGACCATCAGGATGGATCTATGAGAAGCTAGCACTTCAAGTGGATCTTCATTCGACGAACCTTCGATTTATGTTGTAGTGTCATGTGGATTATCTGTAGAGATTGAACGCATGTGCAGCTCCAAAGGTGGCAACAAAAATCAACCATGATGTTCTTGACCTACACGAAAGTAAGAGATCTGATCTCTTCTCTCACCTAGATGCGATCTAGGATTTAGATCTAGAACTTTTCTAGATCTAGGGTAATGATTTGATCAATATCAAAATATTTATCTTTAGATTTAAGAATGCATCATGACATGTTATAGGTTCTAGATGTAGGATTTAGTAATTAGATTACATGCTATTGTAGATTAGTTAGTTTAATCTACATCTTTCATTGCATTTTATTTCAAATAAATTTTAAAATTCAACCATGAAACCTTGCATATTTTTTATCAGTGATATTAGAGCATCTTGGTAACATGACTATGTTTGAATTAAGATAAATCCAAAAACAAAATTTTAAAGATCGCACATACTGATTATAAAATTGTCCTGCTATAAGATTTACCCCTTACAGTGGAGAGGTTATCGTAGTATGTGCTGATCTATTCTTGAATCATGAATAAGTTAGATATGATCTAAATAATTTTATAATTTATTTTTAAATTTTAAATTAAAAATTAAATAGATATTAGATCTATTTTAAATTATTTAGATTAGATCTAAATAATATCGGATCGAACATATTGATTATAAGATTGTCCTGCTATAAGGTTTATTCCTTACAGTGGAAAGATTATCCTAATATCTGCTGAACTGAATAACCTAAATCATAAATATGTTAAAAAAGATCTAAAATAATTTATGATTTATTTTTAGATTTTAAATCTAAATTTAAATAATTTATGATCTAATCCATGTGTTGTGTTTTATGTTTAGATCTAGATCGTCTTGTTGCATATGCTGGTATGCAATTTTTGTTTTGAATTTAGAATGTATATGTATGACATATTAGTTTTATAGAATCTAAATTGAAAACTTATTTTCTATAAAACCCTAGATTCAGAATCCTAGGACGTGATCTAAATATTAAAATAAATTAGATCTAAAACCTTGTATTGAATATGATTCAATGTAAACTATTTATAATTTAAAAATGTTTCAAATGATTAAATCAGAAATTAATTCTGAGATTCCAAAAATCCAAATCCATAAGCCTTGAACTTAATTAAGAATTAAGTGATTGTTTAGGATCTAGATTTTTGATTTAAAGATCCTATGATAATTTCATAAAATATGAGTTAAAGGATAATGGATTAGCTTTGATCAGGTCCTTAACTGGGTTAGACCTTGGGTTAGATTAAATATGGACTAAGTTAAGAAATTGATGAAACCTAATTAATAGTTAATTAGGATTAGGTCATTTCTATAGATCCATTCAATAGTTATAGTTGATCAAAGTCCATACATCTAATAAATGGATACGGATCGTGGCTCAGTGGCTGAGCCTGAGTCTTTAGACTGACTAAATCAAAATTGACAAATTGATTGGTGTCTAAGATAAGTCTTAGATTGGCTAACCAAAATTGGGCTTAATCATTCATTGGTTAGATGTACCAAGTATGGTCATGTTAATGGTTGGACCTAATCAGATCCTTACAGTGGAGGCTAAAGCCTACTGATTAGATTTATGAGGCAAAATTAAATTACTAGAAGTTATTTAGAGAAATAATTAGTTAATGAACCTACCCATAGATGCACATTAGTTGACCGACCAAAGTTGGGCATGTGTGTAGTCTATGTGGATTCTAGTACCTACAAGGAAATTAAAGTAATTCTCTGAATTAGAGATAGAGGCTACCAATTTGAATAAAATAGGAGAGAACCTTTAGACTAAAGTCCAAGTCTCTAGGTTTAAAATAATTCATATACATTAGGTCATTGTTCTCTTTTCTTGAATTAAGGCTAAACCCTAATTGCTCCAATCACTATCATAAAGTGATGACTTATGGGATCCAACTTCGATAATTAGTATCGAAAGTTGAATTTAGTTTAGTAGTACGAATGGATTCGTATTGTAGCTTCTAAGCCCAGCCAAAATAATTAGTCCAATATTGATCCAAATCAGGCATAGTACTTCTACTATTAGTAGGGTCATAGGAAGAAGAATTGTCTTACTTTCCTTGATCAAAACAAGCTGAACAAGAGAAAGGAGCAAGAGTTACTTATCAAGAATCTTATATGATAACACCTTAAAATTTTTCTATATGTAATTCTACTACCTGGGTATTAGATAGTGGTGGTCTTATGCAATTCATTGCAAGAACTTTAGGTAAGTGGAATATTTGAAAATGATGAGAGATTCCTGAAAGATAGAAAAGAAAGTACTGTTCCAATCCTAGCTTTATAAATTATTAAGCTTATTTTCAAAAGATGTCATTTTGAATGATTGTCACTATTGTTCATCATTTATGATAAATATGATCTCTGTTAGCCTTTTGGTCAGAGATGGTTATCATTTATCAATAAAAAAGATTATTATGATATTATTATGAATAACATTATAATAATACATTGATAATAAAGAAATGACATTTAATGTTTATAAAGTCTATTAAGTGTAATGTACGTATTTAATAAACATCCAAGTTAGATTATGTCATGGATGTCTAACTTTGGCATTATAGGCTTAGTTATCTTGACAAGAATAGGATAAACAGGCTAGCACGAGTGAAAAACTCGACATCAATGGTTGTGAATCATTGATAACCTATGAGTCTTATCTTCTTGGAAAGATGACAAAGTCACCTTTTACTAGAAAAGGTGAAGGAGCTGATAAAGTTCTAAGTTTTATACATAGTGATGTATGTAGACCTATGAACATAAGTGCCAAAGGAAGATATCAATATTTCGTTACAGGCGATGTATCTAGGCATGGGTGCATCTGACCTAAATCATTTGAAATATTCAAATGATTCAATAATGAAATAAAAAAATAAACTAGAAAAGATATTAAAACTCTTCGCTCAGATCGAGGAAGGGAATACTTATTTAGTAAGTTTGTGACATATCTGGGAGAGAATAGAATTTTCTCTTAGTGAATTTTTTTTCGGAACACAGTGTATCCGAAAGGAGAAATTGAATTTTGTTAGATATGGTTCAATCCACAATAAGGTTCACTAGTCTACCTATTTTAGGATTGTGCTCTTATGATTGTTTATTTTACTCTGAATATTTACATCGAGAAAATTTGTTGTAAAGACACCGTATGGGATATGGATCGGACATAGACCTAAACTCTCTCACCTTCAGGTTTAGGGTTGATCAGCCTATGTCATAGGCTTGTACATAGATAAATTTGGATCCTGGTCCAATAGATGTTTAAGGATTATTAATTCTACCATGCTGAAGAACATAAGATGATCATCAATAGTACGACATAGCTTTTGGAAAGAAGTTTCTTAGAGAAGGAACTGATGCCTATCATGTTGAACTTGAAATGTTTGACTGGTAGAAAATGAACCAACACAATGTAGTAAACCTACAAAATTGGATTTGATTAGATCAAATATGGAGCCCATTAAAGTGGCACCTTTAAGGAGATCTGGTAGAGTACTGCATTAGCCAAACTGATACTTTAGTATCTTGATCTGGGACGACGATTCTGTTGAGCTTGATCAGAATAACAAGGATCCGATCACCTATAAGGATGCAATGCAGTGATCTGACTCTGAGAAGTGGCTTGAAGCCATTAAATCCAAATTAGAATCCATAAAAATCAATAGTATATAGATAGTAGTTGATTCACCTGAAGGGATAAAACCCATTAGGTGTGAATGGATTTTCAAAAGGATCAGAGAAGTGCAGACAGAAAGGTAGAGAGCTATAATGCCCATCTAACTATTATCTTAGAGTTGGAACATATGTTTTGAATGTATATCTCTATTATGAATAAAGAAAAACCCTATATTTGTAAGTGAGCAAAATATTTTATAGTGTTATTCCTTGTGTTCTCTATGGGTGACATTCCCTTAATTGAAAATTGCATTCTAGCTTTGCAAGGAATAAAGATTTGACTATCATCTAATTTTTTTATGTTCAAGATCAGATATGGTATACTCACTAAGGATAGTGAGCAGATACCAATCTGATCCAAGTGAAAATCATTGAAAGATTGTATAGACAATCCTTAAGTATTTGAAAAATACTAAGATTCAGTGACTCAAATATGGAAATACTGACTTAAAATATTTGGATCTTTTGATTTTAGTTTTTAGTTAGATCAAGATGATAGCAAGAAAATATTGAATCGTATCCTAATTATAGAAAAAATTTGTTGGAAAGATTCCAAGCAGGATATTATAGCCTATTCAGTTAGTGATGTAGAGTACATCAAGGCATATGATGCTGCTATGTGAGCCATGTAGTTGCTAAGATTCATTAGTAGGTTGGGAGTGACACCCTCAATCGATGTTTCCAGTCCTATCGTAGCACTAGAGCCATAGCTCAGACTAAAGAATCGAAGGACCAGCATATTCTACATCGCTTTCATCTTAGATATTTAGATCTGGATTACGTCGACCTTTAGAAGATACATGAAAAGGAGAACTTGACTGACCCATTTGCTAAGGCCTCAAAACTAAGGAGTTTTACGAACTCTAGTGAAAGATAGAATATTTGATATCATTTTGATTGGCTTTAGTCCAAGTGGAAGTTATTGAAACATATGTCATAAAGCCAATCATCTAAGTTGTAGATGATTGAAATTTGTATATAAATTATCTAATAATAATATTTATTTAGCTGGTTCATAATAAAAGTTTTATCTTTCTTAAATTAACTTCTAAATTATGATGAAGTCCTTAGAACCACAATCAATCGATAAAAGAGGATTTATCGAATGGTTCTTAAACTATTCAAGACTAAATGATAAGTTATTAATAAGGGCAGTAACTTATCGAGTGTAGATTGTTGTATGCCATATGCATTGGTTGTCTTCATAATCAAGAGGTGTGAAGGCACTAGTATGGCATTCAGGTGAGATGTAGGATCACATCTATACTAAACATGATCAGTGTAGTACTCTACTGTTAAGAGTTACTTGCTAAGGCCAATGGGTATAGGTGTCCCTTCGACTTGAGATCACTATGATGACTTGCAAGCAACTCTTGTACTTTGGTGCCGGACTGTGTATATTTTTAATATAAGTTTGAAAGATTTTTGGGTATAGTTAATTACTTGTAGAGTCAGTGTGTGAGTCAAAATGGAATTGACCACTGCTGACTAACTTCAGGAAGAGAATGACTCTCTACGTTTCAATTTAGCAAAATTTAGGCCTAGGTAATCCTTGTGAGGAGTCATGGGATTTGCAAAATTTTAAAACATAATAGTGATGACTTGTATGAGTATTGACAGTATACTTGAAGTTGTCTTGAGCATTATTGATCATAGAAATGAATTATATGGTAACCATGGGCCAGGGTTCTAAAAATGTTCCTTTACATATATTCGACCTATCTGGACATCGAGTATCATTGCCTGATGGTCATTTCAATTGATACAAAAATTACTTTCTATGCTACCAGCTTAGATTCGAACCTATAAAGTCACATACATAAGTGGTTGTAACCTGATCGGTTAGTTAAACGATGATTGAGAATCGTTCTAAGGTCAAACAATCAATGCGATTGATGTTTGACCTAATGCTAGTATTGCAGGAGGATCAATTAGCAATTGAATTGCTAATTGACTTAATTTGATTGAACAATCAAGCTGAGGTCAAGTTTGTTAAAATTGGTTTGGACTTAATTGGATTAAGTCTGATTGGTTTTTTGGATAAGCCAATTGCAAGGAAAAAATAATTTCTAGTTGGACTACAATTTGAGTGCACCTAATTTCTAATTGAGTTAGAATTTAAATTAGAATTAAATATAATTTAATATAATTTAATTAGGCTCCTAATTAGACTACGATCACCCTCAATTAAGTTGCATTTAATCTGGTTTAAATAAATTTTGATTTAGGTTCAATACAATTTTGACCTGGTCAAACAAGAGGAGTTCCAGTTGGATTGGATTTCTCACTCCTCCCTTGCGCCCATATAGCCCACACCCCACCATTTATTTTCTCAGGTTTACATGAGTTTTCCATGCCAAAGAATGTTTTCCCAATCCCCATATTCTGGAATATTTGAATCAAATATGATTTGGTCCATTTTGGAAAATTATTTTGCATAGGATTCTATTTGATAGAGTCCCTCTTGACCAAAATACATTCTTCTTCTTTTGTTTTTTCCTCTGACACTCAATTTATTTTTGTCACCCCTATTCTCTAGATTTTTGGGCATCCCCTTTTGGTTCTCATGAAAAAATAATAGGAGGAGAAGCGTCCAAGAGTTGGATGCCCCATAACTTCTATGTTTAACTAGGTCATTTGACCTAGTCTTCCCTTATTTTATGTTGCCTCCTATGAGATAGTTGGCATTAAAAATCCCTGTTATTCCATGCACATAATCAAAAAAGGAGAGGTAGGGCTTGAGGAAAGGAGGCATTATATGCCTTAGCACAAAAGTCTTCATCTGGACATGAAATGTTGATGTCTTGAAGGGAGAAAGGTAAAAGAAGATTGTCTTCTCTTTATTTTCCTTTTACGTATTTTTTTCTTATTTCTTTTATGTATTTTTATGTGATAAAAATATGAGAGAGAGAGAGGAAGAGGGCATGGGGATAAGTGCTCCAAGTTGTTTGGGCATGATGTTCTTTTTGGACATGATCTGATCATGTCCTAATAAGAGAAGAAGAAGAGAAGAATGATCTTCTCTTAGGATTTCTTTGAGAATCCTTCTTCTCTATTTATTTGTGAGATTTTTCTATGAGAAAAATCAGATAATGTTAGATTTGGAAATATGAAAAAAATCTAGAGGAGAAGGTCTCCTCTTGTCCTAACATAGAGATGTTTTTAGGACATCAATCATTGATGTCCTGAAAGAGAACATCTTTCTTCTCTTAGTGTGTTTTTTCTTGTTTTTATTTTTTGATTTTTGGGAGATCCAATGGTTAGATTTCTTCTTTATTCCTTTTCTTATTCTTCATCTCTTAGAGTGTTCAAGAGATTTGAAGAATAATTTTTAGATTAACCTTTAGGAGAGATCTATGAGAAGCTAGCATTTTGAGCAGATCTTCCTTTGATGAACCTCTGATTTATGTTATAACCTCATGTGAATTACCTATAGAGGTCGAACACATGTGTGGCTCTAATCGTAACAACAAAAATTAATCTTGAAGTTCTGGACCCGCACAAAGGTAAGAGATTTGATCTTTTCTCTCACCTAAATGCGATCTAGGATTTTCATCTAAAACTATTTTAGATCTAGGGTATTGATTTGATCAATACCAAAATATTTATTTTCATATTTAAGAATGCATCATGACATGTTATAGGTCCTAGATGTAGGGTTTAGTAATTAGATTATATGCTATTATTGATTAAATAGTTTAGTCTACATCTTTCACAGCATTTTATTTTAAAAAAGTTTTGAAATTCAAGCATGAAACCTTGCATATTTCCCATCAGGAAGGAATCGAAAGTCGAAGTCCAACATAAAGAGCCTCGGCATACAAGCAAAAATAACTTGAGGAGAACAGGCTTGGCTGCTTGGTCTAGAAAGTTCAAGCTCATATTCCATGGGTATCCGGTCTGAATTCATATCAAGGAAAGGTCTTTGAGATAAAGTATGCATGAAATAGTATTGGGGACAAAAAGGGGATGAGGTGCTTCTATTGGATCAATTTTCTTAGGGTTTGGATCCATTGGGATCGAGAGGGCCAAACTCTTAGAACAAGTGAACCAAGATTCTTCGAGGGACATATGGATCAAACTAAACTCAAAAAAAACACCAAAAATCAAATAAAATAAGGACCAAATTCTTTTCTAAGAAACCAAAGGGTCAAAGAACTAAAAGCTTCAAAAATGATCAGAAAAGAAAGTTTGGGAACTAAAGTAGATTGGTTGGAGAAGGGAAGAAGATAACTGGTGGAGCAAAAGTTGGATGGGAAGGCATCTATGATCGGAGGAAATGGTGGAGAAAATCAAAACCTTGGAAAGGAAGAGGGCGGAAGCTTGGTGAAGAAGAAGAGGACTCAGTCGAAATAAGGTAAAGGAGGAAGAGGAATTTAAATAACAAAGGCCCAAGGCAATTTTGATTGCAGGTTTTCTCCATCCGATCTTCACCTGACACATGTTCCACTCATTATGGCTAGTGTAGATGGCTGGTAGAACTTTAATGATGCTGTATCTTGAGCTCCACTTTAGCAAGAATTTTAAAATCTTATCTTTTCAACTCATCTCTTATTGAAGAAGCTTCAGTGCTAGTGCAGGTAATGCCAAAATCCTCCACCTTATGAAAGAGAGAAGTTAGAAAAGAACTTTGGCATATGCATTTATACTCCCTTCTTTCGAACTTTGAACATGGGAGTAGTGGGACTAGTGTTGGTGATAAATCCACTCCTGCCAAGGTTCAGCAAGGTGCCCGACCATAGAGCGATCTCATCTGACAGTGGTGACCATAATCAAACTTCAATCTATATAAATTCTAGCTCCAATTCACTCTGAGACAGCCAACCTTCAACTCGTTCATGCCAGACGATCTTCTTAGCTTTGACTATTAGATCTTTTAGACAACTACAAAACTCGAAAGGCATCTTGGACTGCATCCGGACAAACTTGAATAGTGAAAATAGTTGCCTAACTAGTTAGCCAAGTATTTGATTAAGTATTTGATCCCTGCATAGTCTAGCCCGAACAACCTCAAAGCCGACCGAACTCCTCTTCAACTAGAACTCTTTCCAGTCAAATCTCACCATCACAATTGGGTCTCACGTCAAAAGTCTTGGACCAGTAGAGCTTCTCCTTAGATGAACTTCTACACCTTGCTATAAGTGGCCGATCTTGGCATTCCTACGTCGAAAGCCATGGGCGTGCAAACTAGAGTTAGCAGAAGAATCTCATCATCTATACAAGTTCAACTTCCAATTCAGCTAATACCCACTAACCTATGGACTACCTCAAAAATGGCCGAACAATATATATTAATCTCCAATGGACTGGCAAGTCATGACGATGGACACCATCCTTCATAACAAACTTTACATGATCCCGAATGGCCCACTAACTAGTAGTTATGATTGTCACCATCAGTTTGTTACGAGCTCTATCTATATAAGGGATCCTTTAGATATGTTTTCCTACAAGCTCTCATTCTTTCTCTGAACCCCTGAATGCTTCATTTTTGTTGGCCAGAGAATTGACTTGAGAGTCGGAGGATCCTACCGGAGCCACCAATATATGGTTTGGACTTCTGCTTGCAGGTTTCATCGGTGGCCTCATCTCTATCCGCTCCAGTGACTCCGACATCGACACCATTTTTTGCACTAACATAATTATTAAGCATAATTGAGTGTCTAAATGCTAAATACTAACTTCTTCAAGGACATAAATTTTTTTTTTGTTATTCTTTTCCTCAACTTAATTGATATTATCCTCAGTGGAGAAGAAAAATAAAGGATGTAATAAAGAAAAGAAAAGAATACACCTAACTCAGTATGCATATGATCCAGCATGGTTTTAAAAATTTAGCTCTTCCTCTAATTTTATTCAAGATATTCTAAAGAGAAAAAAAATAAAATGATAAATTAGATGAAAGAAAACTAAATATTGGATTGCCTTTCAATAAGCACAAAGTTCACGTTCTACAGCCAGACATAAGGCAGCTTATTTATCATGTATCAAATACTAGATTGATAAATTTTAATGATTTTGGATTGCCAATCTATGATAGATAGTTTATTATCCCTTTATTGATATATTAATTATTAATTTTGGGAACGTAGTTCATGACCCTAATCTCAAACCCTAATTTCTCAAGAATTTCTTCTATTTGTTCTTCTATGATGCTCATATATTGAGTTTTCAAGTTAGGAGTTGAGTTTGATGCAATGGATATTGGAAGGATGACTAAAGGCTGGTTTAATTATTGAGATAAATTAATATAATCTTTCTTAAATAACGCCATTGATACTTCATTACATACCTCTTGATTTTTATAAGAAGAACCGGCTTCTAGGGATGAAGGAAATAGGACTTTAGGTTTATGAGTCTCGGTTAAATCATCTATTCTCTTCTTTTTTATGTCTATCTCATTTAAATTAGAACAAGCAATAATATCGATTTTGGGCTTAGGCTCATCTATGTAGTTAGTCTTAGTGCTAACATCTTCTTCTAATTTTTAATCTTAGCTAGCATTAGTATTAGGCTCTCTCACATGGTCTTGGTATGGATCTATTGGTGTGGAATCTGGTTGACGCTGGAGTGAGCTAGGTTGGGAGACATGAGGCCATGATCGGTGACCTGCAAAATAAAGTCCTGATCGAAGCCAGGGATGATGGCTCTGGTAGGATCCTCTAACAGTCAAGCTAGCTCTTTCGGCCAACAAAAATGGAGCGCTTAGAAAGCTAAGGAGTAGAGCAATGGGAAAGGAAATGGGAGCTTAAAGAAAATATATCTGAAGGATTTCTTTTATAGATAGAGCATGTAACGAATTGATGGTGATAGCCATAATCGTCTGGTAGTAGGCCTTTCAGGCCATGTGGAGTTTGTTATGGAGGGTAGTGTTTGTTGTTGTGATGCATTAGTCTGTTGGGATTTAATAGTTGAAGTTCGAACGGTGTAGGAGTTAGCAGTGAAGAGCTTCGTGTTACATCAGTTCTAGAATAGTTCAGACTCCTTTAAGGTCATCTACTTGTATGTTGATTTGTATTAAGCTGGTAGCCAAATTCATGTGGATGACGAGGTCCTTCTGGGTGATTGAAAGAAAGTTGACTGAAGGAAACCTACCTGGTGACTGAAAGGAGCTCCTTTATAATAATTTCGCCTAGAGGAGATCACCAAGAAGGAGATCGGATGGAGGAACCCAATTGAGGGAAATCATCTGGAAGGAGGATGATTGACGAAGTTCATTTGGTGAGAGCATAACTGAGAAGATTATTCAAAAGGAGATCATCTGAAAGGAATCCGATAGAAAATCCAGTAGAAGAGTCCGAAAGGAATCCGACTGCGGGTGGTTCGGAAGGAGATCTATTGAAGGGTGTCCAACCGGGACATCACTGAGGGAGTTCGACCGAAAGGAGCCTATCTAGTGATCACATGGAGATCGGTTGGCGAGAGCTTGGTTGGTGGCTGTAGATGACTCTTAAGAATACCTTTGTGACTCAATCATTTTCTTTGAAGCTCTGCAACTTTCATGAATGCCTGAAGGTTAATAAGGTGAAGACAAGGCTCTTTCACTCACGTATCCAAAGCTCTTAGTGTGAGAATGCAGAGGTCCACCACTCTTTGTAGATTGCAGAAATTCATCCAGGAAGGATGAGTTCTGCCAATTCGGTGTCAATCCAATATTGAACAATCCAGATGAATTTTGATAAGGAGAGAGTCCAAGCAGCTTCAAGGTCGGTCAGGCTAGATTGCATCATGATCGGTTGCTTAATTGCTTTGAGAGTTGCCACCACTATTCAAGCTCATTTGGGTGAGACCCATTAGGCCCCGGAGGTTCTCGAGTTATTACATGAAGTTGGCCATGGTTGTTGTCACTGGACAAGGTCGTCCCAAGACTCGAATCCTCCTCAAACATTGGAAGGAAAGGGTCTATCCCTAACACAAGCCCTCCTATTCTTAAGTTTGAATTTCGAAAGAAGGGAGTAAAGGTATGCGAGTGCCAAAGTCCTTTCCACCTTTCGCGCCCTTTGTAGAGAAAGTCTTAGCATTATCTTTGCTGACATTGAAACTTTTTTAGTATGACTTGACTTGAAAAGAAAAAATTTTGAAACTCCCACCAAAGCACTGCCCAAGGTGCGATGCAATAAAGATTTTGGCCATTCCCGCTCTACTGTCATGATGTGGGAGACACATGTCGATCTGAAGTTCGTCAGTGGAGATCTATAATCATGACTATCCTCGATTCTTACGGCTATTTAAACTCATCTTCCTCTTTGAGATTTCATTTCTCCTAGGTCACCTCTCTTTCCTTTTGGTCTCCTTCCCCCTTCTGCCCTAGAGCACTAGTGTCTTCCCTCATTTCCTTCGATTCCTGGAGGCTTTCTACTTTAGTTTTCATCAAGCTTGTCACCTCTCCATTCTTCCCCATCACTTTAGGTTAGTTCTTAAACCCTTCTTTTTGATCATTCGGGTATTTTAGCATCTCTGCCCATTCGGTTTCTTTGAGAGGGTCTCAAATTTTATTTTCATTAATTTTTTAAGATTTTCTTCATTTTAGTTTGATCATCATGTCCTCTGAAGAATTCTGGTCAACTGGTTCTTGAAGCTCATCCCATTTGGCTTGAATGGATCCTCCCCATAAGAACCCCAAATTCATAGAAGTACCTTGACCATCCTTCATCCCCAATACTATCCTATGCAGACTTCGATTGGAAGATCTTTCACTAATTAGGATTCAGTTCGAAGTTCCTTTCGATTTAAACTTGAACTCCCTAGTCCTAGAGATCGAGCCTGTTCCCCTCCTCCTGGTCAAAGTTGTTTGTATAATGAAACCCTCCAGACAGGACTTCGGCTACCCATACCTTCTTTCATAATCAACTTGTTTAAATTCTTAAACATTTTCTTTGCCGCTATGGCACCAAATTCTTTTAGGTTCATTATAGGATTTCTCTCCTTATGCATAATGGCTGACGTCCAACCTTCTACCTCTTTATTTTGTAACTTCTTTATCTTCAAACATCACTCGACCACCAAAGATTGGTGTTATGTGTCTCCCCAGTTTGGCAAGAAAGGGTTACTCAAGGGTGCCCCTTCTTCCATTCATAACTGGAAGGTGAAATTCTTTTTCATCTCATGTCTTTGTTTAGAGCTAGGACTTCCTTCCTAGGGCGATATAAGGCGTTCGATCCGTCGAGCCCTCAAACTTAAGAAAGAGGATCGGGACTCGGTCGATAAGATAAAGTACTACCAAGCTCCCCTAATCTTCGAGCTGCTAGATGATCAAATCTTCTTCAACTTTGATCTTAGTCCTCTCAATCCGGCACGTAGTCCTTTGTAGTCCACCAATTATGCATGGTCTTTTTTCTTTCTCTAACTTTGATTTTTTTCTTTGAAAAAATGACTCCTAAGGAGAGGAACCGCTTGGCCAAGGGGATCAAGTCCCTCAAGAGGAAGGGCAGCTTTGCCAGAGAAACATCGAAGAAGACTCGCACTGATGAGCCGATCCCAACCGTGCTGGTCTAGCTAGCATCATCCTAGAGGCTGACATTGTAGCACCAACTCCGATCTTGTCCTAAGAGGTTGCGGCCCCCATACCTCCTAAGCAGCATGAGGTCGCTGAGAAAAAGAAGAAGAAAAAGGATGCTGTCAGAAAAAGGGCAAGGAGGATGGCTAGAAAGTCGAGTGGTGAGGACTCCGATCAAAAGTGAGCTTCCTTGGATGATGGGAGCTCATCTAATCTCCGATGAAGGGCAACATCCTTTCGCACGTTATTGATAAAATAGTTGGGATGGAGGATGCTGGAATATTTGATGAGTCCTTCGCTGCCTTCCTCGAAGTAATTAATACCTTCAAACTTGATCGAATGCGGGATGTACTTCTAGAGTTCTAACTTAATTTTCTTCTATCTTGTAGCTGGGGCATTACTTATTTTCCCATTCAAAGGCAACTGATCTCCACCAAGTTGAGTTCTCCAAGGTCCTCCAAGAGGATCAGATAGAGACAGAAAGGATTCAGGCCGAGGTCAATCTTTTGAAGGCGGCCTTGAAGGAACAAACTATGGAGGCCAATCACCTTCAAGAGACATTGAGGAGAGAAGAGGAAGTTTCTATGGAGCTAAGGGTGGCCTTGACTCTTTCAGAGGATAAAAGAATGAAGGCTGAAGAGGAGGTCGGTGCTGAGAGAGAGTGGGCTATCGAGGCCTTCAAGTCTTCCAAAGCAATGAAAGACATCAAGATTGCCTTTGCCCAGAAAGCTTATCTAGAGGGATTCAAGATCTGCATGAGGAGGGTTGCGAAGAACTTTTCAGAGGTAGATCTCGATCTTCTAACAGACGAGCCCAGTGAAGAAGCTGATCCTTCTAATGCTAGGGCAACCTCTCCTATTACCGAACCTACCCTTGAAGCTCCAGGACCAGCAATTAAGCCTGAGGCCGTAAGGAATGCACCAACCTCACCTACTACTAAACCAATCGTGGTTGAAAATCATTGATTACTTTTACTTTTTTTTTTTTTTTTTAGTGTACTCAAACATATTAAGAAATGAAAATGAACTTCTTTCCTATTTACATTTGTGCTATAGCGAATGTTATTCAGAGTCCCTTTAGTAACTAGAGTCAAGGTCCATCATCCCCGACCAATGCCGAGCCCTTGCCCCATGGGATCCCTCTGAAACCCATAGTCAAGGACTGTAAGAGGAGAATTCATCATCTGAAGAAGATGGAGGATGAGCTTTAGAAATCCAGGAAAAGTGCTTCTGAGGTAACAATTGAAGTCACCTACCTCTGCAAGCTTCATATGAAGGACTCCGCAAATAAGCATGATAATTCCGTTAGCCAATAAGCACTAGACCTTTGGGCCTCCAATGATTATCCATGTAATAGACTCATTATTACCCACATAATTGAAGGCTATGATCTAGTTATCACCATAGCTATTTTATATTTAGGAACATAATAATTTTAGATGATTTAATTAATTTGATTTAAAGAAGAGAGAAGATCAGATGAACCAGCTTGTTATGATCTTCGCACTGGTTTAATCAAGTTAGATTAAGGGAGACCATTAATAGACAAGTCTAGGAGCACTTAAATCAGTCACACTGATTTACCTAGCTGACATAGATTAGCTTGAATTATCAAGTAATCTGATCAAAATATTATTTCATCAAGAAAGCTAGGTAAGTAAGATCGGTGGGAGGGTCTACCAATGCTTGCCTTACACACCATCAGAAATAGTTAGGTAAGTAGACTGCCAATTAAAAACCATCAGTTTGGATTGTCAGACTTATCTTAGACACTAATTGATTAATTAGTTTTGATTAGATTAACCTAATAGTTTGTGCTTGACAGCATAGCCAAGAATCAAGTCTACCTTGGTTCTCGTTAAAGATATGGACTTGACCAACTACAACTATTTTAATTGATCTCGAAAATCCTTGACCTAATCTAAGCAACTACTGATTAGATTTAGTTAATTCTCTAATTAAGTCCATTCTTTTATCTAACCTTAGATCTAACCCAATTAATGGACCTAATTTCTACTAATCTATTAATCCAAAGTATTATGATTTGTATCTTAGTATCTTCAATTTGCAATCCTAGATCCTAATCAAACAACTCTTAATTCATAACTATATTTTGGATTGAGGTTTGGAATTCGACATTTCAAAAATAATTTTTATATTTATAAAATATTTTTATAATATGATTCTACCAACCAATTGCATGTTTGATTTATAATCAATATGCAAATAAAATAAGTATGAAACTACTTTAGATCTAATCTAAACATGTTCATGTAATTGAAACTATTTCAGTTCTAATTAATCATAAATTATCTTAGATCAAATCTAATATATTTATAATGATAAAAATTAGATTAAAATACTTTTAATTAGCTCATAAAATTTTTTAGATTTAATCTAAAATTTTATGATCAAAATATTAGATTAGTAGGTACTAGAAAAATTTCTCCACTATAGGGGATAAACCTTATAGTAGAATACCTTATAATCAGTCCATGAAATCTATAATATTTATTTTTAAATTTAAATAAATTAAAATCTAATAAATCATAAATTGATCTAAATCATATCTAATAAATTTATGATTTATATTAGATCTACACAAATTAGGACAGCCTCTCCATTATAAGGGATAAACCTTACAGCAGGATAACCATATAATCAGTTAATGTGATCATTTTTTTTTTAATTTTAGATTTAACATGAGATTGTAAATTAAATCTAATCTAAAAAATAATCTAAACATGCATCATAAATCATGTAATAAAGAACCTACTTTGATACCAATTGAAGGAAACCAATCTAGGCTTTCAAGGTTAGATTCTGAAACTTTTTCAAATCTACGCAGCAGCGAAGATAAATTAATCATATTAATTTATAAATATACAACAAGAATTTCTAGATCTAAGATCTTATTACATGATTTAAGTATATATATTTAAATAAAAAATTAAAAGATGATAAATACTTATGTTGATCATATCAACATTGGATCTATTCTAGATCGAATCTAGATAACAAAAAGGAGATAGTATGATGCTTATCTTTGCATGTTAGACTCTCTAGCGCGCTGGTCCAGGGCTGAGGTTGCTGCTTCAAGCCACACATGCATCAAGCCTCTACAGGATGTCCATACGAGCCTTCGATTGCTAATCAGAAGTTCAATGGCTGAAAATCAACATGGTATGCTAATACTATGTTGATCATTCTTTAACGGTCGATCTAGATCTTCCTTCTTCAAAACATGGACTCTCCAATTTTTAAAAATTAGGGAAGAAGACTTGTGATGCTACGACTCCTCTTAAAAGCTCATAAATAATGGAGGAATAGATGTAGAAGAAAATCCTAGAAGAAGACCCTCTTCTTCTTCTTTGTTTCTCTCAGCAAGACACCATGATTGGTGTCCCTACAAATCTCATGCCCAAGGTAGCTTGCACCCAAGCTTTCCCACATCCAAGGAGCTCTCTCAAGTCTCTGGAATCTCTAAAATAATAAGGGCCAAAGATCCTTTAAATAGAGAATTAGGGGACAATCCTTGTCTAGGTCAAACACCTAGCAAGGAATGTCCAAAAATGGCAAGACAAGGGGCACCCAACTCTTGGGTGCCCCTTCCTTTTTCTTTGGCGTGGATCATCTCCTTTTGTCACATGAAAGCCTCCATATTTCCACTAAAAATTCTAGAGAAAAATCAGGGATGTGGGTGGCACAAAAGAAAGGGAGGAGTTTTAGTTACATAAAATTCCATCTCATGGAATTCAAATCAAAACCAACTCCTTGTTTGAATTGGTCCACAAACAATTTTTAGGTAAGAAAGAAGGGAGAGCAAGGGGGCGCATGTGAAGGCTGGGGCATGGAGAGTTTTGTCACTAGTGGGGGGCATTGGGACTAAGGTGGCACAAGGATAGGGAGTCCTTGTTACACTAGGACTCATATTTTAACTTGGTCCAATATGATCTTCGAACCAAATTAAATCAAATTTAATTCAACCTAATTAGAATAGGTCTTAGTCCAACCAAGACCTTAATTAAATTAGATTTAATTTTAATTTAATTTTTAATTAAATTAGAGATTGGGTTGATACAAGTCCTAATTGAACTAGGACTCGTTCTTCCTTGCAATTGACTTAATAAATAAACCAATTAGACTTCATCCAATTAAGTCCAAACCAAATTTATTTGAATTATATTTAATTAAACTTAATCTCAACCCTCTAGCTTAATTAAATTAAAATAATTAATAGTCTAATTGCTAATCGATCCTCCTACAATACTTGTACTAGTTAAACATCAATCATATTGATTGTTTAATCCTAGAACAATCCTTAATCATCGATCAACCATCCGATCAGATCAAAAAAATTTATATGCATAACCTCATAGGTTTGAACCTAAGTCGATAGTATAAAAATATTTTTTTTATATCAATCGAAGTGACCATCTGGCAATGGTACTTGATGATCAAATAGGTCGAATGTGCGGAACAACATCCTTAAAACCCATGTAGATATAGTTTCCATATAATTCATCCCCTTGACCAAAATGCTCGTAGGACACCTTAAAGTTTAACTATCAACTCTTGATTAAGACATCCACATAATATTTTAAAATACCAAACCCATCTTATGGATTATCCTGGCCAAGGTTTTTGCTATATTGAAATACAGTGATGCATTCATCTCCAACTCTTGGAGTGGTCAAACCGATCTTGATCACTCAACGACTTTATGAGTACTTGACTATGCCTAAAATTCTTTCATTATTGAATTAAAAATTTAGTTAGTCTGATACCAAATGAAGGAAAAAATCTACTTTTTGGACCAGATTTATTCAGATCTGATTGGATCAGGAGGGATATTTTAAAAAAAAAATTTCTAAGATCAAAATCAGATCTGAGACTCTTCATATCTAGTCTTACTGATCTAATAATAATAAAAAAAAAAAAATAAATTTAATTTAATTAAACATTTATTTTGGATAATCCAACTATCCTATGATGATCGTGATTGTTAGATATATGTGCCCTAGAAGCCAGAATTGGCTGACACTTGTAATACACTTCTAGGGGCAAAATTATAATTTTGACTATAATCAATGAAATGGGTTATTTTCTATCACACATGTGTATTTAGTGTCTGTGATACATCCTTTGAGTTAATGGTAATGATAATTCATATTTTCAAGAGTTGAAAATTTAAGACATGAATAATCATTATTAACTCATAAACAGCTCCCGACCATAGGATCATCACGAGGATGGTGATTGATCCGGAAGGTTGGTGTACGATCGCTTCTCTTTAGTAGATGAGTCTTGAGTCTACGGTGTGGAGACACCGGAGCGAGAGTACAGGTACTCGTTAGAGAACGAGGGCACTGAGCGTGACCACCTCGAGTAGTCATTAGGAAGTCTACCTTCTCGTCAATGACTGACTCGATGCTGCAGTAGTGTGTCTGGTTCTTTGACCTGAGATGCATCGGCAGTTCACCTTGAGGGTGTTATAGTTTGACTACACCATTACTCGGTCTCCTAGCCATATGGAACCCTGAGGTGTATGTTGGCTATAGCATGTTCATTGTAGGAACTGGATTGCATCAAGATGGAATCTATCTACCTCGGTGGTAGAGGAGCAGCCCTATGATGATCATGAGAATCAAGTCCAGAAGCCCATGGCCATGGCAGAGTGAAATAATAGAAAGAGTTTCTATTTAGATTTTCACATTGGACTCGAATCGAATGATTACATCATATGACAGAGACTAGGGTTTGACGAGTTCACCTTAACCCTAATCTGATCGGGGCTCAAGATAGAAGAACTTAATCACACAGGTAGCTGCACCAAGAGGTTCGCATTCAGCTCTGATGGGTTGCCACCATATACTGCTAGGTGTCACTGGTGGATTTTGGGAGCAATTAGAATGATTTAGATGATCGATCATTCTAGCTGTTCGAATCAGAAGAGTTCTGATCCATCGAAAGGAGTTTCGATGATGTCGATGATAGAGATCATGACATATCCCATTACCATACAGAACTGAACCTAACTGGGTCACACAAACAAGGGTTTGAATCTGGTGATCATCAATTGAACTGATCTAGTTCAATTGATCTGAATGAGATTCAATTAGGTTCAAGGAAATCGTGCTAGCACTCGATTGAACCTAACGTTCTTCTTTTACTATCATAAATAAGTTGTCCTGACTGAGCCAAAGGAGTTTGTGCTCAATCAGAGGCCTTCATATGGTCTGACTGGAGGTTGTCCAAGTCAGAATAAGGTTGTCTTATTTGTAAGACATTACCTGCCATTTTTGGTCACCTGCCATTTCTTGTTCTTTGACTTTGGTCAAAAGTCTACCTTTGACTGGTCAAACGTTGACCATTGACACTTTGACTTTTGACCACATGTCATGCACCTATTGGAGAGCTGGTGGGGGCCTGTCCCCCTGCCAGAACCTGGCAAGGAGAAGGGCGCACGCCAAGGGTGGCGTGAGCCCAAGTAGGAGGCGCCTAGGAGTCCTTGTTGGACAAGGACTCCACCTCCCTTTTGGATTCCAATTAGAGTTCTACTAAGAATCCAGTTTGACTGGTCTTAGGCACCCTCTAAGGAGGAATCCAGGGGTCTCTATTCCAACCAATCAGATTTAGATCTGATTTTCACAAAGGGTTGTGATTGGTTGGGAGGAAGAGGAGTTGGATCACAAGAGGTCTATAAATAAGACCCTGCGCCCAACCCTAATTCCAATGCTATTAGATACGCCCCAAGGCTGCCTCTCCCCTCCTTCTCCATGCCATAGTCTTCTTCTCCTCTTGCTCTCCACGTCCAAAAGGTGTTTTGGACTTAGTTTGGTGCGATTCAGATCAAGGAAAGGCGATCAAAAGCAAGAAGGCTGCGCTGCTGCAAAGGACGACTGCTGATCTTCAAAAGAGTTTTGAAGATCCTCCAGATCAGATCCAGATCTGAATTTTTGGAGGTGTGATAGAGAAGAAGAGGATCTCCAGATCCAACCCGAGTGGATACCGGTAGAGGCCAGGCGCTTGCGTGGCTAAGATCCAGAACCTTCCGCTGCAATCAGGATCATCTACAGGGTAATAGGATTACCCAAATCAGGTAAATTAAATTTGATTTAATTTATCTTATTTTTATTTTATTTATTAAAATAATAAGAATCAGATCTGAAACATATCAAGATCTGATTAAGATCAAGAGAAAATTTTTGAAATATATCTCTTGATCTAATCAGATCTGGACGAACCTGGACGGGAAATCAGGATTTCCCTTCAAAACCACGGGGAAAAATTAAGAGTATTTTCCTTGCTTGAATCACACCTAAAATTATGGAGATGGCATGGAGAAGCCATGGATTGAATTCTCGCAGGGTTTATTTATAGACATCTCCACTCATCTTCCAATCATCCTTTGTGAAATCAGATCTAAATCTGATTGGTGGGAATAGAGATAGATTCCCCTTAGATTAGATTCAAAACTCTCTTAGAGGGCGCCTAAGACCAGTCAAACTGGATTCTTAGTGAACTCTTTGGAATCCAAAAGGAACCTGGAGTCCTTGTCCAACAAGGACTCCCATCTTACCTCATGGGGTGCACACTTCCTTAGGTGTGCACCCCTTCCTTGCCAGGTTCTAGGCAGGGGACAAGGCCCCCACCAGCTCTCCAATAGGTGCATGACACATGGTCAAAAGTCAAAGTATCAATGGTCAACATTTGACCAAAGTCAAAAGAACAAGAAATTTGGCAAAGGTGACCAAAAATGGCAGGTGTTGTCTCAAATTTATCTCAAAATAAGACAACCCTTTTCTGACTTGGACAACCTCCAGTCAGACCATATGAAGGCCTTGATTGAGCACAAACTCCTTTGGCTCAGTCAGGACAACTTATTTATGATAGTAAAAGAAGAAACGTTAGGTTCAATCGAGTGCTAGCACGATTTCCTTGAACCTAATTGAATCTCATTCAGATCAATTGAACTAGATCAGTTCAATTGATGATCACCAGATTCAAACCCTTGTTTGTGTGACCCAGTTAGGTTCAGTTCTGTATGGTAATGGGATATGTCATGATCTCTATCATCGACATCATCGAAAACTCCTTTCGATGGATCAGAACTCTTCTGATTCGAACAGCTAGAATGATCGATCATCTAAATCATTCTAATTGCTCCCAAAATCCACCAGTGACACCTAGCAGTATATGGTGGCAACCCATCAGAGAGCTGAATGCGAACCTCTTGGTGCAGCTACCTGTGTGATTAAGTTCTTCTATCTTGAGCCCCGATCAGAGATTAGGGTTAAGGTGAACTCGTCAAACCCTAGTCTCTGTCATATGATGTAATCATTCGATTCGAGTCCAATGTGAAAATCTAAATAGAAACTCTTTCTATTATTTCACTCTACCATGGCCATGGGCTTTTGGACTTGATTCTCATGATCATCATAGGGCTGCTCCTCTACCACCGAGGTAGATAGATCCCATCTTGATGCAATCCAGTTCCTACAATGAACATGCTATAGCCAACATACACCTCAGGGTTCATATGGCTAGGAGACCGAGTAATGGTGTAGTCAAACTATAACACCCTCAAGGTGAACTGCCGATGCATCTCAGGTCAAAGAACCAGACACACTACTGCAGCATCGAGTCAGTCATTGACGAGAAGGTAGACTTCCTAATGACTACTCGAGGTGGTCACGCTCAGTGCCCTCGTTCTCTAACGAGTACCTGTACTCTCGCTCTCCGGTGTCTCCACACCGTAGACTCAAGACTCATCTACTAAAGAGAAGCGATCGTACACCAACCTTCCGGATCAATCACCATCCTCGTGATGATCCTATGGTCGGGAGCATTTTATGAGTTAATAATGATTATTCATGTCTTAAATTTTCAACTCTTGAAAATATGAATTATCATTACCATTAACTCAAAGGATGTATCACAGACACTAAATACACATATGTGATAGAAAATAACCCATTTTATTATTTATAGTCAAAATTATAATTTTGCCCCTAGAAGTGTATTACAAGTGTCAGCCAATTCTGGCTTCTAGGGCACATATATCTAACAATCTCCCACTTGTCCTAAAGCCAATTGGCTACAAGTCTAAGTCCCATCTTCTCAAGGTGGGCTTCGATCTTCTGCTGGCCCAACGGCTTTGTAAGTGGGTCTGCCACATTATCTGTGGAGTTGACTCTCTTGACCTCGACGTAACCCTTCTCAAGGTAATCGCGGATGAGGTGGTATCGCCGCTCAATGTGCTTGGATTTCTGGTGAGACCTCGGCTCCTTAGCAAGGGCTATGGCGCCATTGTTGTCGCAGTATAGAGGAATGGCATCTGATGGCATTACTCCAATTTCTGCAGCAAACTTCTTGTACCAGAATGCTTCCTTCGCAGCCTCTGATGCAGCAATATATTCTGCTTCCATGGTGGAATCTGCTATCACCGTTTGCTTGGAACTCTTCCAGCTGACAGCACCACCATTGCACACAAACAGACTCCCAGATGTCGACTTTCGATCATCTATATCGGACATGAAATCCGAGTCTGTGTATCCCTGGACTTGGAGTTCTCCATTACCAAAGACCAACATCATATCCTTAGTTCTTCTCAAGTACTTAAGGATACATTTCACAGAAGTCCAGTGTTCTTCACCTGGATTTGACTGATATCTGCTTGTGACACTCACAGCATGGGCTATATCAGGTCGTGTACATAGCATGGCATACATGAGGCTCCCTATTGCAGAAGCATAAGGGATCTTGCTCATGCGTTCTATTTCCTCAGGTGTGCTGGGGCACATCTTCTTGGAAAGATGAATACCATGTCTGAAGGGTATTAATCCCCTCTTAGAGTTTTCCATACTAAACCTCTTTAGTACTTCCTCTATGTACATCTTCTGTGAAAGTCCTAGCATCCTATTCGGTCTATCCCTATAGACCTTAATTCCTAGAATAAAGGATGCTTCACCTAGGTCTTTCATGGAGAATTCCTTGGACAACCACATTTTGACTGATGTCAACATGGGAATATCATTCCCAATAAGGAGGATGTCATCCACGTACAATACGAGGAAGACAACAGCGCTCCCACTGACCTTTTTGAAAACACATGGTTCCTCTTCATTTTTGATGAAACCAAACTTTTTGATCACATCATTGAAACGAGTGTTCCAGCTCCGAGATGCTTGCTTAAGTCCATATATGGACCTTTGCAGCTTGCAAACCTTGTGATCAGTATCACTGGATGTGAAACCTAGCGGCTGTTCCATATAGATATCTTCCTCAAGATATCCATTTAAGGAATGCCGTTTTCACGTCCATTTGCCATATTTCATAATCGAAATAGGCTGCAACAGGCAAGCAATGTGCGGATGGATTTTAGCATAGCTACTGGGAAAAGGTATCCTGATAGTCAATGCCTTCGCGTTGACTATAACCTTTTGCCACTAGTCTAGCCTTGAATGTCTCCACATTCCCATCTGCACCAATCTTTCTCTTGAAGATCCATTTACACCCAATAGGTACTATACCTTCTGGTGGATCTACCAAGGTCCAGACTTGGTTTGAGTGCATCGAGTCAATTTCTGACTTCATTGCCTCTAAGCCATTTCTCGGAGTCGATATCTGATATCGCCTCGTTGTAGGTTTTGGGATCATCACCATGAGCACCATTACCTATGAGGAACATTTTCCTCTACTTTCCTCTGAAATAATACCTAAGTATCTTTCAGGGGGACGGGAAAACTCTTTCCGATCTACGAGGTGGAGGAGGTAGTGTTCTTATTGGCTCAACCTGATTTGGTTCCACTTGGTCCTTAGCTCGTTGCTACTTGTGAGACTTTCTCATCAAGCTTGAATCTGCTTTCCAATGCCGCTATCTTGAATAAACTATTTTTCAAGAAAGATGGCATGTCGACTCACAATCACATTGTGGTCTTCTGGAATGTAGAAATAGTATCCTAATGACTCTTTAGGATATCCTATGAATCGAGCTCTAAAGGACCTAAACTCTAACTTGTCCGCTTGTTGTCTTTTGACATGAGCCGGACAACCCCAAATTCTGAGATGACTCAGACTTGGTTTCTTACCGTGCCATATCTCATACGGTGTGGTAGGAACGGTTTTAGAGGGAACCCTATTCAGTAGATAGATATTGAAGTTAACAATGAATGTCCCCAAAGAAAATCAGGGAGGTCTGTGAAGCTCATCATGGATCGAACCATATCCAATAGAGTCCGATTTCTCCATTCTGAAACCCCGTTGAGTTGAGGTGTTCCTGGTGGAGTCCATTGAGAGACTATGCCATTTTTCCTTGAAGATAGTCTAGGAATTTCCCGGCTAAGGTATTCACCTCCTCGATCTGATCGAAGAACCTTAATGGGTTTTTCCAGTTTGTTTTTCTACTTCATGTCTGAATTCTTTGAACTTTTCAAAAGCTTCAGACTTGTGTCTCATAAGATACACATACCCATACCTAGACAGATCATCGGTAAAGGTAATGAAGTAGACAAAATTGCCTCTAGCCGGCACATCAAATGGGCCGCACACATCAGTATGTACTAGGGCAAGGAGATCTGTGGCCCTCTCCCCATGTCCAACAAAAGGGAGTTTAGTCATTTTGCCTTGAAGACAAGATTCACAAGTTGGATATGACTCGAAAGTCAATGGACTCAATAGCCCATTTTTCTTCCAATTTGTTGAATCCTATCTTCTGCTATATGACCTAATCTCAGGTGCCATAGATATCTGTCGTTTGGACTATCCCTAGGTCATTTGTTTGGCATTCACGTTTTGCTCGATAGTTAAAATAGGTACATCAATATGTAGCTGATAAAGACCATTAATAAGGAAACCATTTGCAATTTTATTTCTTTCATAAAGAATGTTACAATGGTCCTTAAAGAAGGAAGGTGATCACATAACCTTCTTGTGCTAAGCATGAAACAGAAATCAAATTCCTGCTAGCTGCAGGCACATAATAACAGTCTTTCAAAACTAAGTCTAAACCAGATGGTAATCGAAGAGGGTATGTTCCCACGGCTACTGCAGCAACTCTTGCTCCATTACCGATGCGTAGGATCATGTCTCCATCCCTCAGCCTCCTGCTATCCTCAAGACCCTGCATGAAAGTGCACAGATGAGCACTAGAACCAGAGTCAAGCACCCAACTGGATGCAGAAGAAACCGTAAGGTTAGACTCAATAACGAGCATACCTCCAGAAGGACCTTCCTTCTTGTTCTTCAGGGTGGCCAGGTAAGTAGGGCAGTTCCGCTTCCAATGGCCGTCGCTGTTGCAATGGAAACACTTTTCCTTTGCATCGGCCTTTCTTCTTCGGCTTCTGCCTTCTTCTTCTTTGATCCTTCCACCTTTTGCTTTTTCACAGACTTCTTTTTCTTTCCATAAGACTTTCTTTTGGAAGAAGTCCGTTCCATAGCAAGAACTGAGCCTTTAGAACCTTTCATAGAAAGCTCAGCGGTAACCAGCATATTCATTAACTCGGCCAAGGAATTTTGAAGTTTATGCATGTGGTAATTCATGATGAATTGCCCATATGCATCAGTCAAGGATTGCAGAATAATATCATTCTGCAGATCCAAGTCCAACTTCACACCGAGCTTCTCAAGCTCTTCCATGTCCTTGATCATTGTCAGACAGTGATCTTGGACTGACTGCCCATCACGCATCTTAGCCTTAAAAAGTCATTTCGTGACTTGATATTTGGCTGCGCGACTCTGTTCACCAAACATCTCCTGCAGGTGAGCCAACATTTGGCGAGCAGTCCCGATATCTCTTCATGTTGGCGCTGGAGCTCATCAGACATCGAGCCCAACATGTAGTATCTGGCCTTATTATCTTCGTCAATCCATTTTTCCAGAGACGCTCTCTGTTCAGTGGATGGACGAGGCTGGTAAGGTGGGAGGGTCCTGGTCCAAAACATGTGTTAACTTCTCGAAACCCAAAATAATTTTGTAGTTCCTGAGCCAATCTTTATAATTGGGTCCAGTCAGTCTATGTGTGTCCAGGATACGTGCCAGTGGGTTGGACGCAGATATTTTCTTTTTCTGTAGAGAGTCAAAGATTCTAGTTAGATACTGTAATTTTGACTTGACCAATTTATTTAGGATTTTATTTTTAAACAAATTAGCTCCCACTATTTTCTCGGATCCCTACACTCCCTCTGTAGAGATGCGAAAATCTCCACGATTAATGATTTCTAGTGGGTGGTGCGGTCTCTCACCAACTGACTCATCACCTCACCTAACAGTTATTGGTGATGGGTTAGCCAATGAGTGAACAACTCTTGTTCAATGATTCTCTAATCATGGTGCACCCAAACTTGGTCTCTAATTCATGAATCTCACCGTATCCGAAATATTGATCCACTCCTTAGTTAAGTCAGACCCACCATTTGCATAGACTGGGTTCCTAATTGAGTCTCTCACCGTATCCAAAATATTGAGCCCAACTCATCCTCCAGCCCATAGCATCCAATGCCTAATAGACATGGTTGCGTCTTTTCCGGTGCAACTGAGCCACTGTATCCAGCCGAGAACAATCAACCCCGGGAAGGGCCCGCACATCTACAATGGTGGAAGACCTCAGACTTAATCTTTTCTTAGGGAGAATTGATTCAGGTCTCATTAAACTAGACTTGGCTTAGTCATAACAATTATGACTAACCTAGTGGCATGGGTTAGCTCGGATTATTGACCCCACCTCAGATCAGAACTGTGTCAACAGATATGGCCAGGTAAGTGAGATCCGGTGGAAGGAATATGCCATTAACTCGCATACAAGAATGCATTCAGGTCGAGTAGCTTCCAATTAAAAACCAGTCGGTCGTATGTGCCAAACTTACCTTAGACACCAAATTGTTGAGTCAGAACCAATTGGGTTAGCCTACAATCCAGACTCTAACCTCTGAGCCTAATTAGGTCTTGCTTGATCGTGACTCATGACTCGATCTTGACCCAGACTTAATCCTATTAGGCTGGTCAATTTAAGCATTGTTGATCCCATCTAACCAACTCTTGATTCGGTTTGATCAACCGCTTAGACCTAATTGAGCTACCCAAGCCCGAACCCAGTATTATGAATATGTCTTAGATCTGAAAATTCTCAATTTTAGACCTAATTAATATTTCCATAAACTTAATTCTTAATTAAGTTTAGGGTTCATAAACAAAATATGCATATAAAATCCTAAATTTTAGGATCTAGGGCATATATAAATCCTAGGATTTCAGGATCTAGGGTTTTGCAGAAAGTAAGTTTTGGGTTTCTGATTAAGGACGAACACGCAGCACCCCTACACATCATAAGAACACCCCATCGAATGGAAGAAGAGGGCCTTTAAACCCTTCTTCGTTCTTATGATCCGGACGGCCAAGAGGAACGCCTTAATCAGGAACATGTAAATACTACAAAACTAATTAGATCTATATCATATATCTCATATATAAAAATTAGATCTAATCAAAATGGCATATTTTGCATACATCTCATGTATCATAATCATGCATATTTTCAGATCTAAATTATCTCATAATAATCTAAAAAATTAGATTTAAATTGAATCTATCAAAATAAATTCTAATCTAGACAATTATGTAGAACTATTCTACAACTAGTCTAGACATGCATCTAATCATATCTCATATGATATTTAAAATTAAATAATTTTATTTTCTATTTTTAGATGTTATTATAATACTTATAATATCAAAAATAGTAAATAAATAGATCTAAAAATATGAATTTAATCAAATTAAATCAAAGACATGCAAGAACTATTCTATAGAACTATTCTATTCTAGAACTAGTCATGCATATCTCATAATCATTAGATCCAAGATTATTTAATTTTTAATTTTTTAATTTTAGATCTGATCACATCTCATGTGACATCTAAAATCATTTAATTTTAAAATTTAAAAATAAATTAAAATTAGATCTAAATAATTTGAAACCATGGCTCTGATACCAGTTGAAGGAAAAAATCCTGATTTTCCCGGGTCCAGGTTCGTTCAGATCTGATTAGATCAAGAGAGATATATTTCAAAAAAATTTTCTCTTGATCCTAATCAGATCTTGATAATCCTTCAGATCTAATTCTTATTATTTTAATAATAAAAATAAAAATAAAAATAAAATTTAAATTTAATTTACCTTTGATTTGGGTAATCCTATTACCCTGTGATGATCCGATGTTTGCAGAAGGTTCTGGATCTTAGCCACGCAAGCGCCTGGCCTCTACCGGTATCCACTCAGGGTTGGATCTGGAGATCCTCTTCTTCTCTATCACATCCTCCAAAAATTAGATCTGGATCTGATCTTGGAAGGATCTTCAAAACTCTTTTTGAAGATCAGCAGTTGTCCTCTTTGCAGCAGCGCAGCCTTCTTGCTTTTGATCGCCTTTCCTTGATCTGGAATCGCACCAACATCAAGCCCAAAACCCTTTTGGACATGGAGAGGAGAAGAGAGGAAGAGGGTGGCATGGAGAAGGAGGGAGAGGCAGGCCTTGGGGCATGGGCTAAAGGCAGAAGATTTGAATTCAGTTGGCGCAGACAGGGTATTATTATAGACCCTACTGTGCCATCCAACTCCTCTTCCCTTAACCAATCACAACCCTTTGTGAAAATCAGATCTAAATCTGATTGGTGGGATGACATCATTTGATCCAATCAGATGGATACCCTCAAAACTCTCCTTAGAGTGGTGCTAAGACTGGGTCAAACAAGGACTTCTTGGTGCCACACAATTTAATCCCCTGAAGCAACCTGGAGTCCTATCTGTCCATGGGACTCCATCTTTTATCCTCATGGGTGCATGCTTCCCTAGGTGTGCACCCCCTTCCAATCTACTTTTTAGTAGGGGACAAGTCCCCCACCAGTACTCTCCAATGGGTGCATAAGACATGGGTCAAAAGTCAAAGTGTCAATGGTCAACATTTGACCAAAGTCAAAAGATAAGACTTTAGCCAAAGGTCAATGAAAAATGGCAGGTGTTGTCTCAAATTTATCTCATAAATTAAGACAACCCTTTTCTAACTTGGACAAGCCTCCAGTCAGACCATAGTAAAGGTTCTTGAGTTGAGCACAAACTCCTTTGGCTCAGTCGAGACAACTTTTTATGATAGTTAAAAGGAAGAACGTTAGGTTCAATCGAGTGCTAGCACGATTTTTTTGAACCTAATTGAATCTCATTCAGATCAATTGAACTAGATTAGTTCAATTGATGATCATCCAGATTCAAACCCTTGTTTGTGTGATCCCAGTTAGGTTCAGTTCTGTATGGTAATGGGATATGTCATGATCTCTATCATCGACATCATCGAAACTCCTTTCGATGGATCAGAACTCTTCTGATTCAGACAGCTAGAATGATCGATCATCTAAATCATTCTAATTGCTCCCAAAATCCACCAGTGACACCTAGCAGTATATGGTGGCAATCCCATCAGAGCTGAAAATGAACCTCTTGGTGCAGCTACCTGTGTGATTAAGTTTCTTCTATCTTGAGCCCCGATCAGATTAGGGTTAAGGTGAACTCGTCAAATCCTAATTTCTGTCATATGAATTAATCATTCAATTCAAGTCCAATGTGAAAACCCTAATAGAAACTCTTTCTATTATTTCACTCTGCTATGGCCATAGGCTTATGAACTTGATTCTCATGATCATCATAGGGCTGCTCCTCATCTACTGAGATAGATAGATCTCCTGTTGGTGCAATCCAATTCCTACAATGAACATGCTATAGTCAACATACACCTCAGAATTTTGAATGGCTAGGAGATTGAGTTATAAAACCCTCATGGTGAACTGTCGGCACACCTCAGGTCAAAGAACCAGACATACTACTACAGCTTCGAACTGGTCATCGATGAGAAGATAGACTTCCTCATGACTGCTCAAGGTGGTCACGCTTAGTGCCCTCGTTCTCTAACGAGTACCTATACTCTCACTCTGGTGTCTTAACACCATCGACTCAACACTCATCTATCCAAAAGAAGCAATCATACACCAACCTTCTAGATCAATCACCATCCTCATGATGATCCTATTGTCGGGAGCATTTTATGAGTTAATAATGAAAATTCATGTCTTAAATTTTCAACTCTTGAAAATATGAACTATCATTACCATTAACTCAAGAGATGTATCACAAATACTTTCAAATTCACACTATGATAAGAAATAACCCATTTTTATTATTTATAGTTAAAATTATAGTTTTGCCCTTAGAAGTGTATTACAAGTGTCAGTCAATCTGGCTTCTAGGGCACACATATCTAACACCAAAGCACAGTAAGTTGCTTGCAAGCCACTGTGGTGATCTCGAGTCTAAGGGACACTTATACTTATAATCCATCGGAGCAATTCTTGATAGCAGAATGCTCTAGAGTTGGTCATGTTCAATGACGATGTGCCCTTATTTCTCACTTGTATGCCATACCAGTATCCCTACACTCCTTGATTAAGAGAGCAACCAATCTATGTGGCTTACAATGACCTATGCTCGATAAATACTATCATCCTAATTAACAACATATCATTTGGTCGTGAACTATTTAAGGACTAACCAATAAATTCTCTCTTTATCAAAACTAAATAGTCCTATGAACTTCATCACAAAAATGAAGTTCATTAGAAGATGTAGAGTTTGTAATAAAAATATCAAAATATTTATTTTATTCATTAATAAATTAATTATAATTATAAGGTAGCTCAACTATCAACAGACTGATGATTAGCTTTGGAATACATTTTTCAATACATTAGATATTCTAAGGAGTCATTAGGTTATTACTTCTATCTTTCGGATGACCATAATATAATTGTGAGTCGACATGCCATTTTTTTTTAGAAACAATTTATTCAAGATGGTGGCATAGGAAGACAGATTAGGCTTGAGGAGAAAGTTTCTAACAAGCAATGAGGTAAGGAACCTAAAATTACGCTTGATAAGAAAGTTTCTAACAAGCAACGAGCTAAGAAACCTAAGGAATCCAATCAATCTTAGACGATCCACACGCTATCTCCTCCATCTCATAGGTCAAACAGGGTTTTTCATCCTTGTTTGGGGTAGAACAATCCCTACTGAAGTCGTTGGTTACCGACCCCCCACCTACTGGAGTTCGTCGACCTCCTCAATGGCGAGTTCGCACGACAGAGCTTCTCAAAAGTACATAAAAGTTTGGCACACGATCTTGAATAATAAAGGAGAACTACTATTATATTAACCTTGCCTTTTGACTAGAAATGAATGATAAGATTAAGCCCCAGTCACACTCCTCCAGTCGCACTCCTTCCAAACGAACTCCTCTAATCGTGCTCCTTCTAGACGAACTTCTTCAGTCATACTCCTTCTGGGTGAACTCCTCAAGTCGCACTCCTTCTAGATGAACTCCTCTAGTTGCACTCTTTTTAGATGAATTTTTTCAGTCACACTCCTTCCAGACGAACCCCTCCAGTCGCACTCCTTCCGGACGAACTCCTTCAGTCATACTCTTTTTGGATAAACTCATTTCAGTCAGTAGGCAAACTCCTCTAACTCGATCTTTATCCAGTCAAACTCCTTCCAGTCGTTTAGAAGGACCTCATCATCCCTATGAATTCGGCTCCCAACTCGATACAAACCAACTTACACACGAACAATCTTAGAGAAGTCCAAACTTCTTTGGAACTATCATGATTTGAAGCCCTTCACTACCAACATCTATTCCATCCAATCCTCGGCTATTAAATGTTAGCAGACTAGCATGTCACAACAACAGACATCACCCTCCATAACAAACTCCATATGACCCTAAGTGGCTCACCACCAAATGGTTATAACTATCACCATCAATTTATTATGGGCTCTAACTATAAAAGGGATCCTTCAGATACATGTTTCTTTAAGCTTTCTTTTCCTTCCCATCATTCTGCTTCTTTATTTCCTGAGCACTCCATTCTAGTTGGCCAAAAAATTAACTTGAGCATCGAAGGATCCTGATAAACCCATCTATCTCTAGTTTGGACTTTGTTTTGCAGGTTTCGTTAGTGGCCTCTCCTTCCCAACTCCAGCCACCTCCAGCATCTTTACGAATTTCCACACCCACTGAATTGGCACTAGAGAAAGGACATCTGAGCTCTTATTCTAAAAGAAGTATCTAGTCAATCCTACCTACCTTCTTTTCTCTCTTAATCTCTTGAATCCATTTTTATTTAATCTCTTCTTGCTCCAAAAATACCTCCAAAGAAGATAATCACTAGATGGTCTACCACATCTATCATCAGATCTGAGCTGGATCCATCTATTCCTGCTCCATCACTAGCACCTCAACCCCCTCCACCGATAGCCTTGGTGGATCCCAAGCAATTTAACCTGCTAATGCAGCAGATTCGAGGCCTCACTAGAATGGTATAGGCCATACAGCAACCCCCGATAGTAGCCTAGCCAAAAAACTACTGCCTAGAGCTTTAAGAATGGCATCTTGGATTAGTAGACCCATTAACCCTAGGAAGGGAAAGCAGAGAGCAGGGAGCTCATGTTTTGATCATTATTCTTCTTTGGAGGAGACTTTCCACATCTACAAATGGTGGCCCTCTGAGATTCATGGTCGAGATGATGCTTTTGATCAAAAGCTTGAGGACATGAATCGACGGACTGAGGAGCTCAGCCATGCCGCCCCAGTCCACCATGATGACATTTGCACCGATCCCCCTTTCTCTATCAAAATCATGCAAGAGCCTATCCCATAGAACTTCAAACTCTTCCTATTCGAGACCTACAATGGGACTTTTGATTTGGTCAACCAGCGAAAGCCTTCTAGATGATGATGCTGCTCCATGGCACACCAAATGCAATCCTGTGTTGAGCTTTTCCATATATCATAAAGGAAGCAACAAGAAACTAGTACCTAAGCCTCAAGCCAGGTATGATCTACTCTTTTGATCAAATGAGCCATTAGTTTGTGGCTCATTTTATAAATAGCCAACGTCCAAGATGAGGCTCGAACTCCCTCATCAATATAAAGCAGAAAGATGGGGAGTCCATCCGAGCTTATGTCAGCCACTTTAATGCTACTACATTGGAGGTCTGGAACATGGACCAGTCTATAGCCATGGCTGCACTAAAAGACGATCTTCAGAAGAATGATCTTCTATCCTCCCTAGAAAGAATTTATCCTAGGGATTTTGCTGATATGCTGGTCTGGACTGAAGGTTATGCTCGACCAAATGAGGCCTTCAAGTTGAAGGATAATGAGTCCGCAAGGAAGTAGTAGGTGAATGAATTCAGCAAGCCCGCACCTAAAGGAAAGCCAAGTGAAGCTCGGTTATGCTTTCGAACTCCTCTCGAGCACAGACGAGCCTGAACTCCTCCTAGAGCTCGTCGACATGAAAGCCTAAATCGAAGGGCCTGGGAGAACTCCCCTTCCAGAAGATTCAACAACTACGCTCCCTTGAATGCCTCAATGACCCAGGTGTTGATGGAGATAAGGGAGCAGCTCCCATGATCAAAGAGAATGTGGACTTACTCGACCAAGCATAACTCCAACAAGTACTGTCTTTACCATTGTGGTCATAGTCACGATACAAAAGAATGCATCCAGCTTTAGGATGAGATTGAAGTGCTAGTTAAAAGAGGTCAACTAGATCGATTTATCAGGCATCGACTGGATAGAAGAGAGGATCGTCCAAGAGCTCCACCATAGCTTGAAGCATCTCGATAGGATAAGCAGCAAGGAGACCAGCGTCTCCTTGGAATCATCAACACCATTGCTGATGAACATCAATGAGGAAAAGCCAATGAATCAGCAGAGCTAGCAAAGAAGTAGCGGACTGAAGAACCCATCACTTTCATTGAAGAAGATGCCTACAGAGTCCACCTTTCGCATAATGATACAGTTGTAGTTACTTTAAATATTGCTAATTATGATGTATGTCACGTTTTAATTGAGAATGAAAGCTCTGTTGATGTCTTATTTTATGATGCTTTTTTCAAGATGTCTATATCTGATAATAGAATGAGACCGATGAATTCTCCACTAGTAGGATTCACAGGTGATGCAGTGCTAGTAGGAGTAATAATATTGCCTGTGGTATCAGGCCGATATCCAAAGCAATCTAGAGCTCAAGTCGATTTTTTGGTGGTGAACGCACCCTCTACCTATAAAGTGATCCTGGGTTGATCTAGTTTGAATGCACTCCGAGCTATGGTTTTGACTTAGTATCTAAAAATGAAGTTCCTAACAAGCTATAGAGTTAGGAAGGTCAGAGGACACCAGGTACTAGCTCGGCACTGCTACAATATTGCCTACAGGAGGGAAGGTAAGTAGACCTTTATTCGGTGGATGGGCTTGATGCCCGTGATGATTTATCTGAATAAGGAGGAGAACCCATCGATGATCTTGAAGAGATCCCTTTGAATGATAGGAATAAAGAACATACTATGAAGATCGGCTCGAATCTAAAGGGAAAGTCAAAAAGCAGCTCATCACATTCTTGCAAAGGAATGCTGATGTCTCTACCTGGATGCCTGTAGACATGTCCGGGATTGATGTGGAGGTCATGGAACATAATTTAGGTATGGACCTTAAATGATGGCTAGTGAAACAAAAAAAATGCAATTTTGCACTAGAGAGATAGAAAGCTATAATGGATGAGGTCGATAAGCTCCTTATGATGGGATTCATTTGAGAAGTGCTTTATCCAGATTGGGTTGCAAATGTTGTTCTGGTTAAGAAAGCAAATGGCAAGTAGGGAATGTGCATAGACTTCATAGATTTAAACACAGCTTGCCTAAAAGATAGCTACCCTCTGCCCTAGATTGACCAACTAGTCGATGCAACTTTAGGCCATGAACTCCTTACTTTCATGGATGCCTTCTTTGGATATAACTAAATCTAGTTGGCATTGAAGGGTGAGAGAAAGACTACTTTTATTATTGACCATGGTCTTTATTGTTACAGGATAATACCCTTTGGAAATAAAATTGTGGGTGCAACTTATCAGCACCTAATAAATAAGATCTTTAAGGACCAGATCGGCCATAACCTAATGGTCTATGTAGATGATGTGCTAGTCAAAAGTCGATCTTCACCAAACCACATCGCCAATCTTGAAGAGACCTTCAGCATCCTCTAGAAATACAAGATGAAGCTAAACCCTACAAAATATGATTTCAAGGTAACTTTGGAGAAGTTTCTAAGATTCATAGTCTCGAGCTGCGGCATCAAGGCTAAACTAGAGAAGATCAGAGCCATCCAAAAAATGACTATCCTAAAAATACTAAAAGAGGTTCAATGCCTCACAAGCAAGGAGGCGGCCCTGAATCACTTCGTATCAAGGTCAGCGGAGCATTGCATGCCCTTCTTCCAAGTACTCATGCAACCTAAGAACTTCGACTAGACTCTAGAGTGTCAACGGGCTCTTGAAGAATTGAAGAGCTACCTTAGTTCGCCCCCACTATTAGCTAACTTGAACCTAGAGAAGAGCTGATCTTGTACCTCACCGTATCCTCCGAAGCTATTGGAGTCGTACTGGTTAAGGAAGAAGCCAAAATTTAGAAGCCAATCTACTAAATAAGCAGAGTCTTGAGTGATGCAGAAATAAGATATGCCAAACTAGAAAAACTAACTTATGTCTTGTTGATTACAAATAGGAAGGTCCGATCTTATTTCTAGGGGCACACAATTACTCTCCTCATTAGTCAACCTATCAAGATGGTTCTTCATCGATCCGATACCTCCGGTAGAGTGGCAAAGTAGGTGATTGAGCTGACCAAATTTGACATTCATTTACAAACTCGACCATCCATTAAAGCTCAAATATTGACCAATTTCACAGTGGAATGCACCATTCCATAGGAGACTAAAGTAGAGCACCAAGAAGTTTTTATCCCTGGCTACCCTGAAAAGAAGGCTGATCTTCCTGAAAACTCTTGGATACTGTATGTGGAATGTTCATCGAATGCTTCTAAGGCAGGTGCGGGCTTGACTCACATCAATCTGAAAGGAGTTATAGTACAGTATGCATTACGCTTTGACTTTCCCACCACTAACAATATAGTAGAGTATGAAGCCCTGATTATAGGATTAAAAATAGCCAAAGAACTAGAAACAGAACATCTAAAGGTTCATAGTGACTCTCAATTGGTTGTAGGGCTAGTCAGTAATAATTATGAATCTTAGGATGAAAGCATGAGGAAGTACATGAAAAAAGTAAAAAGCTTCATCTCGGCCTTCAATAGCTTTGATATTCAGCAGATCCCTAGGGCGAAAAATACTAGAGCCGATCTCCCTTCCAAATTAGCCACTTAGCCCCAAATGAACTCCCAAGAGAATTCTTCTTTGAAGTCCTGTAGCACCCAAGTTTGGAAGAGTCCCTGGTAATAATGCAAATTGACCATGAGCCCAGCTAGATCGATTCATTGATTTCTTATCTTAATGATGCAGTTCTTCCCAAAGACCACAAAAATGCTCGAAAGTTAAGAAATCAAGCTTTCCACTACATTTTATATGAAAATAAGTTATACAAGAGGTCATACTCATTAGCACTCCTCAAGTGTCTCCAACCTTTAGAATCCAACCATGCTTTGAGGGAAGTTCATGAAGGAATTTATAAAAATCATTTGGGAGTGAGATCTTTGTCATACAAGTTACTCCATCGGGGTATTATTGCCCAACAATGCACCAAGATGTGATGGAATATGTGAGAAAATATGATAGGTGTCAGAGAAATGCAAACTTTTAGAGATAGCTAGCTTTGCAGCTCACACCACTAAGCATCCCTTGGCCATTTGCACAATGAAGGATAGATATACTTGGACCTTTTCTCATAGCATCTTGGTAGTGAAAATTTCTGCTGGTGGTAGTAGATTATTTCACTAAATGGGTTGAGGCCGAACTCTTAGCAAAGATCACTGAGGCCAAAGTATAGAACTTTATCTAGAAGTTAATTGTTTGCAGGTTTGGTCTACCTCGAACACTAATCATAGATAATGAGCATTAGTTTGAAGGCACGAAGTTCACTAAAGTTTACGAAGATCTGAATATATCTCATCACTTCACATCAGTAGCTCATCCATAAGCGAATGATGAAGTAGAAGTAACTAATACAACTTTGCTTCAAGGAATAAAAGACAAACTCGAAAGGGCAAAAGAAACATGGGTAGATGAACTTTATCATGTGCTCTGAGCTTACCAAACTACTCGAAGATTGTCCACTGGAGAAACACCCTTTACATTGGCTTTCAGGATGAAGGCAGTTATCTCGATCGAACTCAAACTTCTCTTAATGCAAGTAAAGGCCTTCAATGAGCAAAGCAACTCACAGGACCTTAGAGCCAACCTTAATCTACTAGAAGAAAAGTAGGAGAAGGCCAAGATCTGAATAGCAGCTTACAAGCAAAGGATAGTCCGCTACTACAACTCGATGGTCAGAAGTAAGACATTCAGAATAGAAGATTTTGTACTTCAATAAGCAAATATTTTGTAGCCTCAAAATCAAGAAAAGCTCACCTTGAACTGGAAAGGTCCTTACGAGGTGGTGAAAATTGTTTGACCAGGAATATATTATCTAAAAGATCTTAGAGGATCAATGCTCCCACGATCTTAAAATTTGAAAAATCTATAAATGTACTATCAATAATTCTATTTTAATAAAATTTCTTTACTTCAACATTTTCATTTCTTGGCACAAAATCATGTGAAGGCAGGAAATGACTCAACCAAACTTTGCCAATAAATGAAGCAGAAGACCTCTGATTTTTTAAGATGGAAGGAGGGGAGAGATCCATTCAACGATCTTTTGTGCCCCTATGACCTTATTAGAAATAGAAAGAGGATCTCGTCCTAACAAAGATAAAGGCCAATCCCATCAGGAACAGGAGGAAAACCTCATTCTGCTAGGGGGACAAAGTAAAGACCAACCGTGTTAGAAATAGGAGGAGGACCTCCTCCTGACATGGATGAAGACCTTCAGTTATTTAAGATAGAAGAAGTGGAGAGGCCCTTTCAATGATCCTTTTGTGCCCTTATGATCTTGTTAGGGATAGGAGGAGGATCTCGTCCTAATAATGGTAAAGGCCAACCTCATCAGGAATAGGAGGAGAACCTCATTCTGATAGGAGGATAAAGGCCAACCGCGTCAGGAATAGGAGGATCTTATCCTGACATGGATGAAGATTTTCAGTTAATTAAGATAGGAAGAGGGAAGAGGCCCTTTCAACAATCCTTTTGTACCCCTATGATCTTGTTAAAGATAGGAGGAGGACCTTGTCCTAATAAAGGTAAAGGTCAACCCCATCAAGAACAGGAGAATGACCTCATCCTGATAGAAGGATAATGTAAAGGCCAACCATGTCGAAAATAGGAGGAGGACCTCATCCGGGTATGGATGAAGATCTCTGATTATTTAAGACAAGACGAGGGGAGAGTCCCTTTCAGTGGCTCTTTTGTGCCCCCATGATCTTATCAAGGATAGGAGGAGGACATCGCCCTAATGAAGATAAAGATCAATCCAAATAGGAGGAAGACCTCATCTTGATAGAAGGATAAAGTAAAGGCCAACCATGTTAAGAACAGGAGGAGGATCTCATCCTGACATGGATGAAGACCTCCAGTAATTTAAGATTGGGGAAGAGATAAGACCCTTTCAATAGTCCTTTTGTGCCCTTATGACCTTGTTAAGGACAGGAGGAGGACCTCACCCTAATAAAGGTAAAGGCCAACCCCATCAAGAGTAGGAGGATCTTGTTATGATAGGAGGACAAAATAAAGGCCAACCATGTCAGGAACAGGGAGAGGATTTCATCCTAACATGGATGGAGACCTCCGATTATTTAAGATAGGAGGAGGGAAGAGACCCTTTCAATGGTTCATTTGTGCTCCTATAATCTTGTTAGGGATAGGATGGGACCTTGTCCTAACAAAGGTAAAGGCCAACCTCATTAGAAATAGGAGAAGGATATCATCCTGACAAGAGGACAAAGTAAAGGCCAACCATATCAGGAATAGGAGGAGGACCTCATCCTAACATGGATGAGGACCATCGATTATTTAAGATAGGAGAAGAGGAGAGATCCTTTTAAAGATCCTTTTGTACCCATATAGTTTTGTTAGGGATCGGAGGATGACCTCATCCTAACAAAGGAAGGCCAACTACATCAGAAAAGGAGGAGGATCTCGTCTTGATAGGAGAATAAGAAAAATGCCAACCATGTCAGAAATAGGAGGAGAAACTCATCCTGGCATGGATGAAGACCCTCGATTACTTAAGACAAGAAGAGGGAAGAGTGAAAAGCTATGCGAGCACATAATTGAGATGAAGTTGTAAAAATAATATGTTCATTAAAACAAAAAGTTTAATACATGAAGAAATTTGTAAGACCAATTACAAAAAAAAGGGAAGTAAGAACAAAAAGATGTCAAAGTCGTTTTTAGAGTTGGATTTTGAACTATCAGCACTAGACAACACCAAGGATAATTTCAAGTCTTTGATTTGCTTTTCAGCTTCGCACCGAACCATCAAGCTTTCACTCAACAACTTCTTATGCCTCCGTGAGTCATTCTCAACTTCCCTTAACTTCTTTCTTAGCATAGCTAACTCAGCCTTTACATCCTTCATAATATTCTATTGATAGACCATTTGCATCTTCAACTCCTACACTTCCATTTGGCTATTCCTAAACAAGGTAGACAAGTTCTCTAGAGAACTCCATAAAGATAGGACCTCTGCCAAGTCCTTGCTAGAGCTAGCTCGGACCCCTTCAGACAATTATGACCAAAGATGAGTGATCATGTCATCAGCCCTTTGGAGCTTCTCCTTGAGGTCGATAACTTGGCCACACCAGTCATGTCTGTATTCATTATGAGAATTCTCAGTTGCCTATAATTATTTTTGAAGTTTGGAGAACTTCTTTGTCCAGTCTCAACCGAACTCCTCCTGACTAGTTGACCATGCTGAGTTACCTTTGAGTAACTGAATCTTTTCTTGCGTTGCCTTAAACTTGACTTCTAGAGAACTTGTCTTGGCCATTAGCGCCCATGTCTTGTCGCTGCCAAGCTTCTTCACCTATTCCAATTTCTCTATCAGATGGCACTTTTTTTTGATATAGGCCATAGCATCCTTTTTATATACTTGACAGAGATGAGTAACTTCAATTGTAGCCTCAGAATAATGTTTCTTCAACTTTCGAAGCTCGTCCTATGCTTTCTCTAATTTCTTCTTAGCTTGATGAACCTCCCTCCTTAGGCTCTTTATGTGCAACTTAAAGGGGACTTCCTGAGGAAAGGGATCAGCTTTGATAAGCGACTGTACATGAAGCATGGAAATATCACAACATAGATTTCACAAGAGAAAAATTCATTCTCAAAATTGGCTTCAAACATAGATTTTGTTGGGGATAAATCCTGCTCCTGCCGAAGTCCAGTCTGATGCTCAGCCTAATGCAATCGATAGTCACGGAAGAGATTTAGCAGATAAGTCCTAGCCGAACTCCTTCAGTCGGTCTAACTCAGTGGTCGAGCCCCTTCCGAACTCTCCAGCAGTCGAGTCTTAGCTGAATCTCTTCAACCGATCGAACTTCTCAATGGTCAAGCTCCACATGGGCTCCTATGGGAGCCAAACTTCCTCTGTACTCCTTCAGTCGGACTTCCATGAGAGTCGAACTCCTTCCGAGCTTCTTCTTTAGTTGGATGCCTATAGAAGCCAAACTTCTTTCGAGCTTCTCCTTTGGTCGGACGCCTACAGAAGTTGAACTCTTTCCGAACTTCCCCTTCGGCCAGACTTCTACAAGAGTCAGACTCCTGGATCCTTCCTTCAGTTGGATGCCTATGGAAGCCAAACTCCTTCTGGGCTCCTTCAGCTAGCGTTCCTTTCGAATGATCCTCTCTAGCTGTATTCCCTTTGGGAGTCCGAACTCCTCCGAATTGAGTATACATCAAAGCTATTCAACCCTCCATGCGGCCCCAAGTGGCTTAGTATCAGATGGCTGCGGCCATCACTATCAATCTACTATAGGCGACAGTGACCCACTACCGAGCGGTGATAGCTGTCAGCATCAATCTATTGTAGGCGACGCTACAGGCAGTGCCTCCCTCCGTGACTGACTCCATCAGACCTTGAGCGGCCCGCTATTAGATAGCTGCAGTTATCACCATCAACCCACTACAAGCTCCTCCTATAAAAAGAGACCCTCCAGATATGTTTTCTCTTGGCTCTAAGCTCTCTTCTCCTTTCTAAAACTCTACCGAGCTCTCGCCTGAGCACTCCATTTTTATTGGCCAGAAGAGCTAACTTGATCGTTGGAAGATCCCATCGAAGCCACCACCACCGACTCTAGATTGGACTTTATTTTATAGGTCACCGACAGCGACCTCATCTCCTTTAGCTCCAGCTCGATCCGACATCAACCAAATTCTGCACCAGCAGAATTGGTGCTAGAAGAAGGGCCTATGTCTCTGAGGTATCCTTATTTTTAAAGGAGTGCTCAACCAACCCTACCGACCTTCTCCTCCAAGATTCATCTCCACCCTCTTATTCAATCCCAAAAAATGCCCCAAAATAAGGTGAATACTCGAAGATCCACCGCGTCTGCTGCCAGATCTGAGCCAAATCCATCCACCCCTACTACGTCATCGGCACATCGACCTCCACCTCCACCGATGGCTATGGTAGATCCGGAGTAGTTTGACCTACTGATGCAATGGGTTAGGGCCTCATCGAGATGGTGCAGGCCATGCGGTAGCCTCCGACGGTGACTCCACTAAGAAATTCACCATTAGGATGTCAGAAACCAATCCCAAGGAAGAGCATTTGGGTTGGCATGTCCGTCGCTGCTGAAAAGAAAAAATAGAGAGCAAAGGACCCAAGTTTGGGTCATGGTTCTCCTCTGGAGGAGACCTTCCCCATCTATAGTCGGAAGCCCTCCAAGATCTGCGATCGAGATGATGTTCTCAATCATAAACTATAGAAGATGGGCCAGCGGATTGAGGAGCTCAACCACATTGCCCCAGCTAACCTTGATGATGTCCGCACCGATCCTCCTTTCTTCTCCCAAATTGTGCAAGAGCCCATCCCGCCAAACTTTGAGCTCCCTCAATTTGAAAGCTACAATGGAACCTCTGATCCAATTGATCATCTAGAGACCTTTCCAACCATGATGCTGCTCCATGGTGCACCAAATGCCATATTGTACCGTGCCTTCCCATCTACCTTAAAGGAAGTAGCGAGAAACTGGTACTTGATATTGAAGCTAGGTACGATCTTCTCTTTTGATCAGATGAGCCATCAGTTTGTGGCTCACTTTATCAGTAGTTGACATCTACGTCAAGGTTCTAATTTTCTGATGAGTGTCAAGCAGAAGGAGGGGAAATCCATCCGAGCTTATGTCATCCGATTTAACACTATGGCATTGGATGTTTGAGATCTAGACTAGTCTGTTGTGATGGCCGCACTCAAGGTCGGCCTTCAGAAGAATGATTTGCTATTTTTCCTATAGAAGAAGTATCCTAGGAACTTTGTCGATCTGCTAGCCCAGGCCGAGAAATATGCCCATGCAGAAGAAGCCATCAAATTGAAGCATGAAGAAACCATATGAGAGCGACGGGCGGATGAGTGTAATAGACCCACTATCGATGGAGGATCGAGTGAAGTTCAACTACGCTCATGGACTCCCTCCGAGTGCAAGTGAGGTCGGACTCTCCCAAGAGCTCATCGTCAAGGAAGCCCTGACAAAAGGGCATGATGTTCTCCCCTAGGAAGCTTCATAGGAGGGCCGAATGAAGCTCGGCCATGCTCACAAACTCCCCCCAAGTACAAGTAAGGCCAAACTCCTTCTCAAGCTCATCATCAAGGAAGCTTCGATTGAAGGGCGTGAAGAAGTCCTTCCCTAGAAGCTAGAACCATCAATGAGGAAGGAACAACAAGGAGATTGATCGCCTCCCGGCATCATCGATGCTATCTCTCGGAGCTTGATACCTCGATGGGCTGTCATCTCCAAGCATCAAATTCAAGAGAAGCTTGCTGCAAATTGAGAAAGCTAGCACAAAATAGAGGAGGTTGTTAGGTCTGGAACTTACCACCTGAGAAGCTCAGAGGAACAATGCTCCTACGACCTTGAGACATGGAGAATCCGAGAATGTACTATCGATAATTTTTCTTCAACAAGACTCCTCCATTTCAACATTATTATTTTTTGGTGCAAAAACTATCTAATGAAAGGAAAGAAGCAAACAATAGTGGTCATGTTAGAAATAGGAGGAGAACCTCGTCCTAACATGAGCAAGTCGAAGGCCTCGTTCACTTTAGAGGAGATGGAGGAAGAGGACCTCATAATGGCCCTTATGTGCCGCCACAGCCCATTAGGAATAGAAGGAAAACATCATCCTAATGCAAGCAAAGTTGAAGGCCTCATTCATTTTAGACGAGATGGGAGGAGAGGCCCTGGTAATGGCCATTATGTGCCCCCACAGCCTATTAGGAATGGGAGGAGAACCTCATCCTAATGCAAGCAAAGTCGAAAGCCTCGTTCATTTTAGACGGGATGGAGGGAGAGGCCCTGACAACGGTCCTTATGTGCCCCCACAGCCCATTAGGAATCGGAGGAGAACCTCATCCTAACAAGAGTAAAGTCGAAGATCGGGCTTCAAAGTCTATGTCAACCTCAGCTACTGAAGATAAGATCTCCCCCGAACTTCAACCTTGGCTGTAGGAGATAAGATCTCCTCCGAGCTTTAACCTCAACTAGAGATAAGATCTCTCTCGAGCAACCAAGCCAACCTCAGCTGTAGGATATAAGATCTCCTCCGAGCATCTGAGTCAACCTTGGCTAGAGATAAGATCTCTTCCGAGCAACTGGGCCAACCTCGATTGTAGGAGATAAGATCTCTCCTGAGCCAACCTCGACTGTAGGAGATATGATCTTCTGCGAGCTTCAACCTCGACTGCAGAAGATAAGATCTCTCCCGAGCTTCAACCTCGACTATAGGAGATAAGATCTTCCCTGAGCTTTAACCTCGGCTAGAGATAAGATCTATCCTGAGCATCCAAGCCAACCTCGACTGTAGGAGATAAGATCTCCCTCAACCACCTGAGTCAACCTCGACTAGAGATAAGATCTCTCCCGAGCGACCGTGCTAACCTCGACTGCAGGAGATAAGATCTTCCCCGAGCCAACCTCGGCTATAGGAGAAAAGATCTCCTTCGAGCTTCAACCATGGCTACAAGAGATAAGATCTCCCCCGAGCTTCAACCTCGATCAGAGATAAGATCTCTCTCCCAAGCGCTTGAGCCAACCTTGACTGCAAGAGATAAGATCTTCCTTGAGCGCTTGAGTCAACCTTGGCTAGAGATAAGATCTCTCCAGAGCAATCGGACCAACCTTGGCTGTAGGAGATAAGTTCTCTCCCGAGCCAACCTCGACTGCAGAAGACAAGATCTCCTCTGAGCTTCAACCTCGACTACAGGAGACAAGATCTTCCTCGAGTGCCCGAGTTAACCTCAGCTAGAGATAAGATCTCTTCTGAGTGACCAGCCCAATCTCGACTGCAGAAAATGAGATCTCCTCCGAGCTTCAACCTCGGCCAGAGATAAGATCTCTCCCAAGTGATTGAGCCAACTTCAACTGCAGAAGATGAGATCTCCCTCAAGCTTCAACCTCAGCTGCAGAAGATCAGATCAGTTCCAAGCTTCAACCTTGACTGCAGGAGATAAGATCTCCTCCAAGCTTTAGCCTCGATCGGAGATAAGACCTCTCCCAAGTGCTCGAGTCAACCTCGGTTGCAGGAGATAAGATCTTCCTCGAGCCAACCTTGGCTGTAGGAGATAAGATCTTCCCTGAGCGCCCAAGTCAACCTCGACTAAAGATAAGATCTCGCCCAAGCAATCAGGTCAACCTTGGTTGTAGGAGATGAGATGTCCCCCGAGCTTCATCCTCAGCCAAAGATAAGATCTCTCCCGAGCGATCGAGCCAACCACGGCTGTAGGAGATGAGATCTCCCCCATGCTTCAACCTCGGCTCTAGGAGATAAGATCTCTCCTGAGCTTCAACCTCGACTGCAGGAGATAAGATCTCTCCCGAGCTTCAGCCTCGGCTAGAGATAAGACCTCTTCCAAGCACCCAAGTCAACCTCGACTAGAGAGAAGATCTCTCCCAAGCGATCGGGCCAACCACGACTATAGGAGATAAGATCTCCCCCGAGCTTCAACCTCGGCCAGAGATAAGACCTCTCCTAAGCGCCCGAGTCAACCTCGGCTAGAGGTAAGATCTCTCCCAAGCAATCCAGCCAACCTCGACTGTAGGAGATAAGATCTCCTTCGAGCTTCAACCTCGACCAAAGATAAGATCTCTCCCAAGCAACCGAGCCAACCTCGGCTGTAGGAGATGAGATCTTTCCTGAGCTTCGACCTCAACTACTGGAGAAAATATCGCCTTCGAGGAGCTCAACCTTCAACCTTGGCTACTGGAGCTTAGATCTCTCCTGAGGAGCTCAACCTTCAACCTTGGCTACAGGAGATAAGATCTCCCACGAGCTTCAACCTTAGTTGTAGGAGAAAAGATCTCCCCCGAGCCAACCTCGGCTACAGGAGATAAGATCTCCCCCGAGCTTCAACCTTAGTTGTAGGAGAAAAGATCTCCCCCGAGCCAACCTCAACTGCAGGAGATAAGATCTACCCAAGCTTCAACCTCGAATGCAGGAGATAGGATCTCCCCCCGACCTTCAACCTCGATTATAGGAGATAAGATCTCCCTCGAGCTTCAACCTCGACTGCAGAAGATAAGATCTCCCCCAAACCAACCTCGATTGTAGGAGATAAGATCTCCCCCGAGCATCAACCTCGACTGCAGGAGATGAGATCACCCTCCGAGCTTCAACCTCGCCTGCAAGAGATAAGATCTCCTCCAAGCTTCAACCTTGGCTAGAGATAAGATCTCTGCCGAGCGACCGAGTTAACCTTGGCTGGTGATAAGATCTCCTCCGAGCTCTAACCTGAACTAGCATAGAGTCCGGAAGAAGATTTCAGTAGTCGCTTTTTCTATACTCCCATCCTTTGAGTTTCGAACTAAGTAGTGGGGGGAACTATTGTTCGAGATAAATCCTAGTCCTTCCGAAGTCCAGTCTGATGCTCAGTCTAATGCAACCGGTGGTCACAGAAGAGCTTCAACGAACAAGCCTTAGCCGAACTCCTTCAACCGGCCAAATTTCTCAGCGGTCGAGCCCCTTCCAAACTCCTCAACGATCGAGTCTTAGCCGAATCCCTTCAACCTGCTGAACTTCTCAATGATCGAGCTCCAGTTAGACTCCTATGGAAGCCAAACTTCCTTCGTACTCCTTCAGTTGGACTCCTATGAGAGTTGAGCTCCTTCTGAGCTTCTCCTCTAGCCGGACGCCTATAGAAGCCGAACATTTTTTGAGCTTCTCCTCTAGTCGAAAGCCTACAGAAGTTGAACTCCTTCTAGACTTTTCGTTCGATTGGACTTCTATGGAAGTCAGACACCTAGATCCCTCCTTTAGTCGGACACCTACGGGAGCTAAACTCCTTCTAGACTCCTTTAGCTAGCATTCCTCCTGGATGATCCTCTCTAGCCATATTTCCTTTAAAAGTCCGAACTCCACCAAAATGGGTATACGTCAAAGCTTTTCAACCCTCCATACAGCCTTGAGTGGCTCAGTATCGGATGGCTGTGGCTATCACTATCAGTCTGCTGTAGGCAATAGCGACCCGCTACCAAGCGACGAAGGCTGTCACCATCAATCTATTGCAGGCGGTGCTGCAAGTGGTGCCTCCCTCGATGACCTACTGCGAGTGGCACCTCCCTCCATGACTGACTCTGTTAGACCTCGAGCGGCTCGCTACCAAGCAGCTATAGTTGTTACTATCAACCCACTACAAGCTCCACTTATAAAAAGGAACCCTTCAGATACGTTTTCTCTAGGCTCTAAGCTCTCTTCTCCTTTCTGAAACTCTACTGAGCTCTCATCTGAGTACTTCACTTTTGTTGGTCAGAAGAGCTAACTTGATCATCGGAGGATCCCACCGGAGACACCACCACCAACTCCAGATGAGACTTTATTTTGCAGATCACCGACGGCGACCTCGTCTCCCTCAGCTCTAGCTCGATCCAACGTCAACCAAATTCTGCACCAACAGATTTCATAGAAGAAAAATTCATTCTCAAAATTGGCTTTTTTAGATTGAAATATTTTTAGTACAAGAGAAAAAAATGAAAAAGAAAGTACAAAAGTAGGAGGTCTCAGACCTCCTTGGGAACGGTGGAAGAGTTCGGTGCAGCCTAAGTCGGTGCAGCCCTTCAATAGTGGCAGGAGCAAATGAAGTCAGAGGTATGGCTTCGACAGGTAGAAGGTTGGTTACAATGGTAGATGCATCCGCTGCCTCTTTAGAAGCCCCTTGATACAAGAAGTCAAGGTTGACCTCCAAAAATTTACTGGCTACCCGATCTTCGTAGAGCTTCAACCCCTTTTGGAAGGCCTCCCAACTAAACTTGATGTTCAAGTCTCTCATTTTAGAGGAGATCTTGAACTCCTCTATTGCTTAGGCCTTTGCATCCAAGATCTGCATTGAAACTTGCCCCTTCAGTTCAGTGACCTCAGCTTCAATCTTCTTCCTCCTTTCCTCTTTAGAGGCCAAAGCAGCCCTTAACCTTATCAATATTTGCTCTTCCTCCTTCAGCCCCTCTTGAAGACTCCTGACCTTGGCAGCCTTCTCCTCCATAAGGTGATTAATTTTGATAGCTTCTCCCTCCTAAAGGCAACAAACTTTGGCTTGATGACTCTATTAGGCCATCACCAACTTTGACCTTAAGTAGTTCGGTGATCTAATGTATCAAAGTAGTTGGTGGCCTATTTATTTAACAAATATATATATGATGATGAAATAGGTCATGCGGATAGGTAAACATTAAGAAAGTTAGAAAGAAAAAGAAGGACGAAATTAATGGAAGGCATGCAGGGTTACTAGATCTACTTTCAAAATTCTTTTTCAAAAAATATACATAGAAAAAATTATTATTAATTATATTAATACCAAGAGCTATAGATCTAATCTAAAAATCCTACATAATCTAGATCTAATGTATTATATATGCATGCATATCTGAAAATAAACATAGCAACTATAGTAAAACTACTTTTACTACTCTAGTGTTTAGAATACATTACCTTTTTGCAGGTAGATGGACTGTGCAATATAATCTCCTCGATGTAGATCTAATCACTGTGATGCAGCCACATAAGCATCTGGCCTCCATGGATAATCCACACGAGATCTTGATCTCAATCAACTCCTTCCGAGTGCTAGCTCGTATAGAAGTCTTTATATGCTGATGTATATCAAACTCCTTTGATGTTCTTTATGGTGTCTTTGGATGCTCTAGATCTCGAGAAATGTAGAAGATATGGAGAGGAAGCCTTCCAGTTGTTTTGTAAAGTCACAATCCTCATAACTCACAAGCTAGAATCCTAAACCCTAGGTTTAGATCCTAGGGTATGCACTCACCCAAAAATCCTTTGCGTCAGGCTTTTACCTTTTTCATGCATGCACAGAAGAGACTTTCTCTTCTCTCCTTTCAATGTTCCTCTCTTCTCTCTTTTCTTTTTTTTCTATTTACTTCCTTTTTTTTTCCGCATGTCCATAAAATCAAAAATTTTATAGATGCGCACCAAACATGAGAGGCGTAAGGGAGTGGTTTAGATCAAGTGGTTACCTATTCAAATTTAAATCCCATTCGAATTCAATTTGTAACCAGATCAAACCAATCCATAAGACATGTGAGATGAAAGAATGCACACCCTCCCTTTCATGAAAAAACTTATAAGAATCATCTTTCTAATGGATGTAGGATGGCGAAAATCAAAGGGTGATGTGGCACGTAAGAAGACTAGCCAAACTAGTCTTAAATTAGTCATCCAATTAAATCAATCCAATCCAAATTCATTAGGCCCAATTGGATCAGATTAAATCCAACTTATTTAGGTTTAATTAGGCATAGTAAAATTCTAATCAAACCAAAAATTAATCAAGTCCAACCCCTGATAAAATCAGAGATCAAACCTCCATGGTTATTAGGTTATCTAGTCAAATTAAATCCAATTCAATTAGACTTGATCAAAAATTATTTCTCAATCAAAAATTATTTCTCAATCAAATAAAGTCAATTAGCAATCAAATCACTAATTAATCTTTCATAGATCAGCCATCAGATCATGTAGGAATCTTTAGTGTGTGCGATCTTGTAGGTTCGAATCTAAATTGGTAGCATATGAACTAATTTTTTGTACTAATCAATGTAACCATCTAGCAATGGTATCCGATGAAAGAATAGGCTGAATAGTTCAATTACAATATTCAGAACCTATTTGAATATGGTTGCTGAATAATTCATCTCCTTGACCTCTATGCATAGGATGACTCAGGGTTAAACTGTCAACCCTGAAAGATACATCCAATTTGTGTCTTAAAGCAATTAGTCCTGCGACTCCTCACTAGAACTATCCTGGCTAAGACTCTGCTAAATTAAAACACCGATCCTAAAACCTAGAGTGGTCAACCCCATCTTGACTCATGCACCAACTTCTCAAGTACTTGACTGTACCTAAAAATCTTCCATCACTGAATTAAAAATTCAGGTAGTTTGGTACGAAAGCATAGTGAGTTGCTTGAAAGTCATCATAGTGATCTCAGGTCGGAGGGACACTTATGCCTATATTTCATCAGAGCAATTGTTGACAGTAGGAAAGCTCTGAAGTTGGACATGTTTAGTATAGATGTACCTCTACATCTCATCTACATACCATACCAGTGTCTCCACACTCTCTGGTTATGAGAATAACCAACCTATATGGCACACAATGATCTATTCTCGATAGATGTTGTCATCCTTCGTAACAACATATCATTTGATTACAAATAATTTTAAGAATTAAATAATAAATATTTCTTTTTTGATTTTAAATAGTTCTAAGGATTTCATCATAACAGATAGAAGTTCATTAGAAGATAAAAAATTTATGATGAAAAAATTAAAATAACTTTTATTCAATCAATAATTTATATATAATTATATAAAATAGCTCAATCATCAATAAACTAATGATTAGCTTTGGGATACTATTCCCAATAAATCTTCCACTTGTCCTAAAGCCAATCGGTGTAGTATCGTATATCTATCTTTGACTTGAAGTCATCAATCTCCTTCACTATAATAGCTTTAGTGAATGGGTCGTCCAAGTTCACTTTTTCATCGATCATCTGAAGATCAACATCATCTCGATCCATGATCTTCTAGATAAGGTGGGAGCGACATAGAATATGCTTCATCTCCTGGTGTGCCTTTGATTCCTTCATCTGAACTATGGCTCTAGAACTGTCATAGAAGAGCAGAACTGGACCATCAAGGGAGGATGCTACTCCAAGCTCGATGATGAATTTCTTCAGCCACATATCTTCTTTGGTAGTATCTGATGCAGCAACATATTCTTTCTCATACACAGAATCAATCATAGTATTTTACCTAGTTTTTTTCTAGCAGACAGCACCACCATTAAGGGTAAACACATACACCGATACACTCTTACTATCATCATGATAAGATTGGAAACTGAAATCTGTAAATCCCACAAGTCTCAAGTTTGACTCACCATAAACAAGCCACTGGTCTTTAGTATTTTTTAAATACTTCAGAATGGTTTTAACAACCTTTCAATGGTTTTCTCCAAGATTAGATTGGTATCTACTCACTACCCCTAGTGAGTATGCCACATCTAGTCACATACATGTCATCGCGTACATAATAGAATCCACTATTGAAACACATGAAATTCTACTCATATGCTTTCTCTGTTGAGGTGCTGTTGGACAATCCCTCTTCAAGAGAGAAATTTCATGCCCTAATGGTAGATAGCCTTTCTTAGAATTCTCCATGCTGAACCTCTTTAGCATAGTATCAACGTACGTGGACTGGGACAACCCAAGCAATCTTTTAGATCTATTTCTATAGATATTCATCCCTAGGATGTAAGAAGCTTCTTCCAGACCCTTCATGGAGAACTGTGATGACAGTCATATCTTTATTTCTTATAATGCTGGGACATCATTTTTAATTAAGAGAATGTGATCCATATATAATACTAGAAATACTATTGCTGGACCATTACCCATTTATATATGCAAGGCTCTTCTTCATTCTTAACGAAGCCATACATCCTGATCGTCCTATCAAAATGTATGTTCCAACTCTGAGATGCCTACTTCAGTTCAAAAATGTGTTAGATATATGTGCTCTAGAAGGCAGAATTGGCTGACACTTGTAATACACTTCTAGGGGAAAAATTATAATTTTGACTAAAATTAATAAAATGGATTATTTTCTATCACATATGCGTATTTAGTGTCTATGATACATCCTTTGAGTTAATGGTAATGATAATTCATATTTTTAAGAGTTGAAAATTTAAGATATGAATAATCATTATTAACTCATAAAATGCTCTTGACCATAGGATCATTATTGATCCAGAAGGTCAATCACTTCCAGTGGCGAACCACCAATTGTTAGATATATGTGCCCTAGAAGCCAGAATTGGCTGACACTTGTAATACACTTCTAGGGGCAAAATTATAATTTTGACTATAATTAATGAAATGGGTTATTTTCTATCACACATGTGTATTTAGTGTCTGTGATACATCCTTTGAGTTAATGGTAATGATAATTCATATTTTCAAGAGTTGAAAATTTAAGACATGAATAATCATTATTAACTCATAAACAGCTCCCGACCATAGGATCATCACGAGGATGGTGATTGATCCGGAAGGTTGGTGTACGATCGCTTCTCTTTAGTAGATGAGTCTTGAGTCTACGGTGTGGAGACACCGGAGCGAGAGTACAGGTACTCGTTAGAGAACGAGGGCACTGAGCGTGACCACCTCGAGTAGTCATTAGGAAGTCTACCTTCTCGTCAATGACTGACTCGATGCTGCAGTAGTGTGTCTGGTTCTTTGACCTGAGATGCATCGGCAGTTCACCTTGAGGGTGTTATAGTTTGACTACACCATTACTCGGTCTCCTAGCCATATGGAACCCTGAGGTGTATGTTGGCTATAGCATGTTCATTGTAGGAACTGGATTGCATCAAGATGGAATCTATCTACCTCGGTGGTAGAGGAGTAGCCCTATGATGATCATGAGAATCAAGTCCAGAAGCCCATGGCCATGGTAGAGTGAAATAATAGAAAGAGTTTCTATTTAGATTTTCACATTGGACTCGAATCGAATGATTACATCATATGACAGAGACTAGGGTTTGACGAGTTCACCTTAACCCTAATCTGATCGGGGCTCAAGATAGAAGAACTTAATCACACAGGTAGCTGCACCAAGAGGTTCGCATTCAGCTCTGATGGGTTGCCACCATATACTGCTAGGTGTCACTGGTGGATTTTGGGAGCAATTAGAATGATTTAGATGATCGATCATTCTAGCTGTTCGAATCAGAAGAGTTCTGATCCATCGAAAGGAGTTTCGATGATGTCTATGATAGAGATCATGACATATCCCATTACCATACAGAACTGAACCTAACTGGGTCACACAAACAAGGGTTTGAATCTGGTGATCATCAATTGAACTGATCTAGTTCAATTGATCTGAATGAGATTCAATTAGGTTCAAGGAAATCGTGCTAGCACTCGATTGAACCTAACGTTCTTCTTTTACTATCATAAATAAGTTGTCCTGACTGAGCCAAAGGAGTTTGTGCTCAATCAGAGGCCTTCATATGGTCTGACTGGAGGTTGTCCAAGTCAGAATAGGTTGTCTTATTTGTAAGACATTACCTGCCATTTTTGGTCACCTGCCATTTCTTGTTCTTTGACTTTGGTCAAAAGTCTACCTTTGACTGGTCAAACGTTGACCATTGACCCTTTGACTTTTGACCACATGTCATGCACCTATTGGAGAGCTGGTGGGGGCCTGTCCCCCTGCCAGAACCTGGCAAGGAGAAGGGCGCACGCCAAGGGTGGCGTGAGCCCAAGTAGGAGGCGCCTAGGAGTCCTTGTTGGACAAGGACTCCACCTCCCTTTTGGATTCCAATCAGAGTTCTACTAAGAATCCAGTTTGACTGGTCTTAGGCGCCCTCTAAGGAGGAATCCAGGGGTCTCTATTCCAACCAATCAGATTTAGATCTGATTTTCACAAAGGGTTGTGATTGGTTGAGAGGAAGAGGAGTTGGATCACAAGAGGTCTATAAATAAGACCCTGCGCCCAACCCTAATTCTAAGTGAATGCAATTCAATTGAGAAACCCCACGCCCCAAGGCTGCCTCTCCCCTCCTTCTCCATGCCATAGTCTCTTCTCCCCTTGCTCTCCACGTCCAAAAGAGTTTTGGACTTAGGTTGGTGCGATTCAGATCAAGGAAAGGCGATCAAAAGCAAGAAGGCTGCGCTGCTGCAAAAGGACGACTGCAGATCTTCAAAAGAGTTTTGAAGATCCTCCAGATCAGATCCAGATCTGATTTTTGGAGGTGTGATAGAGAAGAAGAGGATCTCCAGATCCAACCCGAGTGGATACCGGTAGAGGCCAGGCGCTTGCGTGGCTAAGATCCAGAACCTTCCGCTGCAATCAGGATCATCTACAGGGTAATAGGATTACCCAAATCAGGTAAATTAAATTTGATTTAATTTATCTTATTTTATTTTATTTATTAAAATAATAAGAATCAGATCTGAAACATATCAAGATCTGATTGAGATCAAGAGAAAAATTTTTGAAATATATCTCTTGATCTAATCAGATCTGGAACGAACCTGGACCGGGAAATCAGGATTTCCCTTCAACTGGTATCAGAGCCATGGTTCTAAATTGTTTAGATCTGATTTTAATTTTATTTTAATTAGAAAATAAAGTGATTTCAGATGTCACATGAGATGTGATCAGATCTGAAATCAGAAAAAATTAAAATTAAATGATTTGGATCTAAGATTAGAAGATATGCATGACTAGTTCTAGAATAGAATAGTTCTATAGAATAGTTTTGCATGTCTTTGATTTAATCTGATTAAATCATATTTTAGATCTTCTTATTTACTATTTTTTGATATTATAAGTGTTATAATAACATCTGATAAACAGCAAATAAAAATTATTTAATTTTAAATATCATATGAGATATGATTGATGCATGTCTAGACTAGTTGTAGAATAGTTCTACATAATTGTCTAGATTAGAATTTATTTTGATTAGATCAATTTAAATCTAATTTTTTAGATTATTATGAGATAATTTAGATCTGAAAATATGCATGATTTGATACATGAGATGTATGCAAAATATGCCATGATTAGATCTAATTTGTATATGAGATATATGATATAGATCTATAACTTGTTTTGTAGTATTGAATGTTCCTGATTAAGGCGTTCCTCTTGGCCGTCCGGTCATAAGAACGAAGAAGGGTTTAAAGGCCCTCTCTTCCCATTCGATGGGGTGTTCTTATGATGTGTAGGGGTGCTGCGTGTTCGTCCTTAATCAGAAACCCAAAACTTACTTTCTGCAAAACCCTAGATCCTGAAACCCTAGGATTTATTGTGCATATTTTGTTTATGAACCCAACTTAATTAAGAATTAAGTTTATGGAATATTAATTAGGTCTAAAATTGAGAATTTCAGATCTAAGACATATTCATAATACTGGGTTCGGGCTTGGGTAGCTCAATTAGGTCTAAGCGGTTGATCAAACCGAATCAAGAGTTGGTTAGATGGGATCAACAATGCTTAAATTGACCAGCCTAATAGGATTAAGTCTGGGTCAAGATCGAGTCACGATCAAGCAAGACCTAATTAGGCTCAGAGGTTAGAGTCTGGATTGTAGGCTAACCCAATTGGTTCTGACTCAACAATTTGGTGTCTAAGGTAAGTTTGGCACAGACGACCGACTGGTTTTTAATTGGAAGCTACTCGACCTGAATGCGTTCTTGTACGAGTTAATGGCATATTCCTTCCACCGGTCTCACTTACCTGGCCATATCTGTTGACACAGTTCTGATCTGAGGTGGTCAATAATCCGAGCTGAACCCATGCCACTAGGTTAGTCATAATTGTTATGACTAAGCCAAGTCTAGTTTAATGAGACCTGAATCAATTCTCCCTAAGAAAAGATTAAGTCTGAGGTCTTCCACCATTGTAGATGTGCGGGCCCTTCCCGGGGTTGATTGTTCTCGGCTGGATACAGTGGCTCAGTTGCACCGGGAAAAGATGCAACCATGTCTATTAGGCATTGGATGCTATGGGCTGGAGGATGAGTTGGGCTCAATATTTCGGATACGGTGAGAGACCCAATTAGGAACCCAGTCTATGCAAATGGTGGGTCTGACTTAACTAAGGAGTGGATCAATATTTCCGGATACGGTGAGATTCATGAATTAGAGACCAAGTTTGGGTGCACCATGATTAGAGAATCATTGAACAAGAGTTGTTCACTCATTGGCTAACCCATCACCAATAACTGTTAGGTGAGGTGATGAGTCAGTTGGTGAGACCGCACCACCCACTAGAAATCATTAATCGCGGAGATTTTCGCATCTCTACAGAGGGAGTGTAGGGATCCGAGAAAATAGTGGGAGCTAATTTGTTTAAAAATAAAATCCCTAAACAAATTGGTCAAGTCAAAATTACAGTATCTAACTAGAATCTTTGACTCTCTACAGGAAAATGTCTGCGTCCAACCCATTGGCACGTATCCTGGACACACATAGACTGACTGGACCCAATTATAAAGATTGGCTCAGGAACTACAAAATTATTTTGGGTTTCAGAGAAGTTAACCCATGTTTTGGACCAGGACCCTCCCACCTTACCAGCCCGTCCATCCACTGTTGAACAGAGAGCGTCTCTGGAAAAATGGATTGACGAAGATAATAAGGCCAGATACTTACATGTTGGGCTCGATGTCTGATGAGCTCCAGCGCCAACATGAAGATATCGGGACTGCTCGCCAAATGTTGGCTCACCTGCAGGAGATGTTTGGTGAACAGAGTCGCGCAGCCAAATATCAAGTCACGAAAATGACTTTTTAAGGCTAAGATGCGTGATGGGCAGTCAGTCCAAGATCACTGTCTGACAATGATCAAGGACATGGAAGAGCTTGAGAAGCTCGGTGTGAAGTTGGACTTGGATCTGCAGAACGATATTATTCTGCAATCCTTGACTGATGCATATGGGCAATTCATCATGAATTACCACATGCATAAACTTCAAAATTCCTTGGCCGAGTTGAATGAATATGCTGGTTACCGCTGAGCTTTCTATGAAAGGTTCTAAAGGCTCAGTTCTTGCTATGGAACGGACTTCTTCCAAAAGAAAGTCTTATGGAAAGAAAAAGAAGTCTGTGAAAAAGCAAAAGGTGGAAGGATCAAAGAAGAAGAAGGCAGAACCGAAGAAAAAGGTCGATGGCAAAGGAAAGTGTTTCCATTGCAACAGCGACGGCCATTGGAAGCGGAACTGCCCTACTTACCTGGCCACCCTGAAGAACAAGAAGGAAGGTCCTTCTGGAGGTATGCTCGTTATTGAGTCTAACCTTACGGTTTCTTCTGCATCCAGTTGGGTGCTTGACTCTGGTTCTAGTGCTCATCTGTGCACTTCTATGCAGGGTCTTGAGGATAGCAGGAGGCTGAGGGATGGAGACATGATCCTACGCATCGGTAATGGAGCAAGAGTTGCTGCAGTAGCCGTGGGAACATACCCTCTGCGATTACCATCTGGTTTAGACTTAGTTTTAAAAGACTGTTATTATGTGCCTGCAGCTAGCAGGAATTTGATTTCTGTTTCATGCTTAGCACAAGAAGGTTATGTGATCACCTTCTTTAAGGACCATTGTAACATTCTTTATGAAAGAAATAAAATTGCAAATGGTTTCCTTATTAATGGTCTTTATCAGCTACATATTGATGTACCTGTTCTAACTATCGAGCAAAACGTGAATGCCAAACGACCTAGGGATAGTCCAAACGACAGATATCTATGGCACCTGAGATTAGGTCATATAGCAGAAGATAGGATCAACAAATTGGAGAAAAATGGGCTATTGAGTCCATTGACTTTTGAGTCATATCCAACTTGTGAATCTTGTCTTCAAGGCAAAATGACTAAACTCCCTTTTGTTGGACATGGGGAGAGGGCCACAGATCTCCTTGCCCTAGTACATACTGATGTGTGCGGCCCATTCGATGTGCCGGCTAGAGGCAATTTTGTCTACTTCATTACCTTTACCGATGATCTGTCTAGGTATGGGTATGTGTATCTTATGAGACACAAGTCTGAAGCTTTTGAAAAGTTCAAAGAATTCAGACATGAAGTAGAAAAACAAACTGAAAAACCCATTAAGGTTCTTCGATCAGATCGAGGAGGTGAATACCTTAGCCGGGAATTCCTAGACTATCTTAAGGAAAATGGCATAGTCTCTCAATGGACTCCACCAGGAACACCTCAACTCAACGGGGTTTCAGAATGGAGAAATCGGACTCTATTGGATATGGTTCGATCCATGATGAGCTTCACAGACCTCCCTGATTTTCTTTGGGGACATTCATTATTAACTTCAATCTATCTACTGAATAGGGTTCCCTCTAAAACCGTTCCTACCACACCGTATGAGATATGGCACGGTAAGAAACCAAGTCTGAGTCATCTCAGAATTTGGGGTTGTCCGGCTCATGTCAAAAGACAACAAGCGGACAAGTTAGAGTTTAGGTCCTTTAGAGCTCGATTCATAGGATATCCTAAAGAGTCATTAGGATACTATTTCTACATTCCAGAAGACCACAATGTGATTGTGAGTCGACATGCCATATTTCTTGAAAAATAGTTTATTCAACAAGATAGGTGGCATTGAAAGCAAGATTAAGCTTAATGAGAAAGTCTCACAAGCAGAACGAGCTAAGGACGCAAGTGGAACAATCAGGTTTAAGCCAATAGAACACTTACCTCCTCACCTCGTAGATCGGAAAGAGTTCCATTCCCCCTTAAAGTACTTAGGTATTAATTTCAGGGAATGTAGAGGAAATGTTCGCTCGTAGGTAATGGTGCTTCATGGAGATGATCCAAAACCTACAGAGGTGATATCAGATATCGACTCCGAGAATGGCTTTGAGGCAATAGAAGTCAGAGATCGACTCGATGCACTCAAACCAGTCTGGACCTTGGTAGATCCACCAGAAGGTATAGTACTATTGGGTGTAAATGGATCTTCAAGAAGAAAGATTTTGGTGCAGATGGGAATGTGGGAGACATTCAAGGCTAGACTGGTGGCAAGAGAAGGTTATAGTCATTGCGAGTGCATTGACTATAGATACCTTTTTCCCCCGGTAGCGTATGCTAAAATCCATCCGCACATTGCGTTGCTGTGTGCAAGCCTATTCGATTATGAAAATATGGCAATGGACCGTGAAAACGGCCATTCCTAAAATGGATATCTTTGAGAAAGATATCTATATGACAGCGCTAGTTTACATCGCAGTGATAGCTGTCACAAGGTTTTGCAAGCTGCAAGGTTCCATATTAGGACTTAAGCAAGCATCTCGGAGCTAGACACATCGTTTGAATGATTGTGATCAAAAAGTTTGGTTTCAATCAAAAAATGAAGAGGAACCCATGTGTTTTCAAAGGGTAGTGGGAGCGCTGTTGCTTCCTCGTATTGTACGTGATGAATCCTCCCTTATTGGGAATTGATAATGTCCCATGTTGACATCAGTCAAGGATGTGGTTGTCCAAGGAATTCCTCCATGAAAGACACTAGGTTGAAGCTCCTTTATTCTAGAAATTAAGGGTCTAGTAGGATAGACCGAATAGGATTGCTAGGACTTTCACAGAAATGTACATAGAGGATATAAAGAGGTTAGTAATGGAAAACTCTTAAAGAGGGGTATTAATATCCTTCAGACATAGGTATTCATTCCAAATAAATGTGCCCCAGCACATCTTGAGGAAGATAGAATGCAATGAGCAAGATCTCCTTAATTGCTTCTGCAATAGGGAGCCTCATGTTATGCCATGCTATGTAACGACCTGATATAGCCCATGCTGTGGTGTACAAAGCAGATATCAGTCAATCAGGTGACAGAACACCGGACTTCCTATGAAACGTATCTTAAGTACTTGAGAAGAACATTAAGGATATGATGTTGGTCCCTTTGGTAATGGAGAACTCCAAGTCCAGGGATAGCACAACACTCGGACTTCATGTCGATATAGATGATCGACAGTCGACATCTGGCAGACCTGTTTTGTGCTGGAAGAGTTCCTAGCAAAGGTGACATCAACTCTCCGCGATTCCTTGAGAAAGGTTACGTTGAGGTCAAAGATGAGTCAACTCCGCAGATTAATGTGGCAGACCCACTTTCACAAGCCGTTGGGCACACAGAAGATCGAAGCTCCACCTTGAGAAGATGGGGCTTAGAACCTTGTAAGCCCAATTGGCTATTAGGACAGTGGGGATTTGTAGATATATGTGCCCTAAGAGCCAGAATGGCTGACACTTGTATTACACTTCTAGGGGAAAATTATAATTTGACTATTAATCTAATAAAATGGTTTTTCTATACACAGTGTATTTAGTTGTTTGTGATACAATTCCTTTTGAGTTAATGGTAATGAATAATCATATTTTCAAGAGTAGAAAATTAAGCATGAATAATCATTATTAACTCATAATACAGCTCCGACACATTAGGATCATATACGAGGATGGTGATTGATCTGAAAGGTTTGGTGTACGATCGATTCTCTTTTAGATAGATGAGTCTGAGTCTACGGTGCGTGGAGACACCGGAGCGAAAGTACAGGTACCTTCGTTAGAGACGAGACGCACTGAGCTGACCACTATCGATAGTCATTAGGGAAGTCTTACACTTCTCTGTCAATGGACTGACTCGATGCTGGTATTAGTGTGTCCTGGTTCCTTTGCCTGAGATGTGCGTCGCAAGTTTACCTTGATGGGTAGCTTAATATGTTTGACTTAACATGTACCTCGGTCTCGCTAGCCATATGGAACCTGAGGTGTAAATGTTGGTCTATAGGCAATGGTTCATGTAGGAACTGGATTGCATCAAGATGGGATTCTATCTACCTCGGTGGTAAGGAGTACCCTATGATGATCACTGTATCAAGTCCAGAATCCTGGCCATGGATAGACGTGAAATAAATAGAAAGAGTTTGCCTCTATTTAGATTTTCACATTGGACTCGAATCGAATGATTACATCATATGACAGAGACTAGGGTTTTGATGAGTTTATACCTTAACCTAATCCTGGATGCGGCTCAAGATAAGAAGAACTGAATACACAGGTAGCATGCCACCAAAGTGTCGTATCAGCTCTGATGGCGTTGCCACCATATACTGCTAGGTTCACTGGTTGGATTTTTGGGAAGCATTAGAATGATTTTAGGATGATTGTCATTCTAAGCTGTTCGATATCAAAGAGTTTTGATCCATCGAAAGGGTTTCGATGATGTCTATTGACAGAGATATGACATATCCCATTAACCATACAGACACTGAAACCCTACTGGGGTCACCAACAGAGGGGTTGAATAGGTGATCATCAATTGAATCTGATCTAGTTTCGATTGATCTGAATGTAGTTTCAATTAGGTTCAGGGAAATGTGCTAGCACTCGATTGAACCTAACCGTTTTCTTTTTACTATCACAAATAAGTTGTCCTAACTGAGCAAAGGAGTTTGTGCTCAATCAGAGCCTTCATATGGTCCTGACTGGAGGTTGTCCAAGTAGATAGGTTGTCTTATTTGTTAAGACATTACCTGGCCATTTTTTGGTCATGCTATCATTTCCTTTGTTCTTTGACTTTTGGTCAAAAGTCTACCTTTGACTGGTCAAACGTTTGACCATTGACCCTTTTGGAACCTTTTGACCACATGTCATTGCCCTATTGGAGAGCTAGTGGGGCCTGTTCCCCCTGCCAGAACCTGGCAAAAGGAGAAGGGCGCAACGCCAAAAGGGTGGCGTGAGCC
>QRFJ01001804.1:164845-226201 GCA_006176705.1 Cocos nucifera | reverse complement strand
ACCTAAATAAATTGCATGGTCAAACCAAAAGTCCTAATCTAGTTGCAAGATGGAAAAAGAATTATTGAAAGAATAGGCCCCTCTTCCCAAGAATCTAAAGTTCAAAACGGACAACCAAAGTCATTGCCTCACTAGTTGAAAACTGATAAAACCAGTCTTCCTTACAAAACAAACTTGTTCAAAATACAGTATTCCCAAAAATGAGCAAGTTAGTCTCTAAAGCTAAGCCAACCCACTCCCAAACAAATCAAACAATCACTAGCCAAGGTCAAAAACCCAATTGGTTAGGATAGAAGAAAGGGAATGGCAAAGCCTAAACCTAAATCTTCTACCACTACACCAATCCTCAAACCATTTGAAATTCCAAAAATAGAACTAGAAGACCAAAACCTTCTAGAGAAAACCAACAAAAACCAAATTAAACCAAGTCATTTGGCCCTAGACATCCTTGAAACCTCTAGCCTTAGAAAATCCATTTTAAACCACAAAATTGATATGACCAGTCAAGAGCCAACTCAGGAACAACCAAATGATGTTTCAATTGAGCTAGATGATCTAACTATTCAAATCAAAACCAACACTTAGGCTGAACAATCCATTCTAAACCAAGAAGGTGACATGTCTAGCCAAACAAGTAGGTCAAATCATAAGGAATCATGTGGAGAATTAATCCAACCTAATCCTGAGCTAAATAACTTGGCCTTTCAAATCAATGGTTCCCTTGGACCATCAAGACCAATTGAACCAAACCTTGAGTCAGATAGCCTGACTCTTCAAATCAACAAAATCAATGGTTCACCTGGACATTCAAAACCGTATGGACCAAATCCTCCTCAACAGACATACTGGCCCAGACCAACCATGCCTAACATGGGCCTTGAAGAAAATCCCATCCAACAAAACCAATATTCTACACCTGCAATCTATAAATGGAACATAGATGTGTAGTCAGAATCCAACATCCTTCAACAAATGTCAACGGTAGAAACGACCTACATTTCCAAAGACAAAGCCCAAGACCAAACTATCACAACAGCCTCAATTTCTGACCTTATAGGCCAATCCATCAAAGATGAAAATAGAAATGAAATCCAAGATTCTGTTTCTACCCTCATCTTTGCAACATATCTTGTTGGAGACCCTTCAAAATTTAGGAACAAAACCTCTGAGATCCTCATAAATCTCAAATACAAAAATAATTTCCTAGATGTCTTCCTAGATAGGATGCCACCTAGAAATCAAATCAAGATCCCATATGTAGATCTTACAAGCATTAAAGAAAGGTTAAACCCTTCCACAAAACTCAATGGTCTGATCTCAGACAGAAAAATCAAAATAATCCATTTAAAAAATCAAGAATTAATCAATATATCCAAAAATGGTACAGATAGCATTATCCACATTTGTCCCAAAGATAGTAGGCATGATAACTCTGCTTACTACAATTATAACATAGACTTCACACTCAATAAAGAATTAGGTGGTTGCTGCCAACAATTTGGCTTACCTCCTAACAAAACACAAATAAAAATTGACAAGAAATCTAAAATTTGCAAACAATGCAAAAAGAAAACACCTAAACCTCTCTAGGGTTATCACAAACCTTATAAAGAGATAACATTCAACCCATCCTAGAAACACCATAGACTATACAAAAGGAAAATAAAATTTGAATCAATTCACAAATCTTTAACCTCCAAATCAAGAAAAAAATCTTTCACAAAAAAAGAATAACCCTCAAAACCTCATGTTTATTATAAATGTGGCAAACCAGGACACTACAGTTTTAATTGCAAAATAAAGTTTAAAATCAACAACATTGAACCAAATAAGTCAAACCTTCTAGGTTCAATCAAACAAATCCTCAAAACTCTTTTATTAAACTTAGATATAAACTCTTCTTATTCTAATTCACAAACCTCAGACTCATCAAAAGCTAAAATCTGTGTAATAACAAAAGAACAAAACTTAGGTCAAGTTCAAATCAAAAAGAAACCTCCTCCTTAGGGAAATGAACAAGCTGTAAAAACAATCAAAGAATTAAAAAACATGAAACTTCCAACCCTTGTTGAAGCTCTACCCAAACTTAGAATTAAAAAATGGAAAATAGAAGTTATGAAGAAAAAACCAAATTTTCCTACTGCAGGATGCATCTGATCAGATCAAATTTGCTATGGATTATTTTTAAAAATTTTTCATGATTTGATTAGATCTGAGAGTTCTCAGATCTAATTTAATTGATCTAAAATTATAAGCAAAAATAAAAATAAAATAGTGATATCTAATATCACCTGATCGGATAAACCGTTTAACCATTATGATGATCTAACGACTGATCTGAGATTCTGATTGATCTGTGCATGTATCCAACCTCTATTGGTATCTACTCAGGTCAGATCTGAAAGTCTCCTACTTTTAGATCTAATCTCCAAACATCAGATCTGGAATCTTCCCTTAGAGCCTTCAAATTGAACTCCGAAGGCTGCATGTTCATCTCACGAACACTATCGTCTCACGCTGATCTTCGCACCAACGGGACTTGATCTTTGCTTGCAGGTTTTGCCCAACTCTTTGGCATGGAGAAGAGGGAGAGGATCAGATGAGGGAGGCATGGAGATGGAGATTTTGGTAGGGCTTTGCCGTAGAGAAATTGTGATGCACAAACAGTTTGTGCAGGGTTTTATTTATAAACCTAGTCAATAGTCCCTTCGCATATAACTTTGAACAGGTCAAAGTTTAACATGCAGAAGAACTCCTTAAGGATCTCCATGCCCCACCCTCTTATTTTTCTAATTTCATCACACAAAATTCAGAAAAAGTGGCTTGGAGATGGAAAGATAAACTTTGATTTGCACAAGCAACTTATCTCCCTTAGAGTTTGATCTCATCATGTATGTTTGACCCATTCAAATCCCATTTGAATGGGACACCTCCACCCTATCCATATGAGGTGCATGGCCAAAGGGGGAGTGCACCCCTTATTCCTCATGTAAACACCATATGGATGTGCACCCTCAGATAAATTCTAGGGGATGCACGCTATATCTCTTCTTTCCTGCAAATTGGATCAACATTTGATCCTTGTCCTATTCCTATCTTATGGGATTAAGACAAAATCTTTTCAAGTCCCATACAATAGATTTATGTCAAGTCCTAATCAAGTTAGAACAAGCCTTGATCAGACGAGGACTTAGTCTAGTCAGATCAAGAAAAATCCATATAAAATTTTCAGAAGAGGCTTGTCCAAATTTTATCTCATGATTTTTCCATCTTACGGGATTTAGGACAAACCTTGATCAGACCAGGAGAAGGTTCAGTCAGATTAAGACAAATCCCTACAACATTTCTGGATGAGCCTTATCCAAACAGTTCCAAAAATTAGCAGGTCTTGTTCTATTTCCATCCGATGGATTAGGATAAGCCTAGATTAGGTTAGGACAATACTTTTTTGACCTAGACAAGTTCCAATCAAACTAGGACAAACCCATACAAGGCTTTTGGATGAGCCAAATCTAATTTGACTTAGTTGAGATGAACCAAAAAGACTACAGAAGAAGAATGTTAGGCTCAATCGTGTGCTAGCACGATTTTCTTGAACCTAATTAGATCTAATCCAAATCAATCAAATTGGATTAGCTTAATTAATGACATTCATATCCAAATCTTTATTTGTATGATCCAGTTAGGTTTAGTTCTATATGGTAATTGTTAGATATATGTGCCCTAGAAGCCAGAATTGGCTGACACTTGTAATACACTTCTAGGGGCAAAATTGTAATTTTGACTATAATTAATGAAATGGGTTATTTTCTATCACACCTATGTATTTAGTGTCTGTGATACATCCTTTGAGTTAATGGTAATGATAATTCATATTTTCAAGAGTTGAAAATTTAAGACATGAATAATCATTATTAACTCATAAACAGCTTCCGACCATAGGATCATCACGAGGATGGTGATTGATCCGGAAGATTGGTGTACGATCGCTTCTCTTTAGTAGATGAGTCTTGAGTCTACGGTGTGGAGACACCGGAGCAAAAGTATAGGTACTCGTTAGAGAACGAGGGCACTGAGCGTGACCACCTCGAGTAGTCATTAGGAAGTCTACCTTCTCGTCAATGACTGACTCGATGATGCTGTAGTGTGTCTATAGCATGTTCATTGTAGGAACTGGATTGCATCAAGATGGGATCTATCTACCTCGGTGGTAGAGGAGCAGCCCTATGATAATCATGAGAATCAAGTCCAGAAGCCCATGGCCATGGCAGAGTGAAATAATAGAAAGAGTTTCTATTTAGGTTTTCACATTGGACTCGAATCGAATGATTATATCATATGACAGAGACTAGGGTTTGACGAGTTTACCTTAACCCTAATCTGATCGGGGCTCAAGATAGAAGAACTGAATCACACAGGTAGCTGCACCAAGAGGTTCACATTCAGCTCTGATGGGTTGCCACCATATACTGCTAGGTGTCACTGGTGGATTTTGGGAGCAATTAGAATGATTTAGATGATCGATCATTCTAGCTGTTCGAATCAGAAGAGTTCTGATCCATCGAAAGGAGTTTCGATGATGTCTATGATAGAGATCATGACATATCCCATTACCATACAGAACTGAACCTAACTGGGTCACACAAACAAGGGTTTGAATCTGGTGATCATCAATTGAACTGATCTAGTTCAATTGATCTGAATGAGATTCAATTAGGTTCAAGGAAATCGTGCTAGCACTCGATTGAACCTAACGTTCTTCTTTTACTATCATAAATAAGTTGTCCTGACTGAGCCAAAGAAGTTTGTGCTCAATCAGAGGCCTTCATATGGTCTGACTGGAGGTTGTCCAAGTCAGAATAGGTTGTCTTATTTGTAAGACATTACCTGCCATTTTTGGTCACCTGCCATTTCTTGTTCTTTGACTTTGGTCAAAAGTCTACCTTTGACTGGTCAATTCTCCCTAAGAAAAGATTAAGTCCGAGGTCTTCCACCATTGTAGACGTGCGGGCCCTTCCCGGGGTTGATTGTTCTCGGCTGGATACAGTGGCTCAGTTGCACCGGGAAGATGCAACCATGTCTATTAGGCATTGGATGCTATGGGCTGGAGGATGAGTTGGGCTCAATATTCCGGATACGGTGAGAGACCCAATTAGGAACCTAGTCTATGCAAATGGTGGGTCTGACTTAACTAAGGAGTGGATCAATATTTCGGATACGGTGAGATTCATGAATTAGAGACCAAGTTTGGGTGCACCATGATTAGAGAATCATTGAACAAGAGTTGTTCACTCATTGGCTAACCCATCACCAATAACTGTTAGGTGAGGTGATGAGTCAGTTGGTGAGACCGCACCACCCACTAGAAATCATCAATCGCGGAGATTTTCGCATCTCTACAGAGGGAGTGTAGGGATCCGAGAAAATAGTGGGAGCTAATTTGTTTAAAAATAAAATCCCTAAATAAATTGGTCAAGTCAAAATTACAGTATCTAACTAGAATCTTTGACTCTCTACAGGAATATGTCTGCGTCAAACCCATTGGCACGTATCCTGGACACACATAGACTGACTGGACCCAATTATAAAGATTGGCTCAGGAACTACAAAATTGTTTTAGGTTCAGAGAAGTTAACACATGTTTTGGACCAGGACCCTCCCACCTTACCAGCTCGTCCATCCACTGAACAGAGAGCGTCTCTGGAAAAATGGATTGACGAAGACAATAAGGCCAGATACTACATGTTGGGCTCGATGTCTGATGAGCTCCAGCGCCAACATGAAGATATCGGGACTGCTCGCCAAATGTTGGCTCACCTGCAGGAGATGTTTGGTGAACAGAGTCGCGCAGCCAAATATCAAGTCACAAAACAACTTTTTAAGGCTAAGATGCGTGATGGGCAGTCAGTCCAAGATCACTGTCTGACAATGATCAAGGACATGGAAGAGCTTGAGAAGCTCGGTGTGAAGTTGGACTTGGACTTGCAGAATGATATTATTCTGCAATCCTTGACTGATGCATATGGGCAATTCATCATGAATTACCACATGCATAAACTACAAAATTCCTTGGCCGAGTTAATGAATATGCTGGTTACCGCTGAGCTTTCTATGAAAGGTTCTAAAGGCTCAGTTCTTGCTATGGAAGGACTTCTTCCAAAAGAAAGTCTTATGGAAAGAAAAAGAAGTCTGTGAAAAAGCAAAAGATGGAAGGATCAAAGAAGAAGAAAGCAGAATCGAAGAAAAAGGCCGATGGCAAAGGAAAGTGTTTCCATTGCAACAGTGATGGCCATTGGAAGCGGAACTGCCCTACTTACTTGGTCACCCTGAAGAACAAGAAGGAAGGTCCTTCTGGAGGTATGCTCATTATTCGAGCAAAACGTGAATGCCAAACGACCTAGGGATAGTCCAAACGACAGATATCTATGGCACTTGAGATTAGGTCATATAGCAGAAGATAGGATTAACAAATTGGAGAAAAATGGGCTATTGAGTCCATTGACTTTTGAGTCATATCCAACTTGTGAATCTTGTCTTCAAGGCAAAATGACTAAACTCCCTTTTGTTGGACATGGGGAGAGGGCCACAGATCTCCTTGCCCTAGTACATACTGATGTGTGCGGCCCATTTGATGTGCCGGCTAGAGGCAATTTTGTCTACTTCATTACCTTTACCGATGATCTGTCTAGGTATGGGTATGTGTATCTTATGAGACACAAGTCTGAAGCTTTTGAAAAGTTCAAAGAATTCAGACATGAAGTAGAAAAACAAACTGGAAAACCCATTAAGGTTCTTCGATCAGATCGAGGAGGTGAATACCTTAGCCGGAAATTCCTAGACTATCTTAAGGAAAATGGCATAGTCTCTCAATGGACTCCACCAGGAACACCTCAACTCAACGGGGTTTCAGAATGGAGAAATCGGACTCTATTGGATATGGTTCGATCCATGATGAGCTTCACAGACCTCCCTGATTTTCTTTGGGGACACTCATTGTTAACTTCAATCTTATCTACTGAATAGGGTTCCCTCTAAAACCGTTCCTACCACACCGTATGAGATATGGCATGGTAAGAAACCAAGTCTGAGTCATCTCAGAATTTGGGGTTGTCCGGCTCATGTCAAAAGACAACAAGCGGACAAGTTAGAGTTTAGGTCCTTTAGAGCTCGATTCATAGGATATCCTAAAGAGTCATTAGGATACTATTTCTACATTCCAGAAGACCACAATGTGATTGTGAGTCGACATGCCATATTTCTTGAAAAATAGTTTATTCAAGATAGCGGCATTGGAAAGCAGATTAAGCTTGATGAGAAAGTCTCACAAGCAGAACGAGCTAAGGACCAAGTTGGAACCAAATCAGGTTGAGCCAATAAGAACACTACCTCCTCCACCTCGTAGATCGGAAAGAGTTTCCCGTCCCCCTGAAAGATACTTAGGTATTATTTCAGAGGACGTAGAGGAAAATGTTCCTCATAGGTAATGGTGCTCATGGTGATGATCCCAAAACCTACAACGAGGCGATATCAGATATCGACTCCGAGAAATGGCTAGAGGCAATGCAAGTCAGAAATTGACTCGATGCACTCAAACCAAGTCTGGACCTTGGTAGATCCACCAGAAGGTATAGTACCTATTGGGTGTAAATGGATCTTCAAGAGAAAGATTGGTGCAGATGGGAATGTGGAGACATTCAAGGCTAGACTAGGTGGCAAAAGGTTATAGTCAACGTGAAGGCATTGACTATCAGGATACCTTTTCCCCAGTAGGCTATGCTAAAATCCATCCGCACATTGCTTGCCGTTGCAGCCTATTTCGATTATGAAATATGGCAAATGGACGTGAAAACGGCATTCCTAAATGGATATCTTGAGGAAGATATCTATATGGAACAGCCGCTAGGTTTCACATCCAGTGATACTGATCACAAGGTTTGCAAGCTGCAAAGGTCCATATATGGACTTAAGCAAGCATCTCGGAGCTGGAACACTCGTTTCAATGATGTGATCAAAAAGTTTGGTTTCATCAAAAATGAAGAGGAACCATGTGTTTTCAAAAGGGTCAGTGGGAGCGCTGTTGTCTTCCTCGTATTGTACGTGGATGACATCCTCCTTATTGGGAATGATATTCCCATGTTGACATCAGTCAAATGTGGTTGTCCAAGGAATTCTCCATGAAAGACCTAGGTGAAGCATCCTTTATTCTAGGAATTAAGGTCTATAGGGATAGACCGAATAGGATGCTAGGACTTTCACAGAAGATGTACATAGAGGAAAGTACTAAAGAGGTTTAGTATGGAAAACTCTAAGAGGGGATTAATACCCTTCAGACATGGTATTCATCTTTCCAAGAAGATGTGCCCCAGCACACCTGAGGAAATAGAACGCATGAGCAAGATCCCTTATGCTTCTGCAATAGGGAGCCTCATGTATGCCATGCTATGTACACGACCTGATATAGCCCATGCTGTGAGTGTCACAAGCAGATATCAGTCAAATCCAGGTGAAGAACACTGGACTTCTGTGAAATGTATCCTTAAGTACTTGAGAAGAACTAAGGATATGATGTTGGTCTTTGGTAATGGAGAACTCCAAGTTCCAGGGATACACAGACTCGGACTTTCATGTCCGATATAGATGATCGAAAGTCGACATCTGGAAGTCTGTTTGTGTGCAATGGTGGAGCTGTCAGCTGGAAGAGTTCCAAGCAAACTGTGATAGCAGATTCCACCATGGAAGCAGAATATATCGCTGCATCAGAGGCTGCAAAGGAAGCATTCTGGTACAAGAAGTTTGCTGCAGAAATTGGAGTAATGCCATCAGATGCCATTCCTCTTTACTGCGACAACAATGGCGCCATAGCCCTTGCTAAGGAGCCGAGGTCTCACCAGAAGTCCAAGCACATTGAGCGGCGATACCATCTCATCCGCGATTACCTCGAGAAAGGTTACGTTGAGGTCAAGAGAGTCAACTCCACAGATAATGTGGCAGACCCACTTACAAAGCCGTTGGGCCAGCAGAAGATCGAAGCCCACCTTGAGAAGATGGGACTTAGACTTGTAGCCAATTGGCTTTAGGACAAGTGGGAGATTGTTAGATATATGTGCCCTAGAAGCCAGAATTGGCTGACACTTGTAATACACTTCTAGGGGCAAAATTATAATTTTGACTATAATCAATAAAATGGGTTATTTTCTATCACATATGTGTATTTAGTGTCTGTGATACATCCTTTGAGTTAATGGTAATGATAATTCATATTTTCAAGAGTTGAAAATTTAAGACATGAATAATCATTATTAACTCATAAAATGCTCCCGACCATAGGATCATCACGAGGATGGTGATTGATCCGGAAGGTTGGTGTACAATCGCTTCTCTTTAGTAGATGAGTCTTGAGTCTACGGTGTGGAGACACCGGAGCGAGAGTACAGGTACTCGTTAGAGAACGAGGGCACTGAGCGTGACCACCTCGAGTAGTCATTAGGAAGTCTACCTTCTCGTCAATGACTGACTCGATGCTGCAGTAGTGTGTCTGGTTCTTTGACCTGAGATGCATCGGCAGTTCACCTTGAGGGTGTTATAGTTTGACTACACCATTACTCGGTCTCCTAGCCATATGGAACCCTGAGGTGTATGTTGGCTATAGCATGTTCATTGTAGGAACTGGATTGCATCAAGATGGAATCTATCTACCTCGGTGGTAGAGGAGCAGCCCTATGATGATCATGAGAATCAAGTCCAGAAGCCCATGGCCATGGCAGAGTGAAATAATAGAAAGAGTTTCTATTTAGATTTTCACATTGGACTCGAATCGAATGATTACATCATATGACAGAGACTAGGGTTTGACGAGTTCACCTTAACCCTAATCTGATCGGGGCTCAAGATAGAAGAACTTAATCACACAGGTAGCTGCACCAAGAGGTTCGCATTCAGCTCTGATGGGTTGCCACCATATACTGCTAGGTGTCACTGGTGGATTTTGGGAGCAATTAGAATGATTTAGATGATCGATCATTCTAGCTGTTCGAATCAGAAGAGTTCTGATCCATCGAAAGGAGTTTCGATGATGTCGATGATAGAGATCATGACATATCCCATTACCATACAGAACTGAACCTAACTGGGTCACACAAACAAGGGTTTGAATCTGGTGATCATCAATTGAACTGATCTAGTTCAATTGATCTGAATGAGATTCAATTAGGTTCAAGGAAAATCGTGCTAGCACTCGATTGAACCTAACGTTCTTCTTTTACTATCATAAATAAGTTGTCCTGACTGAGCCAAAGGAGTTTGTGCTCAATCAGAGGCCTTCATATGGTCTGACTGGAGGTTGTCCAAGTCAGAATAAGGTTGTCTTATTTTGTAAGACATTACCTGCCATTTTTGGTCACCTGCCATTTCTTGTTCTTTGACTTTGGTCAAAAGTCTACCTTTGACTGGTCAAACGTTGACCATTGACACTTTGACTTTTGACCACATGTCATGCACCTATTGGAGAGCTGGTGGGGGCCTGTCCCCCTGCCAGAACCTGGCAAGGAGAAGGGCGCACGCCAAGGGTGGCGTGAGCCCAAGTAGGAGGCGCCTAGGAGTCCTTGTTGGACAAGGACTCCATCTCCCTTTTTGGATTCCAATTAGAGTTCTACTAAGAATCCAACTTTGACTGGTCTTAGGCACCCTCTAAGGAGGAATCCAGGGGTCTCTATTCCAACCAATCAGATTTAGATCTGATTTCACAAAGGGTTGTGATTGGTTGAGGAGGAAGAGGAGTTGGATCACAAGAGGTCTATAAATAAGACCCTGCGCCCAACCCTAATTTGAATGAAATTTAGACATGCCCCAAGGCTGCCTCTCCCCTCCTTCTCCATGCCATAGTCTCTTCTCCCCTTGCTCTCCACGTCCAAAAGGAGTTTTGGACTTAGGTTGGTGCGATTCAGATCAAGGAAAGGCGATCAAAAGCAAGAAGGCTGCGCTGCTGCAAAAGGACGACTGCAGATCTTCAAAAGAGTTTTGAAGATCCTCCAGATCAGATCCAGATCTGATTTTTGGAGGTGTGATAGAGAAGAAGAGGATCTCCAGATCCAACCCGAGTGGATACCGGTAGAGGCCAGGCGCTTGCGTGGCTAAGATCCAGAACCTTCCGCTGCAATCAGGATCATCTACAGGGTAATAGGATTACCCAAATCAGGTAAATTAAATTTGATTTAATTTATCTTATTTTATTTTATTTATTAAAATAATAAGAATCAGATCTAAAACATATCAAGATCTGATTGAGATCAAGAGAAAATTTTTGAAATATATCTCTTGATCTAATCAGATCTGGACAAACCTGGATCGGAAAATCAGGATTTTCCTTCAAATGAATATGTCATGATCTCATCGACATCATCGAAATACCTTTCGATCCAGAATTTTTGATTCAATTAGAATCATCAAATAATTCTAATTGATCCCCAAATCCACCAGTGATACCTAGCAGTATATGGTGGTAATCCATCAAAATCGAATAGCGAACCTCTCGGTACAGCTACCTATGTGATTCGGTTCTTCTATCATGAGCCCTGATAGGATCAGGGTTAAGGTGAACTCGTCAAACCCAACACCCATCATATGAATGAATCATTTGATTTGAGTCTGATGTGAAATCCAAATAGAAACTTCTTTCTATTATATTCACACTACCATGGCCATGGATTTTAGAACTCAATCTTATGATCATCATAGGACTACTCCTTTTCTACCGAGGTTGATAGATCCCATCTTGGTGTGATCCAATTTCTACAATGAACATACTATAGCCAACATATACCTTAGGATTCTGAATGGCTAGGAGACTGAGTTATGCTGTAGTCAAACCATAACACCCTCAAGATGAACTATTGATTCACCTCAAGTCAAAGAACCAGACACACGACTGCAATATCGAGCTAGTCATCGATGAGAAGGTAGATTCCCTTATGACTACTCGAGGTGGTCATGCTCAGTGCCCTTGTTCTCAACAAGTACCTATACTCTCACTCCGGTGTCTTTACACCATAGACTCAAGACTCATCTACCCTAAGAAAGTGATCGTACATCGATCTTTCGGATTGATCACCATCCTCATGATGATCCTATGATCGAAAGCAGTTTATGAGTTAATTATGATAACACATGCCTTAAATTCTCAATTCTTGAGAATATGTATTATCATGTCTATTAACTCAGTGGATATATCACAGACACTTTGATAATGTGATAGAATAAATAATTTTTTAATTAATTTTTAGATAAAATTATGAAAATATCCCTAGAAAGTATTTAATAAGTGTCGGTCAATCTGACTTCTAGGGCACACATCTAACAAACTTTCACTTGACCTAAAGTCAATTGGCTACAAATCTAAGTTCCATCTTCTTAAGATGGGCTTGGATCTTCAGCTTGCCTAAAAGCTTCGTCATTAGGTCAACCACATTGTCTGTGGTGTTGACTCTCTTAACCTCGATGTGTTCCTTCTCGAGATAATCACAGATAAGGTGTAATCGTCTTCTTAGAACTCTTTCAACTTACAGTTCCACCATTTCACAGGAACAAACTTTCAGATGTCGACTTTCGATCATCTATGTCAGACATAAAGTCTAAGTCTACATATCCCTAGACCTAGAATTCACCATGCTAAAACTCTTCAGCACCTCCTCTATATTCATCTTCTATGAGAGACCCAGCATTCTTCTTGGTCTATCCTTATAGATCTTAAGATGCTTCTCCTGGGTCTTACATAGAAAATTTCTTAGATAACCATACTTTGATCGATGTCAATATGGGAATATCATTTCCAATCAGGAGGATATCATCACGTACAATACGAGAAAAACAACAATGCTCCCACCGACCTTCTTGAACATACATGATACCTCCTAGTTCTTGATGAAACCAAATGATTTGATTACATCATTGAATCGAGCTTTCCACCTCCAAGATACTTGCTTAAGTCTATAGATAGACCTTTGCAGCTTACAAATCTTTATGATCACCATCACTAGATATGAAACCAAGCGGCTATTTCATATAGATATCTTCCTCAAGATATCCAATTAGGAATGCCATCTTCACGTCCATCTACCATATTTCATAATCAAAATATGCTGCAATGGCAAGTAATGTATGGATGGATGGCCACTGGTGAGAAGGTACCTTGATATCCTTTCGCCACTAGCCTAGCCTTGAATTTCTTCACATTCTCATCTGTACTTGCCTTTCTCTTGAAGATCCATTTACACCCAATAGGTGAAGAAAATAGTGCAGGGTTTGCTATGCTACTTTCAAAAAATATTTCAAAAATAGCAATGATGCAGCAAAAAATAATTAATCTAATTAATTATCTATTGATCATATCAGATTATTTAATCCTATACATTAGGATCTAAACATAATATGCATGCATACATCAATAGATCTAAAAATAAAACTATGTAATAAACTATTTACTACATCTACGTGTTTAGAATATAATATCTTTTCATAGATAGTCGATCACCATAATCTGAGTCCACCGAATAATGCTCTGATATCATATTGTAGCTGCACATATTTTCGGCCTCTATAGTTGGTCCACGTGGAGCTCCTGGTCCCGATCAGCCTCACTGGAGTGCTAGCTCCTCGTCGGGGTCTTCGATGGCTGATCATGATCGATCCGATCGATCATATACTTTCTAATTTTTTAAATATGTTAAAAAATTAAAACATAAATATTGGAGGATGATGAAGATTTATTTCAAATTTGGTGGTGATCTGATGCTCACAGCACTCGATCTCTACACCCAAACTCAGATTTTCAAATCTAGGATTTCACTCAACCCAAAAACCCTGACATACTAAAAATCCTATCACGCCCTCTCTGTGTGGAGTTTTTTCATGAAATAAATTTTTATGAAAAAATAAATTTTAGATCTATAATCTCTATTTAGATCATATCTAAAAATAAAATATCCTTAGAGGTGAAAATCATAAGAGAAGAGAGGCATGAGGGAAAAGTAAAGTGCTATAGGATCCTATTCACCTTCACTCCAAGATTTTTTTCACCTAGAACTAATGCCTAAACACTCTAAAATTTTTACCATATAATGCTAACCCCTCCTCCTATACACAAAAAAATTCTCATCATTTATTGACATGAATACCATGGGAAAACTACATGAAAAATGATAAAGGTCGAGTGGTTGAGAGGTTTTAACCACTCACTTGATTTCAAAAATCAAATGAGCCTCTTATCCTTATCCAACGCCCCCTCCCTTGTGTTTAACACGCAGAAGGACTCTCCTTATATGTGTACACATTTTTATTTCTCCAAAAATATTTGACAAACAAAAGTGAGGGCATGGGAAGCAGAGCGGAAAAGTCAAAAATGGTGGACGTATGGGAGAATTTGAATTCAAACTTCATTTGACTTGGTCCTAATTGGTTTCAACCAAACTAATTAATTTAGATCCAATTAAACTAGGATAAATCCAACTAAATTGGGCTTAGCCTAATTCAATAAAATTTTAATTAAATTAAAAATTAATTAGATCTAGGTTCTGATCAAATCAGGGTCAAAACTTCCATAGCGATTAGATCATCTCATGACCTGATCGGATCAAATCCAATCAAATCAAATTCAATCAAACTTAATCGAATCCTCATCGCTCAATCAAATTGAGCTAATCAGCAATCAAATTATTAATTAAACCTTTAAAAATATCTAAGTCTAAATCGAATGGGTTACTGGGCAACAGAGTCCTATCAACATTAAACTCTTAAAGAGTCCTAAATCAGTGGGACTCTTGGACCTAGTGTCCCAAACGAATCAAACTTATGATCATAGAGTCTCAGACTAGTGAAACTCTTGATCAGAGAGTCTCAGATGAGTAGAACTTAGAGTCTCAGTCCAGCAGGACTCTTGGTCACAGAGTCCCAGTCTAGTGGGACTCTTGACAATAGTATCCTATATTATCAGGACTCATGATCAAAGAGTTCTAGACAAGTAGGGCTCAGAGTCTCAGTCCAATAGGACTCTTGGTCACAAAGCTTCAGTCCAGTGAGACTCTTGACCATAGTATCCTATATTATCAGGACTCATTATCAGAGAGTTCCAGATAAGTAGGACTCAAAGTTCTAGTCCAGTGGGACTCTTGACCATAGAGTCCCAGACCAATGGGACTCTTGATCAGCCATCAGATCAGATAGAAACTCCTAATGTGTGTGACCCCATAGGTTCAAACCTAAGTCGGTAGCATAGAAACTAATTTTTATACTAATCGAAGTGACCATCTAGCAATGGTACCCAATGTTCAGATAGGTCGAATAATCATAATGGCAACATTTAGAACCTACGTAAATATGATTACTGTATAATTCATCCCTATGACCTCTATGTAATAGATGACTCAAGGTTAGATTGTCAACCCTAAAAAATACATCCATGTCGTATCTCCAAGCAATTAGTCTCATGACTCCTCACTAAGACTACCCTGGCCAAGGTTTTACTAAATTGAAATACAATTGAACACAACTCCTAAAATCAGGAGTGGTCAATCCCATCTTGATACACGTACCGACTTTATAAGTACTTAATGGTGCCCAAAAACCTTTCATCATTGAATTAAAAATTTAGATAGTCCGGCACCAAAACACAGTGAGTTGCTTGGAAGTCTCCATGGTGATCTCAGGTCAGAGGGATATTTATACCCACATTCCATCGGAGCTAATCTTAATAGAAAAAAAGCCTCGGAGTTGGTCACGTTCAGTACAAATGTATCCATACATCTCACTTGCATGCCATATCAGTGTCTCAACACTCCTTGATTATGAGGACAACTAATCTATATAGCACACAACGATCTATACTTGATAAATGTTGTCATCCTAAGTAACAACGTATCATTTGGTCGTGACCTATTTAAGGACTAAATGATAAATTTTTCTTTGCCGAATCTAGATAGTCCTATGGACTTCATCACAACACAGGAGTTCATTAAAAGATAACAAAATTTATGATGAAAAATATCAAAATATTTTTTATTAATTTATAATTCATATATAATTATAAATATATGGTCCAACCATCAACAGACTGACGATTGACTTTGGAACATATTTTCAACAATAGGTATAATACCTTCAGGTGGATCTACCAAGATCCAGACTTGGTTTGAGCGCATCGAGTTAATTTTTGACTTTATCATCTCAACCATTTCTCAAAGTCGATATCTGATATCACCTCATCATAGGTTCTGAGATCATCACCATGAACTCCATTTTTCATGAGGAATATTTTTTCTACTTCCTCTCAAATGGTACCTAAGTACCTTTAGGAGGATGAAAAATTCTATTTGACCTATGAGGTCGAGAAGGTAGTGTGTGTGAATTGGCTCAGACTAATTGGGTTCCTTAGGTTCCTTGGCTCATTGCTCTTTGGAGACTTTCTCCTTGAGCCTAATCTATTTTTTGATGCCATGATCTTGATCAAACTTTTTCTCAAGAAAATGGTATGTTAACCCATAATCTCATTATGATCTTCTGGAAGATAGTAATATCCTAATAACTCTTTAGGATATCCAATAAATCGAGCTCTAAGGTACCTTGAATCTAACTTATCCATCATCGGACAATCCCAAATTCTGAGATGACTTAGACTTGGCTTCTTACTATGTTATATCTCATATGCAGTGGTAGGAATGATTTTAGATGAAATTCTATTCAGTAAATAAATAGCTATCATTAAATTATGTCCCTAAAGAAACTCAGGAAGGTTCATGAAGCTCATCATGGATCGGACCATATCTAATAGGGTCCGATTTCTCCATTCTGATAATCCATTAATTTGAGGTATTCTAGATGGAGTCCATTGTGGGACTATTATCTTTGAGATAGTCCAAAAATTTTTGACTAAGGTATTCACCTCCTCGATCTGATCGAAGAACCTTAATGGGCTTTCTGATTTATTTTTCTACTTCATGTCTAAATTTTTTGAACTTTTCAAAGGCTTCAGACTTATGTTGCATCAGATACACATACCCATACTGAGATAAATTATCGATAAAGATAATGAAGTGGACAAAGTTGCCTCTGACTGGCACATCAAATGGGCCGCACACATCTGTATGTACTAGGGCAAGTAGGTCTGTGGCTCTTTTCCTATGTCCTACAAAGGTAAGCTTGGTCATTTTACTTTGAAGGCATGACTCGGAAGTCAACGAACTCATTAGTCTGGATTTTTTCAATTTGTTAATCATGTCTTCAACTGTATGACCTAGCCTAAGGTGCCATAGATACCTTTCGTTAACACTATCTCTAGATCATTTTGATCCTATGGCATTCACATTTTGCTCGACATTATAGACTTAATGACGAGCATTCCTTTAAAAGATCCTTCTTCCTGCTTGTTCTTCAGGTTGGCTAGGTACGTAGGGCAATCCCACTTCCAATGGCCATCGGATTTGCAGTGAAAATACTTTTTCTTTTCCATGGCCATCCTCTCTACAGCTAGAACTGAGCCCTTCAAATCCTTCAAAGTCTGCTCAGTAGTAACCAGCATGATCATCAGCTCAGCCAAGGTGCACTAGAGTTTATTCATATGAAAGTTCATAATAAACCATCCATATGAATCAGTCAAGGACTGCAGGATCACATCAATCTATAGTTCCTCATCCATCAAGACTCCGAGCTTCTCAAGCTCTTCTAGATCCTTGATCATTGTCAAGCAATGATCTTGGACCAACTGCCCATCATGCATCTACACCTTAAATAGTCTCCCGGTGACTTAATAATGCACTGTGTGACTTTGATCACCAAACAACTTTTGCAAGCGAGCTAACATTTAGCGAGCAGTCCTAATGTCTTCATGTTGGCACTGCAACTCATCAGACATTAAGCCCAACATATAGCACCTAATTTTGTTATCATCATCCGACCACTTTTCTTGACATGCTCTCTAATTAGTAGTCGGACTGGCTAGTAGAATGAGAGGATCCTGGTCCAATACATAGGTCAACATTTTTGAACCCAAAATAATTTTGAAGTTCCTTAGACAATCATTGTAATTTGGGTTCGGTCAACTTGTGGGTATCTAGGATTCATACTAGGAGGTTTGACGCAGACATTTTCCTATAGAGAGTCAAAGTTTCTAGATAGATTTATATTTTAACTTAACCAATTTATTTAAAAATTTTATTTTTAAATAAATTAAGCTTCCACTATTTTTTTGGATTTCTACACTTTCTTAGCAGAGATGCAAAAATCTCCATGATCAAAGACTTTTAGTGGATGGTGCGGTCCCACCGACTAGCTCACCACCTCACCTAATAGTTATTGGTGATGGGTCAACCAATGAGTGGACAACTCTTGTCCAATGATTCTCTAATTATGGTTCACCCAAACCTGGTCTCTAATTCATGAAGCTCTCCGTGTCCAGAATATTGCTCCACTCCTTAGTTAAGTCAGACCCATCATTTGCACAAATTGAATTTCTAATTGGGTCCCTCACTGTATCCAGAATATTGAGCCAAATCTATCCTCCAATCCATAGCATTCAATGCCTAATAGACGTGGTTGCATCTTTTCGATGCAACTGAACCACTGTATCCAATCGAGAACAATCAACTCCAGAAAGGGCCCGCACATCTACAGTGATGGAAGACCTAGGACTTAATATTTTTTTAGAAAGATTTGATTTGATCTTTTAAACTTGACTAGTCATAACATTTATGACTAATCTAGTGGCATAGGTTAGCTCAAATCATTAGCCATCTCAAACCAGAACTGGGTCGACCCAATCGATTAGGTAAGTGAGATCAGTGGAAGGAATATGCCATTAACCCATCGTGGATGCATCTAGGTTGATTAGTTTTCAATTAAAGAACATTGATCGTATCTACCAAACTTACCTTAGACATCGACTTGTCTAACTAGAACTGATCAGGTTAGCCTACAATCCAGGCTCAAATCGTGGAGACAAATTAGGTCTTAACTTGATCGACCACATGTAACTATGAGTCGACCTTGACCAAGATTTACAACTATTGGGCTGGTCAATTCTAAGTACTCTTGGTCCTACCTAACCAACTCTTAATTCGGTTTGATCAACTGCTAGACCTAATTGAGCTACCTATACCCGAACCCATATTTTATGAAAGTATCTTAGATCTGAAAATTCATAATTTTTAGATCTAATTAATTTTATAAACTTAATTCTTAATTAAGTCCAAGGGTTCAAAAATAAAATATGTATAATAAATCCTAGGATTTCAGGATCTAGGATTTTGCAGAAAAGTAAGTTTTTGATTTTTGATTAAGGACAAATGTGCAGTACCCCTACACGCCATAAGAGCACCCCATCGAATGGGAAGAGAGGGCTTTTAAACCTTTCTTACTCTTATGACCAGATGGCCAAAGGGAATGCCTTAATAAGAAATATGAACTATACTACAAAACTATTAGATCTAAAGCATATAACTGTTACATGATTTAAGATCTAATCTATACATGTTTTGCATACATCTCATGTATCAATTTTAAATGTTTACATGCATATTTTAGATATGATTACATCTGATGTAACATCTGAAAATAAAATCTTAAATGATCATATCAAATAAAAATTTTATTCTAGACAATTCAAAGCATAGAATGTAGAACTAGTCTAGACATGCATTGCATATGTCATGCATATGAAACTTTTAAGTGCATCTCATGCTTTCAGATCTAATTATATCGCATATAATATCTAAAACTTGACTAATCTAATCATATAATCTTTAGAAAATTAAATGAACATTTCATAAAATTTTTAATCTAAAATATGAGATTACACTAGAGATCTAGTCTAGACTTGTGCTGCCTATATCACATATATCAAAATTTTAAATTAGATCTTATGTTTTAAATCTAATTATATCAAATGTAACATCTGAAACTTAAATAATTATAATAAAAAATTAAATCAAATTTAATCTAAAATATATTTGAAAACTATCATGATATAGAACTATAGATCTAGACTAGAACATGCATTGTTTATATCAAACATATATGTTTATAACATACAATTTTTGATTTCAGATCTAATTACATCCTATGTAACATCTAAAAATCAAATAATCAGATTATAAAAAATAATTTTAGATCAATTTAAAGATAGATCTAGAACCAGCAACCTGGTTCTGATACCAGTTGAAGAAAAAATTGGATTTTTCTACCGTAGGATGCATCTGATCGGATCATATTTGCAGTGAATTATTTTTAAAAATTTTTCATGATCCAATTAGATATAAGAGTTCTTAAATCTAATTAGATTAATCTAAAATTATAATCAAAAATAAAAATAAAATAGTGATATCTGATTTCACCTGATCGGATAAACCATTTACCCGTTGTGATGATTTGACGACTGATCCGAGGTTCTAATTGAGCCGCACATGCACCTAGCCTCTATTGATATTCACTTGGATCAAATCATAAAGTCTCCTCCTTTTGGATCTAATCTCCAAACATTAGATCTAGAATCTTTCCGTAGAGCCTTCAAAATGAACTCCGAAGGCTACGCATTCATCTCATGAACACTGCCATCTCTCGCTGATCTTCATGCTAATAGGACTTGATCTTTGATTGCAGGTTTTGCCCAACTCTTGGGCATGAAGAAGAGGGAGAGGATCAGATGAGGGAGGCATGGAGATGGAGATTTTGGTAGGGCTTCACCATAGAGAAATTGTGATGCACAAACAATTTGTGCAAGGTCTTATTTATAGACCTAGTCAAGAGTCTCTTCTTATATAACTTTAAACAGGTCAAAGTTTAACATGCAGAAGGACTCCTTAAGGATCTCCATGCCCCACCCTCTTATTTTTCTAATTTTGTCACACAAAATTCAGAAAAAGTGGTTTGGAGATGGGAAGATAAACTTTGATTTGCATAAGCAACTTATCTTCCTTAGAGTTTGATCTCATCAAGTATGTTTGACACATTTAAATTCCATTTGAATGGGACACCTCCACCCTATCCATATGGGATGCACGGCCAAAGTGGGAGTGCACCCCTTATTCCTCACGTAAACACCATATGGATGTGCACCCTCAGATAAATTCTAGGGGGCGCATGCCATATCTCTTCTTTCCTACAAACTGGATCAACATTTGACTCTTATCCTATTCCCATCTTATGGGACTAAGATAAAATCTTTTAAAGTCTCATCCAATGGATTTATGTTAAGTTCTAATCAAGTTAGAATAAGACTTGATCAAACTAGAACTCAATCCAGTCAAATCAAAAAAAAATCCATCTAGAATTTTTGGAAGTGGCTTGTCCAAATTTTATCTCATGATTTTAGGACAAGCCCTAATCTGGCAAAGACAACCCTTATCTTGTTCCCATCTTATGAGATTTAGGACAAGCCTTGATTAGGCTAGGACAAGATCTAGTCAGATCAAGATAAATCCCTACAAAGTTTCCAGATGAGCCTTGTCCAAACAATTCCAAAAATTAGCAGATCTTGTCCTATTTCCATTCGATGGATTAGGACAAGCCTAGATTAGGTTAGAACAATACTTTTCTAATCTAGACAAGTTCCATTCAGACTAGGACAAACCCATACAAGGCTCTCAGATGAGCCAAATTTAATTTGGCTCAGTTGAGACGAACCAAAAAGACTACAGAAGAAGAATGTTAGGCTCAATAATATGCTAGCATGATTTTCTTGAACCTAATTGAATCTAATCCAAATTAATCAAGCTGAATTAGCTCAATTGATGACATCTAGATCTAAATCCTTATTTGTGTGATCCAATTAGGTTCAGTTCTATATGGTAATGGGATATGTCATGATCTTCATCATCGACATCATCGAAATATCTTTCGATGGATCAGAACTCTTCCAATTCACCCAATTAGAATCATCGATCATCAAAATAATTCTAATTGATCCCAAAATCCATCAGTGATACCTAGCAATATATGGTGGCAATCCATCAGAACTGAATAGCGAACCTCTCGATGTAGCTACCTATGTGATTCAATTCTTCTATCATGAGCCCCGATAGGATCAGGATTAAGATGAACTCATCAAACCCAACACCCATCATATGAATGAATCATTTGATTCGAGTTCAATGTGAAATACTAATAGAAACTCCTTTCTATTATATTCACACTACCATGGCCATGGGTTTTAGGACTTGATCTTATGATCATCATAGGACTACTCCTCTTCTACTGAGGTTGATAGATCCCATCTTGGTGCGATCCAATTTCTACAATGAACATGCTATAGCCAACATATACCTTGGGGTTCCTAATGGCTAGAAGACCGAGTTATGGTGTAGTCAAATCATAACATCTTCATGGTGAACTGCTGATGCACCTCAGATCAAAGAACCAAACACACGACTGCAACACCAAGCTAGTCATCGATAAGAAGGTAGATTTCTTTATGACTGATCGAGGTGGTCACGCTCAGTGCCCTTATTCTCAATAAGTACCTATACTCTTGCTCCAGTGTCTCTACACCATAGACTCAATACTCATCTATCCTAAGAAAGTGATCATACACCAATCTTCTGGATCGATCACCATCCTCATGATGATCCTACGATCGGGAGTAGTTTATGAGTTAATTATGATAACACATGCCTTAAATTCTCAACTCTTGAGAATATGTGTTATCATGTTAACTCAGTGGATGTATCACAGACACTTTGATACACAATGTGATAGAATAAATAATTTTTTAATTAATTTTAAGTTAAAATTATGAAATTGCCTTTAGAAATTATTTAACAAGTGTCGATCAATTTGGCTTCTAGGACACACATCTAACAAGTTATCATCATGATAAGTGATTTCAGGTTAGACATCATAATCTTAATCACCTCAGAAATAGACTCAATTAATATTCAAAGGGGTTAACCCCAACAAAATTCTTTGAAAACACAAAAAAAAAAACTTACTACTGTCGGTGGTTCATATCTCAAAATCAAACTCACAGTTGCTCTTGTTTGCAACAACAACATCTATATCAAATCATCTTTACCCTTCTATGAAGGTATCAAAACAAAATATCTAGATCAAGGTCTAGATTTCAAGTTCATCAAACCTTCATTCAAAACCTTCCAATGCACTAGAAATACCTCCATCTAGAGAAACCAATCCCAGTGGAATGTCATGTTTCCAGAAATAATAGACCAACATTTCAAACATTTGGAAACCTTCTCTTATAAGATAACAAGAAATGGTCTAGTTCTTTCTGAATTAAAAATAGATCTCTTCAAAACTCAAATAAGATTCTTATGTTATGAGATAACCCAAGAAACTACCAAACAAATTCAAAAATCTTTAGAATTTGTCCCAAAACATTTTGACCAAATTCTGGCGAAAAAACAACTTCAAAAGTTCTTAGGTAGCCTCAACCATGTTTTGGACTATTATAAGGACCTCAAAACCTTTACAAAACCTATGTATGACAAACTTAAAATGAGTCCACTTCCATGGGGAGACAACAAAAAAAAACTCATTCAATACCATTCTGGCATTTGAAATAACATCCAAAAGGAATATCCAACAATCAAAAAGAAGACTTTATCGATTGTTTTGTGCATTCCTAGAAATCAAAATGATCTTTCAAATCAAATTTTTTTACTTCATACAAGTTTTCAATCTGCTCTAGCTAAGCATTTACTTTCAAAACAAGCAACTCTTTCAAATATTGGTTTTCAGCTCAAATTATCAAAAAATCACCTTTTCCCTGATCTTTCCCATCAGGATCAAACAAGGTATTTCAGAGAAGTAAAGATTTTTCCAATCACTTTGAGCAAGTTTTCAAATCAAATCTTTCCCTTCAGATTGATCTTCAAAGTCGCTTCAAAACAAATCTTTGCAAAAATATTTCTTTCTCAGCTTCCAATTCAGGATGACAAGGTCAATTCTCTCCCTGACATCTTCTGTTCAAAATAGAGGAATCCTTTAATGACATCCTCTCAAGATTTATGGCAGCTTGTTCCACCAAAATCTCAACTCCACAAAATGGCCTCTCAAATGAAAACTCAAAAAAGGCAAGGTTTTGCCAATCCTCCTTTCCCAATCTCTCCAAACAAATTTGCCCTTCTTTCCCAAAAAGAAGACAAGTCAGAAAAAAGTTCCACTTACAGCCAAGGCAAGAAGGTATGATCACTAGAGAATAGTTCGAAGATAATTACCTTCAGAAATTTTGGAAATCATTCTCAACAAAATACTTCAACCACAAGAGATCAAGCAGCTATTCAAAGACCTCCTCATGTACATCATAGTAGAATGGTGCCAAGGATTGAAACTGTCAATACCAAACCCTAGACAAGTCAACAAAGAAATGATGGCAAGAGCTCTTAACAAAGGACTTGTCAGAGAAATAATGGTTGGCCATACTCTTTCCATTGATGTATTTCCAGCAGTAGTCTCTACAATCTTAAGCTATGCCCAAAAACATTGGAAACAACTAAAGATGGTAATCTACAGTGGGATTGAAGAAAGAAGAATGACATCTATGACATATCCACTCCAGATCTATAAAATCATTCTTCCTTAGGAATACGACTCCATCCTCACACTCCAATCAACACCTCAAACAAGTGATCTTTATGATCTGATATAGAATCTTGATGTAGAAGAATACTTGGTAGATGGATACCTTGATGTCTATCAAATGGCTGACATTCTCAGAGAGCAAAAATGCTGGACAGATAGAAGAATATGGGTAACAACATACTTGCCAATTACTGTTCCAGACAAAAGAGGAAGCAAGTGGGATGATGGCTCATGGGATATTCTCTTAAATCTAGAAAATTATCCAAAAGGAGTACAATATGAAATAGAATATCCCAAGGGAAGTATTCTAAGGAAACATCATGAGGCAGCCCAAAATAACAGAAACAATTAGCTCAAAAGAATGCTTGACTTCCTCTAGGAAGGTTTGGATCCCTCAAAAATCCAATCCAATTCAAAAAGAAAAGGGAAAAAGAAAACCAAAAAGAAAAAGAAAAAGCAAAAACATTTTCTTTACTAACATCCTACGTATGGCAGAAAAATGTTCTCTTTCTTTTTGCAGAAAATCCACTATGCAACATTGGATCCTCTTCAAATCACAAAACAAGCCTCTCGATAAGACATAGAGATGCCTTCAAAATCAAATCAACAACAGGCAAAGCAAACATGCTCAGCCATCCACTCAAATCAAATCATCAAATCAAAGCTACAAAGAGCTTTCTTAGCAAGCTTCATCAACAGGTCACCAATGGCAGCTATAAATAGCCCATACTGAAGCCACATTCAGAGAAGAAGAAACCACCATAGTTCCTTCTCCTTCTCTTTGATCAGATAATGGCCCATTCTCAAAATTCTAGTCCTGATCTCCACAGCCATAGAAGATGCCACCATCACCACCGACCAAGGCAACACCATCACATCCACAACCACCACTACTATATCAACCTAGACCCAGTTCCTTTCGGCACCATCACAATTATCCTCTAAGTTCCAAAACTTGCTACCCAACAGGTTCAGTATCATCAAGCAACAACCTCAGCACTTAGCCTCAAGATTCACAAAATTTTCCAAACCAATAAGCTCCAGCTCCAACAGCAGAAGCACCAAGTGCCCAGACTTGCAACCCATAGTCGCAAGGCCTTCCAAACCAACAAGTTCATGTTCCCCAAACACTTGAAGAAGTCTATAGGCAATGCCCCGTTGAATGCATCAGACAATGCATCAGCACAGCAAGACCTCTTCCACCTGTCCCTCTAGAATTAGACAACAAAGCAAGGCCTCTTTTACCTATCCATCTAGAGTCAAACCCAACTAAGGCCTCTCCTTGGGTATCAACTCATGAAGTGGGAACTCAAAACAACCCAATCAACATCAAGTCTGACACCCAAAACAAACTGATCAATATCAAGTTCGACCACAGTTCAACAGGATCATCACCAACACCTATGGCATCAGTCCCTAGCATTCACCATACTAAAATCCAGACATCTTCGAATCATAGCCCAGCCTTACCTCCGGGCTATATCACAATACCAGCAATACCTCCAAGCTTCACTGAAGCCCACAGAACAAGACTCGCCGGCTGTAGGCAATCCACTCCACCAAGAAGAGAATCTAGTCCATCTCCAAAACTGGCTTCTCCAAATTCATCTGATACAAGTGAAATCTTCAGAAGGGGATTTGAAGCTTGGAAAAGAACACGTGTCCTCCAAACTCAATCAAGCTCCTCGACATCTACGTCAAGCTCCACATCACCAACCACTTCAAGCGGATCAGACTGATCCACGTCGCCCAGTCTTCCACTGGAATTTCTCTCCCCACTGGTCGACATCTAATTGACCCATTCCAAGTCACATCAATATCAATTCCACCAAAAGACAATCATGAAACCACCCATGGTTTCATCAAAACCAATGTAGCCCATGGTTTTCATCCATGATTTTCCAGCATCAAGGACAAAAGGACAACTCCTCAAAAGAAGCAAAAGGATAAAAAGACAAAAGCATCAAAAGCAACAAAGATTCTCCTCTCAAAAGAAGGAAAAACCAGAACTACATTCGACACACTCCAAAGCAGCCCATGATTTTCTATCCCTGGTATTCCCAAAATAACTGGAACCCATAGTTTTCCACCCACGATTTTTTAGACAACAAGTATCAAAAGGATGAAGATATCAAATTAAGTCCCCTCGGATTCAAGAGATGTTGAAGTCTGCCAAAGCCTATAAATGGATAGTAGAATGGTCTCTGCATAGGAAAACTTCTCATCTTTTATTTCATGTTTACTTATTAGTATGTTGAGTTTTTAGGTTAAGTACTGAGTAACTTATCGAACCTTTGAGGTTTTAGGAGGATAGACTATTGACTGAACTGGCACTTACTGGTTACTATTATTGCTGCAAGGTCTAACTAATCTATTTCCCTAGGGCCAGTAAGTCTCATAGACCCGCTTCAAGCCAGGAGAGCCACTTTCAGGACAAGGGTAGTTAGTCATATTTGAAAAAAAGATCACTTTTAGTAAGCAGTATAGCAAATTACTTCTCTAAGTGATATTGTAGGTTACTTATGGCATAGTACTTCTCCATGAGGCACTAAGACTCAATATACTATAAGTAGGCTTGAAATTGAGATGAGTTTCTTATCCAAAAATTCTTCTACTTCTTCTTCCTCTTCCCATGGTAAAGGTATCAGAATGGAAGAATTAGATCAACCGTTAAATGACCCCTCAAAGGTAGTCATACCAAAAATTCTCCTCAAATCAATTTACAAAACAAACTAGTTGATACCAAATTCAAGAATCAAAATGGTTGAAAAAACCTATTCAATCACAAAAGATCATGACTTGATACAACTTCTGGATCTAGACTTGATTGAAACTTACAAAAACAAATTTAAGTTCATCCATTTAGGACTGGTTCAAGTTGCTATCATTCCTATGGTTAGAAGAGGACTAGATAGTGCTCTCCTAATATGTCTCAAGGATGGTAGGCATATCAAATTTAAAAACCAAATGTTAGGAATGGTAGAAACTAGCCTTTATGATGGTCCTGCTTATTGCAACTACAATATAGACCTTTTCCTCAAAATTAAAGACAAACACATTCTCAAAGCTTTAGAGCTTGAGATTCAAAAACACAATTTAAACCTACTTCTAGGATCCTTTTGGGCAATAGTCTTAATAAGGATCTATTTTAAAACTATCAACACCTTTGCTCATATAGGAGCTCTCTCCAAAAAATCTTTAAGACAAACAGACTACTTTCAAACCCAAATAAGGGAAATGTCTTTGTTCCAAAGATACTTATCTAGGATCGAGTCAATTTACCTGAAGATTGGACCCTCAAAAAAATCTATCCCTACAATTAGACAAAAAACAAGTCATCTTGAGATGATCACTACAACCTCAGAAGGTGATTGAAGGGAAATCCTGATTTTTCGATCCAGGTTCGTTCAGATCTGATCAGATCAAGAGATATATTTCAAAAATTTTTCTCTTGATTCCAATCAGATCTTGATATCTTTTAGATCTGATTCTTATTATTTTAATAAATAAAATAAAATAAGATAAATTAAATCAAATTTAATTTACCTGATTTGGGTAATCCTATTACCCTATAGATGATCCTGATTGCAGCGGAAGGTTCTAGATCTAGCCACGCAAGTGCCTGGCCTCTACCGGTATCTACTCGGATTGGATCTGGAGATCCTCTTCTTCTCTATCATGCCTCCAAAAATTAGATCTGGATCTGATCTGGAGGATCTTCAAAACTCTTTTGAAGATCTGCAGTCGTCCTTTTGCAGCAGCGCAGCCTTCTTGCTTTTGATCGCCTTTCCTTGATCTGAATCGCACCAACCTAAGTCCAAAACACCTTTTGGACGTGGAGAGCAAGGGGAGAAGAAGCTATGGCATGGAGGAAGGAGGGGAGAGGCAGCCTTGGGGCGTGGGGTTTCTCAATTGAATTGCATTCATTATAATCTGAGTTGGGCGCAGGGTCTTATTTATAGACTAAGCGTGATCCAACTCCTCTTCCTCTCCAACCAATCACAACCCTTTGTGAAATCAGATCTAAATCTGATTGGTTGGAATAGAGACCCCTGGATTCCTCCTTAGAGGGTGCCTAAGACCAGTCAAACTTGGATTCTTAGTAGAACTCTGAATTGGAATCCAAAAGGGAGGTGGAGTCCTTGTCCAACAAGGACTCCTAGGCGCCTCCTAACTTGGGCTCACGCCACCCTTGGCGTGCGCCCTTCTCCTTGCCAGGTTCTGGCAGGGGGACAGGCCCCCACCAGCTCTCCAATAGGTGCATGACATGTGGTCAAAAGTCAAAGTGTCAATGGTCAACGTTTGACCAGTCAAAGGTAGACTTTTGACCAAAGTCAAAGAACAAGAAATGGCAGGTGACCAAAAATGGCAGGTAATGTCTTACAAATAAGACAACCTATTCTGACTTGGACAACCTCCAGTCAGACCATATGAAGGCCTCTGATTGAGCACAAACTCCTTTGGCTCAGTCAGGACAACTTATTTATGATAGTAAAAGAAGAACGTTAGGTTCAATCGAGTGCTAGCACGATTTCCTTGAACCTAATTGAATCTCATTCAGATCAATTGAACTAGATCAGTTCAATTGATGATCACCAGATTCAAACCCTTGTTTGTGTGACCCAGTTAGGTTCAGTTCTGTATGGTAATGGGATATGTCATGATCTCTATCATCGACATCATCGAAACTCCTTTCGATGGATCAGAACTCTTCTGATTCGAACAGCTAGAATGATCGATCATCTAAATCATTCTAATTGCTCCCAAAATCCACCAGTGACACCTAGCAGTATATGGTGGCAACCCATCAGAGCTGAATGCGAACCTCTTGGTGCAGCTACCTGTGTGATTAAGTTCTTCTATCTTGAGCCCCGATCAGATTAGGGTTAAGGTGAACTCGTCAAACCCTAGTCTCTGTCATATGATGTAATCATTCGATTCGAGTCCAATGTGAAAATCTAAATAGAAACTCTTTCTATTATTTCACTCTGCCATGGCCATGGGCTTCTGGACTTGATTCTCATGATCATCATAGGGCTGCTCCTCTACCACCGAGGTAGATAGATCCCATCTTGATGCAATCCAGTTCCTACAATGAACATGTCATAGCCAACATACACCTCAGGGTTCCATATGGCTAGGAGACCGAGTAATGGTGTAGTCAAACTATAACACCCTCAAGGTGAACTGCCGATGCATCTCAGGTCAAAGAACCAGACACACTACTGCAGCATCGAGTCAGTCATTGACGAGAAGGTAGACTCCCTAATGACTACTCGAGGTGGTCACGCTCAGTGCCCTCGTTCTCTAACGAGTACCTGTACTCTCGCTCCGGTGTCTCCACACCGTAGACTCAAGACTCATCTACTAAAGAGAAGCGATCGTACACCAACCTTCCGGATCAATCACCATCCTCGTGATGATCCTATGGTCGGGAGCTGTTTATGAGTTAATAATGATTATTCATGTCTTAAATTTTCAACTCTTGAAAATATGAATTATCATTACCATTAACTCAAAGGATGTATCACAGACACTAAATACACATGTGTGATAGAAAATAACCCATTTCATTAATTATAGTCAAAATTACAATTTTGCCCCTAGAAGTGTATTACAAGTGTCAGCCAATTCTGGCTTCTAGGGCACATATATCTAACAATCTCCCACTTGTCCTAAAGCCAATTGGCTACAAGTCTAAGTCCCATCTTCTCAAGGTGGGCTTCGATCTTCTGCTGGCCCAACGGCTTTGTAAGTGGGTCTGCCACATTATCTGCGGAGTTGACTCTCTTGACCTCAACGTAACCTTTCTCAAGGTAATCGCGGATGAGATGATATCGCCGCTCAATGTGCTTGGACTTCTGGTGAGACCTCGGCTCCTTAGCAAGGGCTATGGCGCCATTGTTGTCGCAGTAAAGAGGAATGGCATCTGATGGCATTACTCCAATTTCTGCAGCAAACTTCTTGTACCAGAATGCTTCCTTTGCAGCCTCTGATGCAGCTATATATTCTGCTTCCATGGTGGAATCTGCTATCACAGTTTGCTTGGAACTCTTCCAGCTGACAGCTCCACCATTGCACACAAACAGACTTCCAGATGTCGACTTTCGATCATCTATATCAGACATGAAGTCCGAGTCTGTGTATCCCTGAACTTGGAGTTCTCCATTACCAAAGACCAACATCATATCCTTAGTTCTTCTCAAGTACTTAAGGATACATTTCACAGAAGTCCAGTGTTCTTCACCTGGATTTGACTGATATCTGCTTGTGACACTCACAGCATGGGCTATATCAGGTCGTGTACATAGCATGGCATACATGAGGCTCCCTATTGCAGAAGCATAAGGGATCTTGCTCATGCGTTCTATTTCCTCAGGTGTGCTGGGGCACATCTTCTTGGAAAGATGAATACCATGTCTGAAGGGTATTAATCCCCTCTTAGAGTTTTCCATACTAAACCTCTTTAGTACTTTCCTCTATGTACATCTTCTGTGAAAGTCCTAGCATCCTATTCGGTCTATCCCTATAGACCTTAATTCCTAGAATAAAGGATGCTTCACCTAGGTCTTTCATGGAGAATTCCTTGGACAACCACATCTTGACTGATGTCAACATGGGAATATCATTCCCAATAAGGAGGATGTCATCCACGTACAATACGAGGAAGACAACAGCGCTCCCACTGACCCTTTTGAAAACACATGGTTCCTCTTCATTTTTGATGAAACCAAACTTTTTGATCACATCATTGAAACGAGTGTTCCAGCTCCGAGATGCTTGCTTAAGTCCATATATGGACCTTTGCAGCTTGCAAACCTTGTGATCAGTATCACTGGATGTGAAACCTAGCGGCTGTTCCATATAGATATCTTCCTCAAGATATCCATTTAGGAATGCCGTTTTCACGTCCATTTGCCATATTTCATAATCGAAATAGGCTGCAACAGGCAAGCAATGTGCGGATGGATTTTAGCATAGCTACCGGGGAAAAGGTATCCTGATAGTCAATGCCTTCACGTTGACTATAACCTTTTGCCACCAGTCTAGCCTTGAATGTCTCCACATTCCCATCTGCACCAATCTTTCTCTTGAAGATCCATTTACACCCAATAGGTACTATATACCTTCTGGTGGATCTACCAAGGTCCAGACTTGGTTTGAGTGCATCGAGTCGAATCTTCTGACTTCATTGCCTCAAGCCATTTCTCGGAGTCGATATCTGATATCGCCTCGTTGTAGGTTTTGGGATCATCACCATGAGCACCATTACCTATGAGGAACATTTCCTCTACGTCCTCTGAAATAATACCTAAGTATCTTTCAGGGGGACGGGAAACTCTTTCCGATCTACGAGGTGGAGGAGGTAGTGTTCTTATTGGCTCAACCTGATTTGGTTCCAATTGGTCCTTAGCTCGTTCTGCTTGTGAGACTTTCTCATCAAGCTTAATCTGCTTTCCAATGCCACTATCTTGAATAAACTATTTTTCAAGAAATATGGCATGTCGACTCACAATCACATTGTGGTCTTCTGGAATGTAGAAATAGTATCCTAATGACTCTTTAGGATATCCTATGAATCGAGCTCTGAAAGGACCTAAACTCTAACTTGTCCGCTTGTTGTCTTTTGACATGAGCCGGACAACCCCAAATTCTGAGATGACTCAGACTTGGTTTGGTTTCTTACCGTGCCATATCTCATACGGTGTGGTAGGAACGGTTTTAGAGGGAACCCTATTCAGTAAATAGATTGAGTTAATAATGAATGTCCCCAAAGAAAATCTGGGAGGTCTGTGAAGCTCATCATGGATCGAACCATATCCAATAGAGTCCGATTTCTCCGTTCTGAAACCCCGTTGAGTTGAGGTGTTCCTGGTGGAGTCCATTGAGAGACTATGCCATTTTCCTTAAGATAGTCTAGGAATTCCCGGCTAAGGTATTCACCTCCTCGATCTGATCGAAGAACCTTAATGGGTTTTCCAGTTTGTTTTTCTACTACTTCATGTCTGAATTCTTTGAACTTTTCAAAAGCTTCAGACTTGTGTCTCATAAGATACACATACCCATACCTAGACAGATCATCGGTAAAGGTAATGAAGTAGACAAAATTGCCTCTAGCCGGCACATCGAAATGGGCCGCACACATCAGTATGTACTAGGGCAAGGAGATCTGTGGCCCTCTCCCCATGTCCAACAAAAGGGAGTTTAGTCATTTTGCCTTGAAGACAAGATTCACAAGTTGGATATGACTCAAAAGTCAATGGACTCAATAGCCCATTTTTCTCCAATTTGTTAATCCTATCTTCTGCTATATGACCTAATCTCAGGTGCCATAGATATCTGTCGTTTGGACTATCCCTAGGTCGTTTGGCATTCACGTTTTGCTCGATAGTTAAAACAGGTACATCAATATGTAACTGATAAAGACCATTAATAAGGAAACCATTTGCAATTTTATTTCTTTCATAAAGAATGTTACAATGGTCCTTAAAGAAGGTGATCACATAACCTTCTTGTGCTAAGCATGAAACAGAAATCAAATTCCTGCTAGCTGCAGGCACATAATAACAGTCTTTTAAAACTAAGTCTAAACCAGATGGTAATCGCAAGAGGGTATGTTCCCACGGCTACTGCAGCAACTCTTGCTCCATTACCGATGCGTAGGATCATGTCTCCATCCCTCAGCCTCCTGCTATCCTCAAGACCCTGCATAGAAGTGCACAGATGAGCACTAGAACCAGAGTCAAGCACCCAACTGGATGCAGAAGAAACCGTAAGGTTAGACTCAATAACGAGCATACCTCCAGAAGGACCTTCCTTCTTGTTCTTCAGGGTGGCCAGGTAAGTAGGGCAGTTCCGCTTCCAATGGCCGTCGCTGTTGCAATGGAAACACTTTCCTTTGCCATCGGCCTTTTTCTTCTTCGGTTCTGCCTTCTTCTTCTTTGATCCTTCCACCTTTTGCTTTTTCACAGACTTCTTTTTCTTTCCATAAGACTTTCTTTTGGAAGAAGTCCGTTCCATAGCAAGAACTGAGCCTTTAGAACCTTTCATAGAAAGCTCAGCGGTAACCAGCATATTCATTAACTCGGCCAAGGAATTTTGAAGTTTATGCATGTGGTAATTCATGATGAATTGCCCATATGCATCAGTCAAGGATTGCAGAATAATATCGTTCTGCAGGTCCAAGTCCAACTTCACACCGAGCTTCTCAAGCTCTTCCATGTCCTTGATCATTGTCAGACAGTGATCTTGGACTGACTGCCCATCACGCATCTTAGCCTTAAAAAGTCATTTCGTGACTTGATATTTGGCTGCGCGACTCTGTTCACCAAACATCTCCTGCAGGTGAGCCAACATTTGGCGAGCAGTCCCGATATCTTCATGTTGGCGCTGGAGCTCATCAGACATCGAGCCCAACATGTAATATCTGGCCTTATTATCTTCGTCAATCCATTTTTTCCAGAGACGCTCTCTGTTCAACAGGATGGACGGGCTGGTAAGGTGGGAGGGTCCTGGTCCAAAACATGTGTTAACTTCTCTGAACCCAAAATAATTTTGTAGTTCCTGAGCCAATCTTTATAATTGGGTCCAGTCAGTCTATGTGTGTCCAGGATACGTGCCAATGGGTTGGACGCAGACATTTTTCCTGTAGAGAGTCAAAGATTCTAGTTAGATACTGTAATTTTGACTTGACCAATTTGTTTAGGGATTTTATTTTTAAACAAATTAGCTCCCACTATTTTCTCGGATCCCTACACTCCCTCTGTAGAGATGCGAAAAATCTCCACGATTAATGATTTCTAGTGGGTGGTGCGGTCTCACCAACTGACTCATCACCTCACCTAACAGTTATTGGTGATGGGTTAGCCAATGAGTGAACAACTCTTGTTCAATGATTCTCTAATCATGGTGCACCCAAACTTGGTCTCTAATTCATGAATCTCACCGTATCCGGAATATTGATCCACTCCTTAGTTAAGTCAGACCCACCATTTGCATAGACTGGGTTCCTAATTGAGTCTCTCACCGTATCCAAATATTGAGCCCAACTCATCCTCCAGCCCATAGCATCCAATGCCTAATAGACATGGTTGCATCTTCCCGGTGCAACTGAGCCACTGTATCCAGCCGAGAACAATCAACCCCGGGAAGGGCCCGCACATCTACAATGGTGGAAGACCTCAGACTTAATCTTTTCTTAGGGAGAATTGATTCAGGTCTCATTAAACTAGACTTGGCTTAGTCATAACAATTATGACTAACCTAGTGGCATGGGTTAGCTCGGATTATTGACCACCTCAGATCAGAACTGTGTCAACAGATATGGCCAGGTAAGTGAGACCGGTGGAAGGAATATGCCATTAACTCGCACAAGAACGCATTCAGGTCGAGTAGCTTCCAATTAAAAACCAGTCGGTCGTCTATGTGCCAAACTTACCTTAGACACCAAATTGTTGAGTCAGAACCAATTGGGTTAGCCTACAATCCAGACTCTAACCTCTGAGCCTAATTAGGTCTTGCTTGATCGTGACTCGATCTTGACCCAGACTTAATCCTATTAGGCTGGTCAATTTAAGCATTGTTGATCCCATCTAACCAACTCTTGATTCGGTTTGATCAACCGCTTAGACCTAATTGAGCTACCCAAGCCCGAACCCAGTATTATGAATATGTCTTAGATCTGAAATTCTCAATTTTAGACCTAATTAATATTCCATAAACTTAATTCTTAATTAAGTAGGGTTCATAAACAAAAATATGCACAATAAATCCTAGGGTTTCAGGATCTAGGGTTTTGCAGAAAGTAAGTTTTGGGTTTCTGATTAAGGACGAACACGCAGCACCCCTACACATCATAAGAACACCCCATCGAATGGAAAGAGAGGGCCTTTAAACCCTTCTTCGTTCTTATGACCGGACGGCCAAGAGGAACGCCTTAATCAGGAACATGTCAATACTACAAAACAGTATTTAGATCTATATCATATATCTCATATACAAATTAGATCTAATCATGGCATATTTTGCATACATCTCATGTATCAAAATCATGCATGTTTTCAGATCTAAATTATCTCATAATAATCTAAAAAATTAGATTTAAATTGATCTAATCAAAATAAATTCTAATCTAGACAATTATGTAGAACTATTCTACAACTAGTCTAGACATGCATCAATCATATCTCATATGATATTTAAAATTAAATAATTTTTATTTGCTATTTTTTCAGATGTTATTATAACACTTATAATATCAAAAAATAGTAAATAAGAAGATCTAAAATATGATTTAATCAGATTAAATCAAAGACATGCAAAACTATTCTATAGAACTATTCTATTCTAGAACTAGTCATGCATATCTTCATAATCTTAGATCCAAATCATTTAATTTTAATTTTTTCTGATTTCAGATCTGATCACATCTCATGTGACATCTGAAATCACTTTATTTTCTAATTAAAATAAAATTTAAAATCAGATCTAAACAATTTTAGAACCATGGCTCTGATACCAGTTGAAGGGAAATCCTGATTTCCCGGTCCAGGTTCGTTCAGATCTGATCAGATCAAGAGATATATTTCAAAAATTTTTCTCTTGATCTCAATCAGATCTTGATATGTTTTAGATCTGATTCTTATTATTTTAATAAATAAAATAAAATAAGATAAATTAAATCAAATTTAATTTACCTGATTTGGGTAATCCTATTACCCTGTAGATGATCCTGATTGCAGCGGAAGGTTCTGGATCTTAGCCACGCAAGCGCCTGGCCTCTACCGGTATCCACTCGGGTTGGATCTGGAGATCCTCTTCTTCTCTATCACACCTCCAAAAATCAGATCTGGATCTGATCTGGAGGATCTTCAAAACTCTTTTGAAGATCTGCAGTCGTCCTTTTGCAGCAGCGCAGCCTTCTTGCTTTTGATCGCCTTTCCTTGATCTGAATCGCACCAACCTAAGTCCAAAACTCCTTTTGGACGTGGAGAGCAAGGGGAGAAGAGACTATGGCATGGAGAAGGAGGGGAGAGGCAGCCTTGGGGCATGGGGTTTCTCAATTGAATTGCATTATTATAATCTGAGGTTGGGCGCAGGGTCTTATTTATAGACTAAGCTTGTGATCCAACTCCTCTTCCTTCTCCAACCAATCACAACCCTTTGTGAAATCAGATCTAAATCTGATTGGTTGGAATAGAGACCCCTGGATTCCTCCTTAGAGGGTGCCTAAGACCAGTCAAACTTGGATTCTTAGTAGAACTCTGAATTGGAATCCAAAAGGGAGATGGAGTCCTTGTCCAACAAGGACTCCTAGGCGCCTCCTAACTTGGGCTCACGCCACCCTTGGCGTGCGCCCTTCTCCTTGCCAGGTTCTGGCAGGGGGACAGGCCCCCACCAGCTCTCCAATAGGTGCATGACATGTGGTCAAAAGTCAAAGGGTCAATGGTCAACGTTTGACCAGTCAAAGGTAGACTTTTGACCAAAGTCAAAGAACAAGAAATGGCAGGTGACCAAAAATGGCAGGTAATGTCTTACAAATAAGACAACCTATTTCTGACTTGGACAACCTCCAGTCAGACCATATGAAGGCCTCTGATTGAGCACAAACTCCTTTGGCTCAGTCAGGACAACTTATTTATGATAGTAAAAGAAGAACGTTAGGTTCAATCGAGTGCTAGCACGATTTCCTTGAACCTAATTGAATCTCATTCAGATCAATTGAACTAGACAGTTCAATTGATGATCACCAGATTCAAACCCTTGTTTGTGTGACCCAGTTAGGTTCAGTTCTGTATGGTAATGGGATATGTCATGATCTCTATCATCGACATCATCGAAACTCCTTTCGATGGATCAGAACTCTTCTGATTCGAACAGCTAGAATGATCGATCATCTAAATCATTCTAATTGCTCCCAAAATCCACCAGTGACACCTAGCAGTATATGGTGGCAACCCATCAGAGCTGAATGCGAACCTCTTGGTGCAGCTACCTGTGTGATTCAGTTCTTCTATCTTGAGCCCCGATCAGATTAGGGTTAAGGTGAAAAACCCTAGTCTCTGTCATATGATATAATCATTCGATTCGAGTCCAATGTGAAAATCTAAATAGAAACTCTTTCTATTATTTCACTCTGCCATGGCCATGGGCTTCTGGACTTGATTCTCATGATCATCATAGGGCTGCTCCTCTACCACCGAGGTAGATAGATTCCATCTTGATGCAATCCAGTTCCTACAATGAACATGTCATAGCCAACATACACCTCAGGGTTCCATATGGCTAGGAGACCGAGTAATGGTGTAGTCAAACTATAACACCCTCAAGGTGAACTGCCGATGCATCTCAGGTCAAAGAACCAGACACACTACTGCAGCATCGAGTCAGTCATTGACGAGAAGGTAGACTTCCTAATGACTACTCGAGGTGGTCACGCTCAGTGCCCTCGTTCTCTAACGAGTACCTGTACTCTCGCTCCGGTGTCTCCACACCGTAGACTCAAGACTCATCTACTAAAGAGAAGCGATCGTACACCAACCTTCCGGATCAATCACCATCCTCGTGATGATCCTATGGTCGTCACCATCCTCGTGATGATCCTATGGTCGGGAGCTGTTTATGAGTTAATAATGATTATTCATGTCTTAAATTTTCAACTCTTGAAAATATGAATTATTATTACCATTAACTCAAAGGATGTATCACAGACACTAAATACACATGTGTGATAGAAAATAACCCATTTCATTAATTATAGTCAAAATTATAATTTTGCCCCTAGAAGTGTATTACAAGTGTCAGCCAATTCTGGCTTCTAGGGCACATATATCTAACAGTGATGTCTTAATCTAATTCAACAGACTCAAAATTGAAAGAAGTCACAGCTCCAGATTCACTCCTTTAGGTGTTTTGCCAACTTCTGCCTTTATCCCTTTGAGAAAAAGTTGCTCTAATGAAGTAAACTTGACCAAAGTAGATTCAAAACTAACAATTCTCAAAATGTCCTATAGTGAACAGGCTGAGTCACCTAATTTGAGCCCAACCTATTCCCAAATGGACCCTGAAATCAACATGATTCTAGCTAAATTTGTCTTAAACAAGGATCTCCTTAGAAAAGACTTTAATTCAAATAGAAACAAAATCAAAAGACACAACTTCTTCAAGGAAGTTAATGAAAAAACAAGGAATGAACTTAGAACAAAATGGTATGATTTCATGAACATAATTAGAAGCCACATTGGTTTCTTTGAATGGTATGAAATGCATACTAAACCAAGACATGTAGAAATGTTAAAAACAAAAATCATGATTTCATGGCAAGATGGAAAAGGAAGAGTGATCGAAAGAATTCATCCTACTTTCAAAGAAGTCAAAATCCCAATTAGAGAAACTCAAGGAAGTATAATTAGGAAAACTCAAGTAACTGCTTCTCCCATTAAACTCAAAAGTGATCCTCAAGAAAAAGTTAACGAAAGAGACTTCAAAAACATCATTGAATAAAATAACTAGACAAATCAAAGTCTCAAAATAATAGGCGATCAACTGGTTAGACTAGAGGAGAAAGACATCCAAATCAAGCCCTAGTTCTTCCAGTATAGTAGTATCTGCTTTCAAACCATTTGAAATTTCAAAAAGGATAAAGAAAGTCTAAAAGATAGAGATCTTTTAGAAGAAATCAACAAAAGACTTGAAACATTAGAATTAATTCATTCTATAGTGGACACACCTAAACAACCTGAAAGAAGAAAATCAATAGCCACTTTAGAACAAGAAAGTGATGTTTCAAGTAAAACAAGTGAATCAACCCAAAGTGATCAAAATGACCAAATGCTTCCCAATTACATTGAACCCGAACCAGAATATGACCTGGACCAAATCTTGCAAATCAACCCAATCAAAAGTAGGGCGACATCATCCTCAAGACCATTTGGACCAAATCCTCAAAGACCATATTAGCCCAGACCAACCATGCCTGACATGGGCCATGAAGAAAAGTCCATGCAACAAAACCAATATTCAACACTGGCTATCTATGAATGGAACATAGATGGGCTATTTGAATACAATATCCTTGGCCAACTCCAACAAATAACCATGGTTGCTACAGCCTATAGAACAAAAAGTAGAATTAGATCATGCAGTAGCTTCTACCTTGATCTCTGGCTTTATTAGCCAACTCAAAGGTTGGTGGGATTTCCTTCTCACTGACGAAGAAAATAACCAAATCTTCACCACTATCAAAAGAAATGCAAACGGCCAACCAATTAGGGATGAAGATGGAAATGAGATCCAAGATACTGTTTCCACCCACATCTTTGCAATTGCCAAACACTTCATTGGAGACCTTTCAAAATTTAGAGATAGAACCTCTAAAATCTTAACAAATCTCAAATGTAAAAAACTTTAAGACTTTAAATGGTACAAAGATGTATTCTTAACAAGAGTCTTAACTAGATATGACTATAATCAACATTTTTGGAAAGAAAAATTCTTAGCTGGTTTGCCTACAGTTTTCTCAAAAAAAATCAAAACAAGACTTGAAAACCAAAACAATGGTAGGATCCCACATGAAAATCTAACATATAGAGACCTAATAAGTACAATAAATGAAGAAGGTATAAATCTTTGCACTGAACTAAGACTTAAACATCAACTTAAAAATAAATAAATAACAAGTAAAAAGAAATTAGGAGGATTCTACCAATAATTCGGCCTCCCTACTATAAAAACTCAAACTAGACCACATAAAAAACAAAAATCTAAAATCTACCAACAGTGTCAAAGAAAAACACACAAACCTTCTTGGAAATATCAAAAGACTTATAAATCAAAACCTAAGTATTCAAAATCTACTTATAAGTCTCAATCCTCCAAAACAAAACAAAAGCCTTCCAAAAAATCTTCAAAACCACCAATCTGCTATCAAGTGCGGTAAACCCGGAACACTTTAGCACAGATTGCAAAATGAAATTCAAAATCAACAATATTGAACTAGATGAATCAAATCTTCTAGATTCAATTAAATAAAACTTAACAAATCTTTTGTTAAACTCAGATGCAAGTTCTTCTAATTCTGAGATTTAAACCTCAGATTCCTCAGAAGGAGAAATCTATGTCATAACAAAGGAACAGGATCTCTTATTGGATTTTATAGACAAACTAATAGATCCTGAATTACAAAAACAATATCTGAACAAATTAAAAGTTTCTTTAGCTAAAGAAAAAGAAGAAAAAGAACCTCAAACTTACTATTTAAGTAATATCTTGAAAAAATTTGAATCTAAACAAAACAAAGAAATCACAATTCAAGATCTTCAAAAAGAAATCAATGATCTCAAAAAAGAAATCAATCAAATAGAACTCCAAATTGGTGATGTCAAGGGAAAAGAAATTATCAAAGAAACTGACGATCTTGAAATCCCCACTTCTGTTGAAGTTTTATCTCAACTCACAATTCAAAAATGGAATGTTGAAATCACCCTCCTAATAGATGATTTTAGGCTAGAAACCATAGCACTAATTGATTCAGGAGCAGACTCAAATTACATTCAAGAAGGATTGATTCCAACAAAATTCTTTGAAAAAATAAAAGAAAAACCGACCACTGCAAGTGGATCAGACCTCAAAATCAAATACAAACTCACAAATGCTTTGGTCTATAACAATGATGTCTGTATGAAAACCACATTCATACTTTTTAAAGACCTAAACCAATTAGTGATCTTGGGAACACCCTTTCTCAACTTGATCAAACCCTTCTATGTAGATGAGGAAGGAATTAGAGCAAAATTCCTAGGACAAGATTTGTTTTTCCAATTCATCAATCCACCCTTTTATAAAACTCTCCAACTCCTTAAGGATAGTTTTGTGAACTTAATCCAAAGGAAACAAAAACAATTGGAATATCTGAAAAAAGAAGTTGATTTCAAGAGAATTGGAAACCAACTTCAATCAAATCAGATCAAAAATAAAATTCAAGTAATCAAAACAAAATTGATAAACCAAAACTGTTCAGATCTACCCAATGCTTTTTGGAACAGGAAAAAACACACAGTGGACCTTCCCTATGAGCCAGTTTCATTGAAAAATAAATACCCACAAAGGCAAGGCCCATTCAAATGAACACCTAAGTTCTTGAACACTGTAAAAAAGAAATTCAATCTCTTTTAAACAAAAAATTGATTAGATCAAGTAGATCTCCCTAGTCTTGTGCTGCTTTTTATGTCCAAAAAAGAGCAGAAATAGAATGAGTTCCTAGGCTAGTCATCAATTACAAACCCTTAAATACTACCTTGAAGTAGATAAGGTACCCAATTCCAAATAAAAAAGATCTCTTAACAAGAATCACAAAAGCCAAAATTTTCTCAAAATTCGACCTCAAGTCTGGATTCTGGCAAATCCAGAAATCTGAAAAGGATAGATACAAAACTGCTTTCACTATTCCATTTGGACAATACGAATGGAATGTCATGCCATTCAGCCTCAAAAATGCATCCTTAGAGTTCCAAAGAATCATCAATGAAATATTCACACCTTATACCAAATTTATTATCACATACATTGATGATATCTTAATCTTCTCAGAAATAATAGACCAACACTTCAAACATTTGGAAACCTTCTCTTATGAGATAACGAGAAATGGTCTAGTTCTTTCTGAATCAAAAATGGATCTTTTCAAAACTCAAATAAGGTTCTTAGGTTATGAAATAAACCAAGGAACTACCAAACCAATTCAAAAATCTTTAGAATTTGCTTCAAAATTTTCTGACCAAATTCTAGAGAAAAAACAACTCCAAAGATTTTTAGGTAGTCTCAACTATGTTTTAGACTATTATAAAGACCTAAAAACTATCACAAAACCTTGATATGAAAGACTCAAGAAGAAACCTCCTCCTTAGGAAAATGAACAAATTGAAGCTGTAAAAATAATCAAAGTCCAAATCAAAGAGCTACCATATCTCAATCTCTTAGACCCAGACTTACCCAAAGTTGTAGAAATAGATGCCTCAGACATTGGTTATGGAAGAATTCTAAAACAATAAAAAGAAGATAAAGAAGAACTCATTCAATACCATTTTGGCATTTGGAATGAAACTCAAAAGAAATATTCAATAATCAGAGAAGAAGTTTTATCGATTATTTTATGTGTTCTCAAATTTCAAAGTGATTTTTTAAACCAAAATTTTTTGCTCCAAATTGATTGCCAATCTGCCAAATTTATTTTGGAAAAGGATGTTAAAAATCTTGCTCCAAAACAAGTTTTTTCCAGATGGCAAGCCTTTCTTTCAATTTTTGATTTTCAAATTAAATTCAAAAGAGGATAGGATAATTCTCTTCCTGATTTTCTTTCTCCCGAATTCCTATAGGGGAATCATTCTGATGGCCCCTAAGGAGCAACTCACCTCCTCTCAAAATTCTTCTTCTAAAGATTCAAACTCCACAAGTTTGTCTCCACAACAAAAAACTTCCCAAAACCAAATCAAAAAGAAGTCTTCCTTCCCTATTTCAACAAAATTCTATTTTCCTATCACAAATAGATTTGCACCCCTAAGCCATGCAACAATACTTTCCTATGAAGAAATACAACAACTTTCAGAAACTCCACAAAAAATGCCATCAAACTTTCCTACACCGGCCAAAAGAAAGAGATTTGATCTTTGGAAAACAGTCAAGAAGACTCTGCCTTTTGATATTCAAGAAATTGTTCTTCACAAAATTATTCAATCTAATGAAGTAAAGTAATTGCTTAAAAGGCTTTTCAAGTATATTATTATTGAATGGTGTACTTGTCCAAAGCTCTTAATACCTCTTATCAATACAAATTGGAACAAGTTAGAGGTCAGAGCCCTTTACAAAGGAATGGTCAAAACAACAGCAGTAGACTGCAATTACCCTATTGATAAATTTTTTGGAGTAGTTTCCACTATTTTGATCCATGCAGGATATTATTGGAGATATTTAAAAATCAGTATCTACAGCGGAATTGAAGAAAGAAGAATAGGATTTGCAATTTTTTCATTTCAAATTTATCATGTTTTCTTATCTCGGCAAAATGACTATATATTCTCAATGCAAGAAAGGCCTGAAGTAGAATTTGTTCACAATCTTATTAAAGACCTCAATATAGAAGATTTCATGATTGCAAATTATCTTGATGTCTACTGGATGGCCAATGTTCTAAAAGATCAAAAGTGCTGGACAGATGGAAGAATTTGGGTAACAACAAGTCCGCCACTATCTATCCCCGGAAAAGACAAAGGTAATTGGAATATTCTCCTTGATCTAAGAAATTATCCCAAAAGGATATAATATGAGGAGAAATACCCCAAAGGAAGCATTTTAAGATAAAATTATGAAGCAGGCCCTTCATCTCAACAAGTCACCTCAAAAAAGGGAAGATCAAGGAAAAAAAGAAAAAGAAAAAGAAGAAAAGAAAAAAAATATTTTCTTGACTAATCCTCTACCAATTGGTAGAATGCTTTTTTTTTCTTTTGCAGCAGATCCACTGTGCAACATCGGATCCTCTTCAAATCAACAAGATGCCATTTCCACCAACAACAAGAAAAGCAAAAGCTCAGTTGTCACTTCAAATCAAATCATTTAAAAGAAAGATTCTCTTTTCGAGACAAGTTTGGCATAGATTCCATCTACATCAAATCAACAATAAGCAAAGCAAAGATGCTCTGCTTAAAATGAAATCAAGTCATTCAAGCTACATGAAGCTTCCTCCGTAAGCTTCCCCAATAGCTCTCATGGTGACTATAAATATCCTCATTTCCAGACCAATCTTCAGCAAGTTGAAAATCATGGTAAGGCACCATCACCATCGCAGGCACTGCCATCATCATCACCGACGACACCATCATCATCAAGTCATCCTCAAAATCCAGCTTGAGATCAAAGTTCTACTTACTTCTCCAGAAGTAGCAAATCAAGAATCAATCCAGTAAATACTACAGAGCAATCATATGAAGCAGATGTTCATATAGTCACAAATGTTCAAAATGCGAGTATCCAGACATCTCGCAGTTCTTCACTAAGAGTAGTCCTTCCACCGGGCTACGTTGCAATTCCAGCTATCCCACCAGGAGTCAATGAAGCCCACAAAAGAAGACCAGTGAATCTAGAAGAAGTTTATAGGAGATGGCCTATTGACGCAAGATGGTCCACTCCTCCAAGACAAACTCCAAACACAAGTCCATCCACTTCCAACACATACAACACAAGTGAAGAGTTCAGAAGAAGATTGGAGGATCATCAGATAGATTCTTCATCCTCGTCATCTTCTTCTTCAAGTTCACCGACAAGCTCAAGTGAACTAGAGCATTCTATGTCACCAAGCTTGCCAGATGGATTCCTTTCTCCATTGGTCGACATCTAATAATCCAAAACCAAGGCACATGGGTTGTCTACCCATGATTTGCACCAAAACCATTGGAGCCCATGGTTTTCTCTCATGATTTTCCAACATCAAGGACAAAAGGACAACTCAAAAGCACCAAAAGACAAAACACCTCAAAAGCAAAAGATTCTCTTTTCAAAAGAAGCAAAACCAGAACTACTTTCGGCAAAGCAGCTCATGGTTTCCATCCCTGGTATTTCCAAAAAAACTAGCACCCATGGTTTTCTACCCACGATTTTTCAAACAACAAGCATAAAAAGGATGGAGACATCACATCAAGTCACTTCGGATTCAAGAGAAGTTGAAGTCCACCAAGGCCTATAAATGAAGATGGAATGCAGCAGTAGAAGGCAGAGGTCCCAAGAGGCAGAAGAAGTCCTAAAGCCTCAGCCAGACCCATCCTTCTCTTCCTCTCTTCAAATTTTATTTTCTTTTTGTATCAAAAATCAAGTCCAAGTCCTTGTACTCAAGTCTTCAAGTTTTCCAAGTCTGCTGTAATCAGTCTACTGTGCTCAGCATCAAGTTTCAAATAAAGCAAATCTTTCCTCAAGTATATTCTCTCTATTATTATGCTTGCTTTAAGTTTTTAAATATTTTCATGTTTTCCATGCATGCATATTAACACCAAAAACTCTCAAACAATATAAAGTCCTTTCATTAACACCAAGGTAGCACCTCCGATCCTTCCCCCCCTTTGGTATCAGAGCCACACCCTCTCCCTTCATGGGGGGGGAGGATGTAGATAGAACAGCCTCTAGGTAGGAAGATTTCACCTTTATTCCATGGCTACTTTGTGTATCCTTAGCTTCTTGGATATGTTGCTGTAGCACCTGCTTCTTGAATGGGTGGTACCTGCAGGTTTGAGGTCCTGTATCTGCATCTAGAATGTGTGGTATCCTAGTGATTTGAGGTCCTATATCTACATTTAGAGTGTATTAAATTTTGATGGTTTGAGGTCCTTTCTATGGGAGGAAGGGAGTAGTAAGAGTACTTTCTACATAGGATATCTCATTGTGTTATTTCCTGCTTACTTCTAAGGATTGCTAGATCTTCTGTTAAATCTGCAGTATCTACAGTATTGTTAGTTCTACCTCTAAGTATTGTACTCTTACAGTATTGATAGACCTATCTCTAGCTTCTATACTATTTTCAAGAAAGTTAGTTCTACCTCCCAAGGTGATAGTAAGTCCCACAAGTCCTGCTTTGAAGGTCAAGAGAAACGTGTTTAAGGCAGGGCAATAAGTCAGATTTGGGAGTTAGATACTACTTTCATGATAGTATTTCAGATTTTGGAGCTAGATACTATTCTCGAGGTAATATTATAGACTTTGGAGCTAGACACTACTTTCAAGGTAGTATTATAGGCTTAACTTTAGAACTAGATCCCTATAAGTAAGCCAGGAACATGCATAAGTTTCTTATCTAGAAATTCTCCTGCTTCTTTCTTGCTCCTGAAGAAAGGGCGTGTGCTTGTAGGAATCTACATCTTCTCCTTGTAGATCAAGGGCATGCATTAGTAGGAAACCACTTTATCTCCTTGCATATTAGGGGCGTGCACTTGTAGGAAACTGCCTTCTCCCTTCGCAGACTGTCTATCGGTAACCATTCCATAGAAACTGAGGATCCTATAAGTAACCTAGGAATAACGATGACTGAAAATCTCCTATCTAGAAGTTCTTCTGCTTCCTCCTCTCTCCCCCCATGGGGAAGGTACGCCTATAGAGAAAAAACCTAAAAATATCCTAGTTTTCCTTTCAACCATAAGTAGAAAGTCCTAAGTAAGTCTTAGAGCTAGCTTTTCTCCTAAACACTAGTAGGAAGTTCCTTACTATTTCAACCATGGATGGTGACCAGGAGTACCATAGTGACTACCCTTATGACTATGATAGTGATCTAGAACTTAGTGATTATAAGTATGGTAACAATCAAGAGTCTAGGTATAATAGTGACCAAGAACATGAAGACATAGACAGTAACCAACAACTTGAAAATCATGAAAATTTAGAATTTGATCAAAAATTCCATCAAGAGTTCAATTTAGAGTCCTAAGAATTTGAAGAAGAATCTAATTAGGAATCTTATGATAGAATTTCCCTCTAATCAATTTCCAAAACAAATAGGTCAATTCCAAAATCAGAACCACATCAAGTTTACTCTCAAATGACCCCAAAAATCTTCAAAAATCCTAACTTTCTGTAAGAAACCAAAAATCAATCAAGAAACAAAAGTTTTTTGCAAGAAATCAACAAAAGACTTCAAGACCTTGACACACCAAAATCCTTTAGACAACAAAAATCCAAGAAAATCTTGATAGAAATACGATGTTGTCATTAAGACACTGTATTTATCAGTTTAATCCAACTTTTTAAAATAATTAAAAATCCATAGATAATAATGAGTCGGGTCGAATCCACAGAGAAGGTAGTGTTTTTAGATTTGAAATCTTTGATTTTACAAAAGAAAATGAAAAAGATTTGGAAATAGAATTTGAAGTCAGAAATTTAGAATTACGAAGTAGAAATTAAATTATGCAGAAAAGTAAACTTGGTACTAAGATCTACTAATTAGATCTTAGCATCTACTTACAGTAAAATAAAGAACAATAATTAAAGTGCAAAAATTAAATTATAATAAAAATAAAAAGCTAAAATTAAAGTGCAATAATAAAATTTTCATTAATTAAAATTTTATAATTTAAATACATGAAATTTAAAAAGAAAATAAAATAAAATAAAATAGTTCGATCTCTGATCTTGGATCGACATGGATGAAAAGATGGTGTAGAACCCTAGCTATTTCTCTCAATATCAGTTGCCTTAAAGCAGCCATTAACTCCGAGCCTGGCTTCACCCTGTACCAAAGTTTCACCTTGATCGAAGATGTTGATTTTTGGAGGCCCGGGGGTCCTTAAATAGATGTTGGAGGGCTGAAGGATTTTCTTCTAGGCAATATGGGACTAAGGGCCATTTTAATTATGAAAATAGGAAGAAATCCAAGTGAAATTTGGATTAAAATATGAGTTCTATTAATTTTGGCCGTCAGATGGTGATCCGATGCTTCCAAAAATACCAAAAATGGATGTGTAATGGCTTAGATCAAGTCGGATAAAATTTTGACCATTGGATCGCACTTGATGGAGAAAATTAGGTCGTTGATCATGTGCTTAAGAGTCTGATCACCATCAAAAGCTTTTTGGACCATCGAATCAAAGCTAGAACCAAGCGCTGCCGTCTGATGGTGATCTAGATGAAATCAAAAACCAAATCAAAGTTGGAATAAATCTTGACCATTCGATCTTGATCATAAGCAACCACCACCATACGATCGCACATTTACTATTCCCATGGATCGCGTGGATTGGCTTCACCGTACACCGCAACCAATCAGTGCCTCCTATTGACGGATGAAAAGACTAGATAGCCTTATGAGCCATGATGGATTTTCTATAAACCCTTTAAGGGTCTAGGTCCACCACATGGCAAGCTTTGATTCATCCATTTTTGCTGAACTGGCGATTCACACTATGCTGTAGATCGGTGGGTGGCTTCTGGGCTTGAGTCGGCTAGCGTGGCTGGCTTGGCGCACCAGCTTGGTCGGCTTGGCTTGATGTGTTTGGACGCATTGGCTGCTACGACATGGCGGCTTGAGCCGGCTGAGCCGTATGTTATTTTTCATTTAATTTTTTTTATTTTATTTCTTTAGAAATTCATAACTTTTCCATTTTAGCTCCATTTTGCTCGAAACTTATTTCGTTGTGATTAAAAGAATAAGCTCTTTTCATTGATATTAAAATTTTATTTTTTATTTTTATTATTCTTTTAATTAATTTTTTAATTAATAAAAATATGAATTTCTTAAAAATATGTATCAATTAATTATTAATTCTTAAAAATAAGCATAAATTAATTGATAAATTGATGCTTTTATAGGTAAATTTATGGTACTTATCACACCCTTCAACTTAAGCTTTGCTCATCCTCGAGTAAAGAAAGAATTTAGTTTTAAATACCTTTTAACTTTAGAGTTTCGAATTTTACCTAAGCAGATTTCAAAATGGTCATTGATATTCAGTAGAGCTTAAGTGAGATATATCATTGGAGTATTAATATTTATCAATAGAAAAATTAAGTAAAGAACATTAAATTTTATTGAACTTTTTCTAAATTATCCTACCTTTATCTTTGATTTATCTAAACTTTCATATAGACAAGTGTATTGCTACTTCCGCCCTTCATTTATTGATTTTTATTTTCACATTGCCCACTTTTTGATGCAAATATCATTGCTTACTTAGGCAACGAGACCCAGTTACTCGATGAAAAACCAATATTTTTTTTTTTTTAATGTTGTACCACTATTGAGTGTCTTAATCCCTTAAGCTTTCTATTTGATTCATGTAGCGAGTCTTGGGCCAATAACTTCCAAACCAGTTGACTTTAGAACATTAGGTATAGAATATCCCTCGGGCTTACTAGCTCGAATCAAATAGGCTACGAGTTAAGACTAGCTTTACAACGAGCTTCTTTATTCTTTCCATCTTCTGACGCAAAATTCAATGCTTGCTTAGGCAAAGAGATCTGATTACTCTATGAAAAGTACTTAAAAACTATTTTATTTTATTTTTTATATGAAAACTATTTTATTTAAATTTTTTTATATGAAGAAACGTATAGTTACGCTACATAAGCCTATAAAAAGTAGACTTTTCTTTGATGCTAGTAGAAAAAATTAGAAATGCTCCAAGAAAAAAAATTTTATGTTCTAAACTTAATTCTTTTTTGAATTTTCTTAATACTTGATTCCTCAATATCTCACAGATTCTTTGATCTATGTATCAATTTTTTTTAAAAATGCTTAGTTTGATTTGATTCTTAAACATAATCAGGTGTCTAAATACTAAATACTAACTATTTTAAGGACTTAAAATTTTAAAATTTTTATTTTTCTACCCTTCCAACTTAATCGACATTATCCTCAATGGAGAAGAAAAGGTAAAGGGTGTAATAAAGAACATAAAAGAATACACCTGACTATACTTTTGGTCCAGCACATGCCTTTGAAAATTTAGTCTCTCCCTCCAACTTATTCAAATTATCCTAAAAAAAAAATAAACTAAAAAGATAAATTAGATAAAAACTAAATATTGGATTTCCTCCCAATAAATGCTAAGTTTACTATCTTCAGCCAGACATAATGCAACTTAACTATCCTGTATCGAATACTGGATTGATAAAATCTAATGTTTTTGAATTGCCAATCTTAGAAAGTTGATTTATAATCTCATTATTGATATATTCATTATTAATTAAGGGAACATAATTTATGACCCCATTCTCAGACCCATGTTTATTAAGAATTTCTCCTATTTGTTCTTCTAAAATATTCATGAATGAAGTTTTAGGAGTTAAGTTTGATTCAATGGGTGTTGGAAGGGTGTCTAAAGGTAGTTTTAATTCTGAAGGTAAATTAATGTGATCTTGCTTAAACAACTCCATTAGCTCTTGATTTTTGTAAGAAGAACTGGCTTCTAGGGTTGAAGGGAACAAGCTTTTAGGTTTATAAGTTTCGAATAAATCATCTATTCTCTTTTCCCCTTATTTTATCTCATTTAAATTGGAACTAGCATCAGTACTAATTTCTAGCTCGAGTACTTTTATGTGGTTAGCTTCAATACTAACCAGTTCCTCTAAATTTTTATTTTGGCTAGCATCAATACTAGCCTTTTTTACTTGATCTTGGTATGGGTCCAAAAGAATCCTATAGCTTTTAAGTTTAGAAATTACTTTGGTATTCTCAGATTGAGGATTCTTAAGTGAGACATTAAATTGATAACTTAGTCTAGGTGATTGGTGGATATTAGGTAGATTATTTAAAATTGGTAGGCTCGATAGTTGATCTAGTTCTCTCCTCGTGTTAGACTCAACTAATTATCCTATTTGAACTTTTAGCCTAGTGATAGATTGCTGTTGAGTCAGAATCAATTATTGAAGTTGGTTAAATCTATCATCAGCTAGATTGGTCTGTTTGAGGAGGTGGGTATGAGGGCTGATTATGATATGGTGGCTGGAAAGGCTTACTAGGCTGACCATCTATTATAGGCATAATTTTCTGGTATTGAGGATCTATTTTGATAATTTTGCACTAAGTGAAATTTGGGTCTGAGCCTGAGTCTGTTGTGGATGTCCAAGAAAAATTAAGATGGTTACTCCAATCTGAGTTATATGAATTTGAAAATGGATCATTAACCGGCTTGGAGTAGTCCTTGAGCATAGCTTGACTTGTTCTTGGATAAAACTATGCAGTCATAGGACATTCACTTCACATGATGGGTTGGCTAGCACAGATAGAATAAAACTCTTGATAATTAGAAGGTGATGTGAATTATGCAGAAGATTGTTGATCTAGGGTTAGGACTTGATCTAATTTCTGAGCAAGAAAGTCCACTCTATTTATCAAATTTGAAGCAGTCTTAGGACTAGATTTTAGATATTTAAATTCATGAATCCCTGCCTAGGTTTGGTAGAAAGATAATGAAGCATGGTTAATTGAGTTTTCACTCAGGATTTTAAATAAGGTATAGGCTTCGTCCTCACTCTTGTTCATGAATGCACCTCCACAGGATGCATCTACTATCTATCTGTATTGGTCTCCTAAACCCTCATAGAAAGTTTGAACTATTTGCCACTTAGATAGACCATGGTGTGGGCATTTTTTAAGAAGTTTCTTAAGTCTCTCCCATGACTCATGAATCTGTTCCCCTGAAAGCAGAGCAAATCCAATGATAGCTTGCCTCATAGTATTGGTTCGGCCTATGGGGTAAATTTTTTTAAGAAATTCACTTTGCAAGTCAGCCCAAGTTTTAATTGATCTCCCTATTGTGCCAAGCCAGTACTTGGCTTTATCTTTTAATGATAAGAATAATAAAATTAATCTGAGGGCATCATTAATTAAATTTTGAATTCTCACCATAGAGCAAATTTCTAAGAATTCATCCAGATATTTATAAAGATCTTCATTGGTGTTCCCATAGAAAGATGGAAGTATCTGGATTGTAGTTGGCTTGATCTCATGGTGGGTAGCATGAATTTTAGGTAATTGGATACAAGTCGATGGATTATAGGCGGAAGAAATAAAGTATTCCTTCATCTGCTTAGGTGGTTCTCTAAAATTTTTAGCCATTTGGTTATCGGGTTTAATACAATTTGGCCTTTTAATTTTATGGTTGGATTCAACTAGATCAGGTAAAGCAATTTCCTACCGTGCATGCACTAGTGCAACCCTAACATGTGGTTCAAAAAATTTTTAGATTTTTTTTATATTTTTTTATTATTTTATTATATTAAAAATTAATTTTTTTAATTATTTTATTTATTAATTTTAATTTAATTTAATTTAATTTAATTATCACATTTTTAATATTTTTTTAGTTAGTTTAATTTAATTTTTATTTTATTTTATTTTATTTTTATTTTATTTTATTTTATTTTATTTTTAGAGGAAAAAGGAGAAGAAAGAAAGAAAAGTTCTAAAGAAGAGATCCTAAGGAGTCCTAGAACTAAGAAGAGAGAGAAGAATTAGGTTTAATTAGGTTTGATGTTGGTTAGCAATCAAGTTGATCAATCAATCCTGATATGGTTATCCTAGATCTAAACAGCTCCTAACTATCAACTTCACCTTCAAGCCCTTCAAGTATAGGATCAGCCAATCAACTGGTCAGATAAGTATAAGATCGGTGGGAGTTTCCTCGTTGCTTGCCTTAGACATCAATTGTGCTTGATCAGGTAAGCTAACGGAATCAATTAGAAACCATCTTTCTTTGGGCCTAGTCATCCCTGAACCACTTCTTAGACACCAGTCAAATTGATTAATCCTAATCTGGTTCAACTCTTAGGGTTTCTTGTCCTATTGAGCTCAAGTTCCTAGGGTTGATGTCTAATTGATTTTAAAATTAAAGGCTTAGATCAATGCAGACTGGTTGGTTGTTTATGGGCCAAGGAAGGATAATCAAATCTCCATCTTATCTAGTTTAATTGGATGTTGCCCTTAATTTGATTTAATATGATTGCAAAAAAAAAAAATTCAATCAAAGGGTTCTATGCAATTTAAACTAGATGTATGCAACTAATTGAATTCTGAAAGGCTTACCTTATCTTCAGCAATCACCAAAAAAATAAAACTAATATGATGTATGCTCTAAACAGTTAGGATTTCTAATCTTATCATGAGACTTTTAATTAGATTTAAATGGATATTTTTTAAATTAATTTAAAAATAAAATAAATAAAAAGGAAAGAGTACTAGAGTTAGGATTAATCTCACCAAGATTAGATGCTTTCTTTCTTTTCCTTCTTTTTTTTCTTTTCTCTTTTTTTCTACAAAATAAATAAATAAAAAGTTAGTAAGCAATATTTTAAAAAAATATTTATAATTAATTTTTAAAGAAATCAAAGAAGAAATAGCATCTATTCCTTCCCCCGACAACGACGCCAAAAATTTGATGCATTTATCAAAATTATTTTTAATTTATTTAAAATAAATTAAAAAAAATTAAAATCAAAAATTAAAAATAATCTTCGATAATGGTGCCAAAAATTTGATAGAAATACGATATTATCGTTAAGACATCGTGTTTATTAGTTTAATTAAAATAATTAAAAATTCATAGATAGCAGTGACTCGGATCGAATCCAGAGGAAAGATAGTGTTTTTAGATTTGAAATCTTTAATTTTACAAAGGAAAAAGAAAAAGATCTAAAAATAGAATTTGAAGTCGAAAATTTAGAATTGCGAAGTGAAAATTAAATTATGCAGAAAAGTAAACTTGGTACTAAGATCTACTAATTAGATTTTAGCATCTACTTGCAGTAAAATAAAAAACAATAATTAAAGTATAGAAATTAAATTATAATAAAAATAAAAAACTAAAATTAAAGTGCAATAATAAAATTTTTATTAATTAAAATTTTAGAATTTAAATACATGAAATTTAAAAAATAAAATAAAATAAAATAAAATATTCTGATCTCTGATCTTAGATCGGCATGGGTGGAAAGATGGTGTAGAAGCCCAGCTTTTTCTTTCAGCACCAGTTGCCTTAAAGTAGCCATTAACCCAGAGTCTGGCTTCACCCTGTACCAAAGCTTTACCTTGATTGGAGATGTTGATTTTTGGAGGCCTGGGGGTCCTTAAATAGATGCTGGAGGGCTGGGGGATTTTTTTCTAGGCAATGTGGGACTAAGGGCCATTTTAATCATAAAAATAGGAAGAAATCCTTATGAAATTTAGATTAAAATAGCCTTTGAACAAATTCTGTTGAGTTCTTTTAATTCTAGCCATCAGATAGTGATCTGATGCTTCCAAAAATACCAAAAATGGATGTATAATGGCTCAGATCAAATTGGATTAAATTCTGACCATTGGATCATGCTTGATGGAGGAAATTAGACCATTGATCACGCGCTTGAGAGTCTGATCACCGTCGAAAGCTTTCTAGACCGTCGGATCGAAGTTAGAATCAAGCGCTGCCATCCGATGGCGATCCGGATGAAATCAGAAACCAAATCAGAGTTGGAATAAATCTTGACCATCCGATCTTGACTGCAAGCAACCACCACCGCACGATCGCGCATTTATTATTCCCATGGACCGCGTGGGTCGGCTTCGCCGTACATCGCAACCAATCAATGCCTCCTATCAATGGATGAAAAGACCAGATTGCCCCATGAGCTACGATGGATTTTTTGTAAACCCTTTAAGGGTCTAGGTCCACCACATGGCAAGCTTTGATTCGCTCATTTTTGTTAAACTAGCGATTCACACTGTGCTGTAGATCGATGGCTGACTTCTGGGCTTGAGTCAGCTAGCGTGGTTGACTTGGCTCGGCACGTTTGGATGTGCCGGTTGCTGCGACATGGCGGCTTGAGCCAGTTGAGCCGTATGTTATTTTTTATTTAATTTTTTTTATTTTATTTTTTTAGAAATTTATATCTTTTTCATTTTAGCTCCATTTTGCTCGATACTTATTTTGTTATGATCAAAAAAATAATCTCTTTCCATTGATATTAAAATTTTATTTTTTAAATTAATTTTTTAATTAATAAAAATATAAATTTTTTAAAAATATGTATCAATTAATTATTAATTCTTAAAAATAAGCATAAATTAATTGATAAATTGATGCTTTTATAGGTAAATTTATGGTACTTATCAAATCTACTAAAACCAAAACCAATCACTACACCTGAAGGTGATACTTCAACCAAACCTAATTCAATCCAAATTGGATTCATCTTAGATAAGGATCTCCTTAGAAAAGACTTCAATTCAGACAGAAACAAAATCAAAAGAGAAAACTTCTTTAAGAAGTTTGATGACAATCAAAGAAGTGATCTTAGAATCAAATGGTATGATTTCATGCATTCAATTAGAAACCATATTGGCTACTTTGAATGGCTTAAAATTCATACAAAACCTAAATAAATTGACATGGTCAAACCAAAAGTCCTAATCTAGTTGCAAGATGGAAAAAGAATTATTGAAAGAATAGGCCCCTCTTCCCAAGAATCTAAAGTTCAAAACGGACAAACCAAAGTCATTGCCTCACTAGTTGAAACTGATCAAAACCAGTCTTCCTTACAAAACAAACTTGTTCAAAATACAAGTATTCCCAAAAATGAGCAAGTTGAGTCTCTAAAGCTAAGCCCAACCCACTCCCAAACAAATCCAAACAAAATCACTAGCCAAGGTCAAAACCAATTGGTTAGGATAGAAGAAAAGGGAATGGCAAAGCCTAAACCTAAATCTTCTACCACTACACCAATCCTCAAACCATTTGAAATTCCAAAAATAGAACTAGAAGACCAAAACCTTCTAGAGAAAACCAACAAAAACCAAATTAAACCAAGTCATTTGGCCCTAGACATCCTTGAAACCTCTAGCCTTAGAAAATCCATTTTAAACCACAAAATTGATATGACCAGTCAAGAGCCAACTCAGGAACAACCAAATGATGTTTCAATTGAGCTAGATGATCTAACTATTCAAATCAAAACCAACACTTAGGCTGAACAATCCATTCTAAACCAAGAAGGTGACATGTCTAGCCAAACAAGTAGGTCAAATCATAAGGAATCATGTGGAGAATTAATCCAACCTAATCCTGAGCTAAATAACTTGGCCTTTCAAATCAATGGTTCCCTTGGACCATCAAGACCAATTGAACCAAACCTTGAGTCAGATAGCCTGACTCTTCAAATCAACAAAATCAATGGTTCACCTGGACATTCAAAACCGTATGGACCAAATCCTCCTCAACAGACATACTGGCCCAGACCAACCATGCCTAACATGGGCCTTGAAGAAAATCCCATCCAACAAAACCAATATTCTACACCTGCAATCTATAAATGGAACATAGATGTGTAGTCAGAATCCAACATCCTTCAACAAATGTCAACGGTAGAAACGACCTACATTTCCAAAGACAAAGCCCAAGACCAAACTATCACAACAGCCTCAATTTCTGACCTTATAGGCCAATCCATCAAAGATGAAAATAGAAATGAAATCCAAGATTCTGTTTCTACCCTCATCTTTGCAACATATCTTGTTGGAGACCCTTCAAAATTTAGGAACAAAACCTCTGAGATCCTCATAAATCTCAAATACAAAAATAATTTCCTAGATGTCTTCCTAGATAGGATGCCACCTAGAAATCAAATCAAGATCCCATATGTAGATCTTACAAGCATTAAAGAAAGGTTAAACCCTTCCACAAAACTCAATGGTCTGATCTCAGACAGAAAAATCAAAATAATCCATTTAAAAAATCAAGAATTAATCAATATATCCAAAAATGGTACAGATAGCATTATCCACATTTGTCCCAAAGATAGTAGGCATGATAACTCTGCTTACTACAATTATAACATAGACTTCACACTCAATAAAGAATTAGGTGGTTGCTGCCAACAATTTGGCTTACCTCCTAACAAAACACAAATAAAAATTGACAAGAAATCTAAAATTTGCAAACAATGCAAAAAGAAAACACCTAAACCTCTCTAGGGTTATCACAAACCTTATAAAGAGATAACATTCAACCCATCCTAGAAACACCATAGACTATACAAAAGGAAAATAAAATTTGAATCAATTCACAAATCTTTAACCTCCAAATCAAGAAAAAAATCTTTCACAAAAAAAGAATAACCCTCAAAACCTCATGTTTATTATAAATGTGGCAAACCAGGACACTACAGTTTTAATTGCAAAATAAAGTTTAAAATCAACAACATTGAACCAAATAAGTCAAACCTTCTAGGTTCAATCAAACAAATCCTCAAAACTCTTTTATTAAACTTAGATATAAACTCTTCTTATTCTAATTCACAAACCTCAGACTCATCAAAAGCTAAAATCTGTGTAATAACAAAAGAACAAAACTTAGGTCAAGTTCAAATCAAAAAGAAACCTCCTCCTTAGGGAAATGAACAAGCTGTAAAAACAATCAAAGAATTAAAAAACATGAAACTTCCAACCCTTGTTGAAGCTCTACCCAAACTTAGAATTAAAAAATGGAAAATAGAAGTTATGAAGAAAAAACCAAATTTTCCTACTGCAGGATGCATCTGATCAGATCAAATTTGCTATGGATTATTTTTAAAAATTTTTCATGATTTGATTAGATCTGAGAGTTCTCAGATCTAATTTAATTGATCTAAAATTATAAGCAAAAATAAAAATAAAATAGTGATATCTAATATCACCTGATCGGATAAACCGTTTAACCATTATGATGATCTAACGACTGATCTGAGATTCTGATTGATCTGTGCATGTATCCAACCTCTATTGGTATCTACTCAGGTCAGATCTGAAAGTCTCCTACTTTTAGATCTAATCTCCAAACATCAGATCTGGAATCTTCCCTTAGAGCCTTCAAATTGAACTCCGAAGGCTGCATGTTCATCTCACGAACACTATCGTCTCACGCTGATCTTCGCACCAACGGGACTTGATCTTTGCTTGCAGGTTTTGCCCAACTCTTTGGCATGGAGAAGAGGGAGAGGATCAGATGAGGGAGGCATGGAGATGGAGATTTTGGTAGGGCTTTGCCGTAGAGAAATTGTGATGCACAAACAGTTTGTGCAGGGTTTTATTTATAAACCTAGTCAATAGTCCCTTCGCATATAACTTTGAACAGGTCAAAGTTTAACATGCAGAAGAACTCCTTAAGGATCTCCATGCCCCACCCTCTTATTTTTCTAATTTCATCACACAAAATTCAGAAAAAGTGGCTTGGAGATGGAAAGATAAACTTTGATTTGCACAAGCAACTTATCTCCCTTAGAGTTTGATCTCATCATGTATGTTTGACCCATTCAAATCCCATTTGAATGGGACACCTCCACCCTATCCATATGAGGTGCATGGCCAAAGGGGGAGTGCACCCCTTATTCCTCATGTAAACACCATATGGATGTGCACCCTCAGATAAATTCTAGGGGATGCACGCTATATCTCTTCTTTCCTGCAAATTGGATCAACATTTGATCCTTGTCCTATTCCTATCTTATGGGATTAAGACAAAATCTTTTCAAGTCCCATACAATAGATTTATGTCAAGTCCTAATCAAGTTAGAACAAGCCTTGATCAGACGAGGACTTAGTCTAGTCAGATCAAGAAAAATCCATATAAAATTTTCAGAAGAGGCTTGTCCAAATTTTATCTCATGATTTTTCCATCTTACGGGATTTAGGACAAACCTTGATCAGACCAGGAGAAGGTTCAGTCAGATTAAGACAAATCCCTACAACATTTCTGGATGAGCCTTATCCAAACAGTTCCAAAAATTAGCAGGTCTTGTTCTATTTCCATCCGATGGATTAGGATAAGCCTAGATTAGGTTAGGACAATACTTTTTTGACCTAGACAAGTTCCAATCAAACTAGGACAAACCCATACAAGGCTTTTGGATGAGCCAAATCTAATTTGACTTAGTTGAGATGAACAAAAAGACTACAGAAGAAGAATGTTAGGCTCAATCGTGTGCTAGCACGATTTTCTTGAACCTAATTAGATCTAATCCAAATCAATCAAATTGGATTAGCTTAATTAATGACATTCATATCCAAATCTTTATTTGTATGATCCAGTTAGGTTTAGTTCTATATGGTAATTGTTAGATATATGTGCCCTAGAAGCCAGAATTGGCTGACACTTGTAATACACTTCTAGGGGCAAAATTGTAATTTTGACTATAATTAATGAAATGGGTTATTTTCTATCACACCTGTGTATTTAGTGTCTGTGATACATCCTTTGAGTTAATGGTAATGATAATTCATATTTTCAAGAGTTGAAAATTTAAGACATGAATAATCATTATTAACTCATAAACAGCTTTCGACCATAGGATCATCACGAGGATGGTGATTGATCCGGAAGGTTGGTGTACGATCGCTTCTCTTTAGTAGATGAGTCTTGAGTCTACGGTGTGGAGACACCGGAGCGAAAGTACAGGTACTCGTTAGAGAACGAGGGCACTGAGCGTGACCACCTCGAGTAGTCATTAGGAAGTCTACCTTCTCGTCAATGACTGACTCGATGCTGCTGTAGTGTGTCTATAGCATGTTCATTGTAGGAACTGGATTGCATCAAGATGGGATCTATCTACCTCGGTGGTAGAGGAGCAGCCCTATGATAATCATGAGAATCAAGTTCTGAAGCCCATGGCCATGGCAGAGTGAAATAATAGAAAGAGTTTCTATTTAGGTTTTCACATTGGACTCGAATCGAATGATTATATCATATGATAGAGACTAGGGTTTGACGAGTTTACCTTAACCCTAATCTGATCGGGGCTCAAGATAGAAGAACTGAATCACACAGGTAGCTGCACCAAGAGGTTCACATTCAGCTCTGATGGGTTGCCACCATATACTGCTAGGTGTCACTGGTGGATTTTGGGAGCAATTAGAATGATTTAGATGATCGATCATTCTAGCTGTTCGAATCAGAAGAGTTCTGATCCATCGAAAGGAGTTTCGATGATGTCTATGATAGAGATCATGACATATCCCATTACCATACAGAACTGAACCTAACTGGGTCACACAAAAAGGTTTGAATCTGGTGATCATCAATTGAACTGTCTAGTTCAATTGATCTGAATGAGATTCAATTAGGTCAAGGAAATCGTGCTAGCACTCGATTGAACCTAACGTTCTTCTTTTACTATCATAAATAAGTTGTCCTGACTGAGCCAAAGAAGTTTGTGCTCGATCAGAGGCCTTCATATGGTCTGACTGGAGGTTGTCCAAGTCAGAATAGGTTGTCTTATTTGTAAGACATTACCTGCCATTTTTGGTCACCTGCCATTTCTTGTTCTTTGACTTTGGTCAAAAGTCTACCTTTGACTGGTCAATTCTCCCTAAGAAAAGATTAAGTCCGAGGTCTTCCACCATTGTAGACGTGCGGGCCCTTCCCGGGGTTGATTGTTCTTGGCTGGATACAGTGGCTCAGTTGCACCGGGAAGATGCAACCATGTCTATTAGGCATTGGATGCTATGGGCTGGAGGATGAGTTGGGCTCAATATTCCGGATACGGTGAGAGACCCAATTAGGAACCTAGTCTATGCAAATGGTGGGTCTGACTTAACTAAGGAGTGGATCAATATTTCGGATACGGTGAGATTCATGAATTAGAGACCAAGTTTGGGTGCACCATGATTAGAGAATCATTGAACAAGAGTTGTTCACTCATTGGCTAACCCATCACCAATAACTGTTAGGTGAGGTGATGAGTCAGTTGGAGAGACCGCACCACCCACTAGAAATCATCAATCGCGGAGATTTTCGCATCTCTACAGAGGGAGTGTAGGGATCCGAGAAAATAGTGGGAGCTAATTTGTTTAAAAATAAAATCCCTAAATAAATTGGTCAAGTCAAAATTACAGTATCTAACTAGAATCTTTGGCTCTCTACAGAAAAATGTCTGCGTCCAACCCATTGGCACGTATCCTGGACACACATAGACTGACTGGACCCAATTATAAAGATTGGCTCAGGAACTACAAAATTGTTTTGGGTTAGAGAAGTTAACACATGTTTTGGACCAGGACCCTCCCACCTTACCAGCTCGTCCATCCACTGAACAGAGAGCGTCTCTGGAAAAATGGATTGACGAAGACAATAAGGCCAGATATACATGTTGGGCTCGATGTCTGATGAGCTCCAGCGCCAACATGAAGATATCGGGACTGCTCGCCAAATGTTGGCTCACCTGCAGGAGATGTTTGGTGAACAGAGTCGCGCAGCCAAATATCAAGTCAAAACAACTTTTAAGGCTAAGATGCGTGATGGGCAGTCAGTC
>QRFJ01001804.1:132029-163845 GCA_006176705.1 Cocos nucifera | reverse complement strand
TTGATGATTTCTAGTGGGTGGTGCGGTCTCACCAACTGACTCATCACCTCACCTAACAGTTATTGGTGATGGGTTAGCCAATGAGTGAACAACTCTTGTTCAATGATTCTCTAATCATGGTGCACCCAAACTTGGTCTCTAATTCATGAATCTCACCGTATCCGGAATATTGATCCACTCCTTAGTTAAGTCAGACCCACCATTTGCATAGACTGGGTTCCTAATTGGGTCTCTCACCGTATCCGGAATATTGAGCCCAACTCATCCTCCAGCCCATAGCATCCAATGCCTAATAGACATGGTTGCGTCTTCCCGGTGCAACTGAGCCACTGTATCCAGCCGAGAACAATCAACCCCGGGAAGGGCCCGCACGTCTACAATGGTGGAAGACCTCGGACTTAATCTTTTCTTAGGGAGAATTGATTCAGGTCTCATTAAACTAGACTTGGCTTAGTCATAACAATTATGACTAACCTAGTGGCATGGGTCAGCTCGGATTATTGACCACCTCAGATCAGAACTGTGTCAACAGATATGGCCAGGTAAGTGAGACCGGTGGAAGGAATATGCCGTTAACTCGCACAAGAACGCATTCAGGTCGAGTAGCTTCCAATTAAAAACCAGTCGGTCGTCTGTGCCAAACTTACCTTAGACACCAAATTGTTGAGTCAGAACCAATTGGGTTAGCCTACAATCCAGACTCTAACCTCTGAGCCTAATTAGGTCTTGCTTGATCGTGACTCGATCTTGACCCAGACTTAATCCTATTAGGCTGGTCAATTTAAGCATTGTTGATCCCATCTAACCAACTCTTGATTCGGTTTGATCAACCGCTTAGACCTAATTGAGCTACCCAAGCCCGAACCCAGTATTATGAATATGTCTTAGATCTGAAATTCTCAATTTTAGACCTAATTAATATTCCATAAACTTAATTCTTAATTAAGTAGGGTTCATAAACAAAATATGCACAATAAATCCTAGGGTTTCAGGATCTAGGGTTTTGCAGAAAGTAAGTTTTGGGTTTCTGATTAAGGACGAACACGCAGCACCCCTACACATCATAAGAACACCCCATCGAATGGGAAGAGAGGGCCTTTAAACCCTTCTTCGTTCTTATGACCGGACGGCCAAGAGGAACGCCTTAATCAGGAACATTCAATAAACATTCAATACTACAAAACAGTTATAGATCTATATCATATATCTCATATACAAATTTAGATCTAACCATGGCATATTTTGCATACATCTCATGTATCATAATCATGCATGTTTTCAGATCTAAATTATCACATAATAATCTGAAAAATTAGATTTAAATTGATCTAATCAAAATAAATTCTAATCTAGACAATTATGTAGAACTATTCTACAACTAGTCTAGTCATGCATCTATCATATCTCATATGATATTTAAAATTAAATAATTTTTATTTGCTGTTTATCAGATGTTATTATAACACTTATAATATCAGAAAACAGTAAATAAGAAGATCTAAAATATGATTTAATCATATTAAATCAAAGACATGCAAAACTATTCTATAGAACTATTCTATTCTAGAACTAGTCATGCATATCTTCATGTTCTTAGATCCAAATCATTTAATTTTAATTTTTCTGATTTCAGATCTGATCACATCTCATGTGACATCTGAAATCACGTTATTTTTAATTAAAATAAAATTAAAAATCAGATCTAAACTATTTTTAGAACCATGGCTCTGATACCACTTGAAGGGAAATCCTGATTTCCCTGACCAGGTTCGTTCAGATCTGATCAGATCAAGAGATATATTTCAAAAATTTTTCTCTTAGATCTGTATCAGATCAGGGATGCTTCAGATCTGATTCTTATTTATTTAATAAAAATTAAATGAAAAGGATAAATTAAATCACATTCAATTTACCTGAATAGGGTAATCCTATTACCCTGTTGATGATCCTGTTTGCAGCGGAAGGTTCTGGATCAAGCCACGCAAGCGCCTGGCCTCTACCGGTATCCACTCGGGCTGGATCTGGAGATCCTCTTCTTCTCTATCACGCCTCCAAAAATCAGATCTGGATCTGATCTGGAGGATCTTCAAAACTCCTTTTGAAGATCTGCAGTCGTTCTTCGCAGCAGCGCAGCCTTCTTGCTTTTGATCTCCTTTTCTTGATCTAAATCGCACCAATCCAAATCCAAAACACTTTTGGACGTGGAGAGCAAGGGGAGAAGAGAGTATGGCGTGGAGAAAGGGGAGAGAGGCAGCCTTGGGGCGTGGGAAGATTGCTTCTTGATTATTTTTTCACTTGGGCGCTGGGTCTCTTATATAGACTAAGCGTGATCCAAGTCATCTTCCTCCCAACCAATCACAACCCTTTGTGAAATCAGATCTAAATCTGATTGGTGGGATTAGAGTCCCCTGGATTCCTACTTGGAGAGTGCCTTGGACCAGTCAAACTGGATTCTTAGAAGAACTCTCATTGGAATCCTAAAGGGAGATGGAGTCCTTGTCCAACAAGGACTCCTAGGCGCCTCCTACTTGGGCTCACGCCTCCCTTGGCGTGCGCCCTTCTCCTTGCCAGGTTCTGGCAGGGGGACAAGCCCCCACCAGCTCTCCAATAGGTGCATGACATGTGGTCAAAAGTCAAAGGGTCAATGGTCAACGTTTGACCAGTCAAAGGTAGACTTTTGACCAAAGTCAAAGAACAAGAAATGGCAGGTGACCAAAAATGGCAGGTAATGTCTTACAAATAAGACAACCTATTCTGACTTGGACAACCTCCAGTCAGACCATATGAAGGCCTCTGATTGAGCACAAACTCCTTTGGCTCAGACAGGACAACTTATTTATGATAGCAAAAGAAGAACGTTAGGTTCAATCGAGTGCTAGCACGATTTCCTTGAACCTAATTGAATCTCATTCAGATCAATTGAACTATATTAGTTCAATTGATGATCACCAGATTCAAACCCTTGTTTGTGTGACCCAGTTAGGTTCAGTTCTGTATGGTAATGGGATATGTCATGATCTCTATCATCGACATCATCGAAACTCCTTTCGATGGATCAGAACTCTTCTGATTCGAACAGCTAGAATGATCGATCATCTAAATCATTCTAATTGCTCCCAAAATCCACCAGTGACACCTAGCAGTATATGGTGGCAACCCATCAGAGCTGAATGCGAACCTCTTGGTGCAGCTACCTGTGTGATTCAGTTCTTCTATCTTGAGCCCCGATCAGATTAGGGTTAAGGTGAACTCGTCAAACCCTAGTCTCTGTCATATGATGTAATCATTCGATTCGAGTCCAATGTGAAAATCTAAATAGAAACTCTTTCTATTATTTCACTCTGCCATGGCCATGGGCTTCAGGACTTGATTCTCATGATCATCATAGGGCTACTCCTCTACCACCGAGGTAGATAGATCCCATCTTGATGCAATCCAGTTCCTACAATGAACATGCTCATAGCCAACATACACCTCAGGGTTCCATATGGCTAGGAGACCGAGTAATGGTGTAGTCAAACTATAACACCCTCAAGGTGAACTGCCGATGCATCTCAGGTCAAAGAACCAGACACACTACTGCAGCATCGAGTCAGTCATTGACGAGAAGGTAGACTCCCTAATGACTACTCGAGGTGGTCACGCTCAGTGCCCTCGTTCTCTAACGAGTACCTGTACTCTCGCTCCGGTGTCTCCACACCGTAGACTCAAGACTCATCTACTAAAGAGAAGCGATCGTACACCAACCTTCCGGATCAATCACCATCCTCGTGATGATCCTATGGTCGGGAGCTGTTTATGAGTTAATAATGATTATTCATGTCTTAAATTTTCAACTCTTGAAAATATGAATTATCATTACCATTAACTCAAAGGATGTATCACAGACACTAAATACACATGTGTGATAGAAAATAACCCATTTCATTAATTATAGTCAAAATTACAATTTTGCCCCTAGAAGTGTATTACAAGTGTCAGCCAATTCTGGCTTCTAGGGCACATATATCTAACACACGCCACCCTTGGCGTGTGCCCAAGCTGGAGGCGCCCCAGGAGTCCCTGTTGGATAGGGACTCTATCTCCATTTTGGATTTCAATTAGAGTTCTCCTAAGAACCAACTTTAACTGATCTTAGGCACCCTCTAAAGAGGAATCTAGGAGACTCTATTCCCACCAATCAGATTTAGATCTAATTTCACAAAGGGTTGTGATTGATTGGGAAGAAGAGGAGTTGGATCATGCTTAGTCTATAAATAAGACCCTGAGCCCAACTCAAAGAGCATAACAATTCTCCTCACCCCAAGGCTGCTTCTCCTCTTCTCCTCCATGCCAAACCCACCTTCTCCCTCTCCTCTCCACGCCCAAAAGGAGTTTTGGACCTTGGTTGGTGCGATCCAGATGAGAGAAAGGCGACTGAAAGCTAGAAGGCTGCACTGCTGCAAAGGACAACTGCTGATCTTCAAAAGGAGTTTTGAAGATCCTCCATATCAGATCCAGATCTAATTTTTAGAGATATGATAGAGAAGAAGAGGATCTCCAGATCTAGCCTGAGTGGATACTAGTAGAGGTCAGGCACTTGCATGGCTAGATCCAGAACCTTCCGCTGCTTATAGGATCATCAATAGGTAACAGGATTATCCACTTCAAGGTAAATTAAATTTGATTTAATTTATCTAAATTTATTTTATTTATTAAAATAATAAGAATCAGATCTAAAATATCTCAGATCTGATATGGATCAAAAAAAAAAAATTTTAAAATATATCTCTTAATCTGATCAGATCTGAACGAACCTGGATCGGGAAATCAGGATTTCCTTCAATCACTTGAAATCAAATCATTCAAAAGAAAGATTCTCTTTCCAAGACAAGTTGGGCACAGAGATGCCATCTACATCAAATCAATAATAGGCAAAGCAAAAATGCTCTGCTCAAAATCAAATCAAATCATTCAAGCTACATGAAGCTTCCTCTGTAAGCTTCCCCAACAACTTTCATGGCGACTATAAATATCCTCATTCTCATACCAATCTTCAGCAATCTGATGTGAGCTCAAAAGTGGTGCTCCCAAGTCTTGAAAACATGAGAAGATAGGTCATGAAAAGATTAGAGTAAGTCGGAAGAAGAATCAGCCTGAGTAGCATGAGTTCAGGGACTTAGCCAGCTCACCTTGAGACTGGGTCGGCTAAGTTGAAAACTGAGCCAGCTCAGTCTTAGACTGGATCGACTAAGTCTCAGAGAAAAATTTAGATAAAAAGTAGCATTTTTGGACTACTAACATAGTACACAACTGAGTCGGCTCAGTCTCAGACTAAGCCAACCCAGTCGTAGGTTAACCGACTCAATCTAAAACTAGGCCAGCTTAATTTTTGTGGGTACTGCTTTGTGTACATGGGTTGTTTGAGTTTTAGAGAGTTTTTATGTGAGTATAGGCTTGACTCTTTTGTAAAGTATAAATACTAAAAATAGGTCAAGGTTGTAGAGGATGCTGAAATCATTGAATAAAGCTCTTTTCTTTCAAAAAACTTTTATGTTCTTGCTCTCTCTTTCCTCTTGAATTCATTATTTTGCTTTTGCATTGATCCTAGGAGATTGTTCCTTGTTGTTTGACTAATCACCAGTGGCCACGCCGATCCATGTGAAGGGGATAATTTCATGACAATTGGTATTAGAGAGGTGTTGCAAGGAAGGAAGTCACCTAGGGTTACTACATCCAGGATCTGCTGCACCAGGTTTTACTCTAAAATCTTCTTGTTTTCTTCATGGTTATCTCTAGATTAAGATGAAGATTTGTTACACGAAGGAACGGTGATATAGAAGATTAGAAAAAAGATCTAGGGCCCATAGATCTTCATTGAAGGGTAATGTTACTGGTGTGTTATCGAAAAAGGGTGTTAGGGATGTGTTCTTGACTTGTCTGAAGTCATGGGATCAAGTAGATTCAAGATGGATTTTGAAAAGTTCGACGGCAAGAAAAACCTTACCCTATGGTAGCAAAGGATAAAGGACTTGTTGGTTCAACAGAGGATCTACAAGGTCTTGACAAGAGAAAGGCTAGAAAAGATCAATGCTGAGGATTGAAAAGAGTTGGAGAAAATTGCTTTTAGCACAATCTGGATGTGCTTAGCCGATCAGGTGTTGCCCGAGGTTTGCAAAGAGACTATGACAAAGGAGCTCTGGATGAGACTAGAGAACACATACATGAGAAAGAACATGAGGAACAAGCTATGGTTGAAGAAACAGCTGTATAGTCTGAGGATACCTAAAGGAGGAGATCTTATTGTACATATCCAAAGGTTCAATCAGGTATGTTCTAAGGTGATGAGTTTGAATGTGAAGATCGACGAAGAGGATCGAGCATTGCTATTATTATGTTCCCTCACTGATTCGTATGATGGTCTCATAACAACTTTAGTTTATCGGAAGGAGACCTAAACTATGAGGAGGTTGTTAGTGTGCTCAGATCAAATGAGCAAAGGAAGAAAAATCTGCAAGAGTGACCCTAATTCTGAAATCTTGGCTGTGAATGAAAGATAAGGAAGATCAAAGAAGAAGACAAGAGAGATTCAAGGGCAGGTCAAAGTCTTGGGATCAAAGGAAGACATTGACGTATTATAAATGTCATTAGCCTGGACACCTGAGGAGTGATTGCCCCTTTTTGAGATTAGAAAAAGGGAAGGCCAGCAAAGGAGATGATACAGCTTTTGTGAGCCATAGAGAAGACCTACTAGTTGTATCAGATGGATTCATAGAGTATGATACTATGTGAATATTAGATTCAGCATGCTCACACAACTATACTTCTCATCGAAAGTTGTTTGCCACCTACCAGAAGGCCGATGGTGGAAGTATCAGCCTTGGAGATGATCACCTATGCAAAGTAGCTAGAATTGGCTCTATCAAGATGAGGATGTACGATGGGATCATTCATACATTATCGAATATCAGACATGTACTGAAGCTGAAAAAGAATTTGATCTCTATGGACTACTTGGAGGAGTAGGGTTATGCTTTTAGTAGCCAGGTTGGGAGTGGATGTCTGAAAATTTTTAGGAAGCTTTGGTGGTGATGAGAAATAGAAGACTGAGCAACAATCTTTACAGAATGGAAGGCTCGATGGTGAATGATAGTGCAGAGGTACTAGCAGCGGCATCGAAGGAGCAGATTTTGTATCGATTATGGTACTATTGAATGGATCATATGAGTGACCGTAGGCTCACCGAACTTAGTAGAAGAGGTACGATCCCAGTACTAAAAATGAAGGGCACAGACTTATATGAGCCGTGCATCTTTGGCAAATAGCATAGGATAAAGTTTGCCAAAAGTACCAAGCACAGCAAAGGAGTGCTGGATTTAGTGCACTCGGATGTGTGGGGACTAGCTCCTATATCAGCTAGAGGTGGGGCAAAATACTTTGTCACCTTCATTGATGATTTCTCAAGGAAGGTGTGGATTTATTTGATCAGAGAAAAGTTAGAGGTGTTTACCCAATTTAGAGCCTAAAGAGCTGAAGTAGAGGAGTCAGGAAGATAAGTGAAGTGTCTGAGGTCGGACAATGGAGGAAAGTGTACAAGCTTAGAGTTCAGGAGGTACTGTGAGGAAAATGGCATCAAACACCATTACATGATGAAGATAACTCCCCAGCAGAATGATATCATCAAGAGGATGAACTGAACATTGATCGAGAAGGCACAGAGTTTGAGGCTGCAAACATCACTCCCAAAATCCTTTTGGGGTGATGCTTTACTTTTTTTTATTTTCTTGTGAATAGGTCTCCTCATTGTAAGCTGAACAGAGGCATTCCAAAAGAGGTCAGAAGTGGAAAGAAGGTGGAGCTTGGCCACCTGAAAGTCTTCAGTTGCACAGCCTATGCACATGTGGAGGCAATCAAGAGGAGCAAGTTAGACTCAAAATCTCAAAAGATGACATTCATAGGATATCCACAAGTAGTCAAGGGATACTTGCTGTGGAATTCTAAAGCATAGAAGGTAGTGATCAGTAGAGACATCATTTTTGATGAGAAGAGCATCTTGGTAAGGCCTGAAAGTATACGAGCAACTAGAGAAACAAAGGTGAATAGTGGTGGTCAGTCAAAGAATAATGGCATGCATGTTACATCCACTTACAGGAGTATTCCTGTTGAGGTGGAGCTGGGTAGAAAAATTTTATCTTAGATTAAAAATCAGCATGGAGAGCCAGCAATTCAGACAGATGTGCAGGATGAGCCACAGTCATCAGGCAGAGATATGCTAGTGGGAGTGGCTTTGCACAAGCCCTAGCATACTATTAGAAGGCCAATTAGATATGGCATTGATGATGTTATCTCCTATGCACTCATCACTATTAATGGAGATCCAGAGAATTATGCAGAGGCTATGGAGAGTGAGGATCATGATTCATGGATGCAGGCCATGACGGAGGAGATGAAATTACTTAAAAAGAATCAGACATGGCAGCTAGTGGATCTTCTAGAAGGTGCTCGATCTATTGGCTTAAAGTGGGTGTTCACAAAAAAAGAGGCACCTTCAAAACAAGATGGAGTCAGATTCAAAGCTAGGCTGGTATCAAAGAGATACTTACAAAAGGAAGGGACTGACTACATAAAAATTTTTTCTCCTATGGTACGTCATACATCTATTTGGATTTTGCTATCACTTATGGTACAGTACAACATGGAGTTGGAATAGATGGATATGAAGATGACCTTCCTTCATGGCACATTGAATGAAAGAATCTATATAAAGTAGCCAGATGGTTTCATGAAGATTGGACAGTTTGAAAAGGTGTATTTACTAAGAAGATCATTGTATGGTCTGAAATAATTCCCTGGTCAGTGGTATCAGAGATTTGATTGTTTTGTTTTGAGTCTGGGTTTCAGTAGATGTGAACATGATTATTGCGTCTACATCAAGGATGTAGATGAAGAAGATGTCTTGTATCTACTACTGTATATAGATGATATGCTCATAGCTAGTAGAATTATGGAAGCTGTGAAAAGATTGAAAAGGATATTATCATCTAAATTTGAGATGAAGTATCTGGGTCCAGCTGAGAAAATTCTTGGAATGGAGATTTTCAGAGATAGATGCAAAGGAATGCTCCATTTGTTATAAGAAAGATATGTCTAGAAAGTTTTGGAGAGGTTTGGAATAAAGAAGGCCAAACCTGCAGAGACGCCATTGCTGAGCCATATATCTCTCTCCAAGTTGCAAAGCCTCCAGTTAGAAGAGGAGAGAGAGTATATGGAAAGAGTTCCTTATGCAAATATTGTAGACAGTGTGATGTACACTATGGTGTGCTATAGATTAGATATAGCACATGCAGTGAGCACAGTTAGTAAATGCATGGCTAATCCTGGGAAGGAATACTGGAGAGCATTGAAGTGGATATTGAGATATCTGCATGGAATAAGGGATTATGATGTGGTGTTTGGTGGGTAGCCAGGAGGATTTGAAGATGGAGGTTTAGGTCCTCTGAAAGAATTTGTAGATGCAAATTATACAGGAGATCTTGATATAAGGAGGTCTACTACCAGATACCTTTTCTGCGTGTATGGTGGACCAGTATCTTGGAGATCAATCCTTCAGTCAATTACGATCTTGTCTACCATAGAGGCTGAGTATATTGGAATAACGGAGGCTGCAAAAGAAGTCTTTTGGCTTAGGAGGCTGATTGTTGAGTTGGGGATGGAACAGAGCAAAGTTACACTATTCAGTGATAGTCAGAGTGCTCTATTGTTGGCACAGAACCGAGTCTATCATGCACGGATAAAGTATATAGACGTGAGCTACCACAGGATCAGAGAGCTGGTAGAGGAAGGTGAAGTGGAACTGATGAAGGTCCATACCAAGGAGAATCAGTCTGATGCACTCATGAAGGTACTCTCCAGAGACAGCTTTCAGATGTGTGTGGCACGAATGGGTCTACTGAGAAGAAATGAGTTCACAAGAACTTGGAAGCACCAAGATGGAGAATGTGAGCTCAAAAGTGGCACTCTCAAGTCTTGAGAATATAAGAAGATAAGTATGGAAAGACTAGAGCAAGCTAAAAGAAGAATTAGTCGAAATAGCATGAGTTCAGGAACTTAGCTGACTCACCGTGAGACTGGGTCAGCTAAGTTGGGAACTAAGTCGGCTCAGTCTTAGACTGGGTCGGCTAGGTCTCAGAGAAAAATCTAGATAGAAAGCAGTATTTTCGAACTATTGGCGTGGTACACAACTAATTCGGCTCAGTCTCAAACTAAGCTGACCCAATCGAAGGTTAGCCAGCTCAATCTGAAACTGGGCCGACTCAATTTTTGCGGGTACTATTTTGTGTACATGGATTGTTTGGATTTTGGAGAGTTTTCTATGAGCTTGGACTTGATCCTTTTGTAAAGTATAAATACTGAAAATAGGTCAAGGTTGTAGAGGATGCTGAAATCATTGAATATAGCTCTTTTCTTCCGAAAAACTCTTGTATTCTTGCTCTCTCTTTTCTCTTGAATTCATTATTTTGCTTCTGCATTAATCCTAGGAGATTCTTCCTTATTGCTTGGCTGATCACCAGCGACCATGCCAGTCTATGTGAAGGGGATAATTTCACGACATCTGAAAATCATGGCGAGGCACCATCACCATCGTAGGCATCGCCATCATCATCACCGATGGTGCCATCATCAAGTCATCCTCAAAATCCAGCTTAAGATCAAAGTTCTACCTCCTTCTCCAGAAGTAGCAAATCAGGAGACAGTCAATCCAGCAAATACTATAGAGCAACCATATAAAGTAGATGTTCATATGGTCTCAAATGTTCAAAATATGAGTATCCAAACATCTCGTAGTTCTTCACCAAGAGTAGCCCTTCCATCGGGCTACGTTGCAATTCCAACAATCCAACCAGGATTCATCGAAGTTCACAGAAGGAGACCTATGAGTCTATCAGATGCATATAGAAGATGGCCCGTTGGGGCAAGACGGTCTACTCCTCCAAGAAGAGCTCCAACCATAAGTCCATCCACTTCCAACACCTACAATATAAGTGTAGAGTTCAGAAGAGGACTAGAGGATCATCAGACAAGTTCATCATCCTCATCATCTTCCTCCTCAAGCTCACCAATAAGTTCAAGTGAACCAGAGCATTCCACATCACCAAGCCTACTTGATGGATTCCTCTCTCCACTAGCCGACATCTAACAACTCAAAACCAAAGTACATGGATTATCCACCCATGGTTTGCATCAAAATCATTGGAGCCCATGATTTTCTTCCATGGTTTTCCTATTGGGAATGTGTCCCAAAGCCATTCGTCAGTCTATTGATGATTGGGCTATATATTTGTAATTGTATATGAATTATAAATTAATAAAAATTATTTTGGCATTCTTCATCTTAAATTCTATTGTCTTCTAATGAACTCCTGTGTTGTGATGAAGTCCTTAGGACTATCTAGATTCGGCAAAGAAGAATTTATTGTTTAGTCCTTAAATAGGTCACGACCAAATGATACGTTGTTACTTAGGATGACAACATTTATCAAATATAGATCATTGTGTGCCATATAGATTAGTTGTCCTCATAACCAAAGAGTGTTGAGACACTGATATGGCATGCAAGTGAGATGTATGGGTATATCTACACTAAACATGACCAACTCTGGGGCTTTTCTCCTATCAAGATTAGCTCCGATGGAATGTGGGTATAAATGTTCCTCCGACCTGAGATCACCATGGAGACTTCCAAGCAACTCACTAAGTTTTGGTATCGAACTATCTAAATTTTTAATTTAGTGATTTTTTTCCATGCCAAAATATGTTTTCGCCCATCCTTTCTCACGTCCCTAGTGGATAGGATCAGATGGTTTTGAGGTTGAATTCAAAATGAGTTTGAATTTGGCCTAACAACCAACCCATCTTTCTCTCCATGCGGGGTCTCTCTCTTTGGTGCAAAAAAATAAATAGGAGGAATTTTTGGGATATGAAATATCAAATCTGAGATTAAGAGAAGACTTTTGTGAGCCTTCTGGTGTGTGAGAAAAGTTTGAAAAAATCCCAAAGAAGAAAAAAAAGGAGAAAAGCTAGCATAGGATTTCAAGGTGCATTTGATCTAGGGTTTTAATCTAGGATTCGGGAATCCATTTCATGAGCTATGAGTGTTGAAAGCCCATGAAACTTTGTGGAGTACCTCCTCTACCTCTCTACTATGTCTACCAGTGACTCGAAGCATCTGTGAAGCCCATAGACAAGGATCAAAAGCATTCAATCAAAATAGCTCCTAAAAAACTTTGGTGTTGAGCTAGCACTCACATGGGAGCCGATCAGGACCAGGAGCCTCATGTAGACGATCCATGGAGGCCAGACACATGTGTGGTTGCATCGTGACCAGTGGACCTCCTTAACAAGGATCAGATCATGGTAATCAACTATCCATAAAAAGGTATTGTGTTCTGAACACGTAGATATAGTAAATAGTTCATTACATAGTTTTATTTTTCAAATCTATTAATGTATGCATGCATATTATGTTTAGATCCTATTATGTAGGGTTAAATAATCTGATGTGATCAGTAGATAATTAATTAGATTAATTATTTTTTGCTACATCATTTCTATTTTTGAAAAATTTTTGAAAGTAGCATAGCAAATCCTGCACTATTTCCTTAAATTGGTATCAGAGCGAGGTTTCTTAAACATGATATGCTTGCATATTTAGATTAATAATTCAAATTTAATCTAAATATTAATTTAATAATTTGAATAATTAGATCTAAAAAATTAAAATCTAGATTGCATGGACTGCAAGTTATCTTGCTGTAGGGTTTACCTCCTACAGTGAAAAGATTATCTTGGTACGTCGCAGATCTATATCATTAATCATGAAATTACTAGATTTGATCTAATATTTTTATGATCTAATTATAAAAGACTTTAATCTAATTCATGATCATGAATGCATAATTTGATAAAGTTTGATTCATGATTTCTTGATTATGTAGTGTACATAGTTTCAGATTAAACCCTACAACTAGTATTGTTTATGAATTGAGATGATTTGATGAGTTGACTCAATTAGTGAACAATACTAAGTCATAAAGAATCTTTCAAAATTAAAAATTATTTTAAAATGCCGAACCCTAACCCTCAGCCCATAAACTTAATTAAAAATTAAGTATAATGATTTAGTGTCTAGAATTGTGAATTAAAATTCTAAGTCATTAATCATAAACTTGTGGATTATTGGGTTAGCTGAATTAGGTCCATAAATTGGGTTAGATCTAAGGTTAGTTAAAAGATGGACTAATTTAGAGTAATTAATCAAATCTAATTAAATATTAATTTAGAATAGGTCAAGGACTCTATAGACTCAATTACAATAGTTGTAGCTGGTCAAGTCCATGCCTTTAACTAGGACCAAATGGACTTGATTCAAGGCTATGCGGTCGAATCCAAAATTACTAGGTTGGTCAAATTAAAACTAGTGAACCGGATGGTGTCTAAGGTAAGTTAGGTAGTTTGACCAGTGGTTTTTAATTGAAAGCTACTCACACTGATTCGATCTTTGATGAGTTAATGGCATATCCCTTCCACTGATCTCGCTTACCTGACCATCCTGGTGAGTTAGATTTTGATTAGATCACTTGGTGATTCGAGCTCACCCATGTCTATTAGGTAAATTAGTCTGACTGATTTAGGTGCTCCTAATGCCAGCTTAGATTAGATCTTTTTTTTGACTTGGTGAAGTTAGTGGGAGGATCAAAATTGGCTCACTGAATTTTCTTAAATTGGTTAACTAAATCCTCTAAAATTATTAGGTCCTTAAAAATGAAATAGTTATATAGATAACTAAATCATAGCCTCCCATTAAGTTGAATGATAATGGGTTCATTTAATATAATGAGCATTTGAGGCCCAAAGGCCTGATGATTATTAACTAATGAAATTATCATTCATAAAATGATAACTTAGTTAAGTCTTTCTAATGGTGGTTAGGTTGGCCAACCAAAGTCAGCCATGATCATTTATTGGTTAGATAAGACCAAATATGATCATGTTAATGGTTGGACCTAACTGAACTTTTTCGGTGGAGGCCAAAGCCTATTGATTTGGTCTATGGGATAAAATCAATATTACTAGAAAATATTTAGAAAAATAATTAATTTTGAATCTATCCATAGGTGCACATGGGTTGACCAACCAAAGTTGGGCTCATGTGTAGTCTATGTGGATTCTAGTATCCACTAAGAAATTAGAGTAATTTTTCAAATTAGAGGTAGAGGCTATCAATTCGTATAAAATAGTGGAAGAACCTTTAGACTGAAGTCCAAGTCTTTAGGATTAATAATTCATATACTAATAAGGTTTGATTTTTCTTTTTATGCAGACATGGCCACTAACCTATCACTTCAATCATTGTTAGACCATGATAAATTAATGGGACCCAAAAATAATAGCTGGTGTCATAAGTTGAAAATCATCCTGGAGCATGAGCGGATCCTTTATGTGGTAACGAATCGAGCACCTAAGGAGCCAGCCCCGAATGCTAGGGGAGCGGTCCGAGATACTTATCTAAAGTGGCTCAATGACCGCACCATCATTCGATGTATAATGCTGGCGACAATGAATGACGAGTTCAGTCATAGGTTTAAAAATGCCCAGCCACAGGTTTGAAAACTCCCAGCCACAAAATAAGTTATGCCATTTTCAAATATTGAATGACTCCTTTGGCACGTCGGACGACATTGAAAGGCATAAAATAAGTTGTGCCATTTTCAATGCTCGGATGAGGGACGAGGCCTCAGTCATCGATCATGTATTGTACACGATCGAGATGATTGAGCGCCTTAGCAAGTTGGGCTTTTCCCTGCATGAGCAGCTTGGTAAGAATACGATCCTTAATTCTTTGCCCAAGTCCTTCCTCCCCTTTCTAACTTATTTTATAATGACAAAACCTGCAGTGAACTACCATGGCTTATTGGGGTTGCTGTAGAACTTTGAAAAGGATCACCAACTACACAAGGAGAAGATGAATATAGTAGGAGGGTCTTCTTCTGGTCATCGACCCTTTAAGAAAGAAAAGAAGAACAAGAAGAAGAAAAATAAGAAGGTGTGGCCTTATGCTGGGATGACTGCATAGAGACAGACTAAGAAGCGCAAGCCCAACTAAAGCCAGGTAGAGTGCTTCTTCTACAAGAAGCAATTGCACTAGAAGAGGAACTATTCTCTGTACATTGCCTTCCTGGATCCAAACAAATCGAGGAAGAAGCAAGTGGTTGCTGGGCAAGGTATTTATATGATAACACCTTGCAATTTTTTCTTATTTGATTCTACTATCTGGGTATTAGATACTGGAAGCCCTTATCATATTTGTAATTCTATGCAAGGCTTGTAGGTCAATAGGAGATTTGATCAAGACAAGAGGTTCCTGAATATTGGAGATGGAAGACAAATTCTAATTCTATCTTTAAGAATCATGAACCTTGTAATCATTTCAAATAAAGTAATTCTTAATAAATATTATTATTGTCCAACTTTCTTATTGAATGTCATTTCTATAGGCCTTTTGGCCATGAATGATTTTGAAATATTAATAAAAAAAATTTGTAATGTCATTTTGAATGATATTATAATTTTGATTGGATAATTGAATAACAAAATTTATCTACTTTCTATGCCTGTTAACGTGATTCAATCCTCCAATAAACATCCTAAAATTAGTGATGTGTCTGATGTCTACCTTTGGCACTATAGACTATGTCATATTAGCAAGAATAGAATTAACAGATTAGCTCAAGAAGGAATTCTTGAGGTTAGTGATTGTGAGTCACTTCTGACCTGTGAGTCCTATCTTCTTGGTAAGATGACCAAATCATCTTTTACTGAAAAAGATGAATGAGCCATTGAACTCTTGTGTTTAGTACATTTGGATGTATGTGGATGCATGAGCTCAAGTGTCAGAGGTAGATATTTCTACTTCATAACCTTCATAGATGATCTATCAAGGTATGGGTATGTCTATTTAATGAAGCATAAGTTGGGGTCGTTTGAAATGTTCAAACTATTTCGAAATGAGGTAGAAAAGCAAACTGGAAAGAGTATTAAAACTCTTCAATCTGATCGAGGGGGTGAGTATCTTTTCAATGAGTTTCTAACATATCTTGGAGAGAACGGGATTCTCTCCTAATGGACTCCTAAAATACCGCAACATAATGGTGTGTCTGAAAGAAGAAATCGGATCCTATTGGACATGGTTCGATCCATGATAGAATTTGCCGGTTTGCCTATCTCCCTATGGGGATATGCGCTCGAGTCATCTTGTTACATTCTAAATAAGGTTTCGAGTAAATCTATTAATAAAATACCATATGAGATATGGGCAAGGTGTAAGCCAATGCTTTCAGACCTTAGGGTTTGAGGGTGTCCGGCCTACATCAAACGTTTGATGACAGATAAGCTTGGACCTAGGTCTGATAAGTGTAGTTTTATAGGTTAGCCAAAAGAAACCAAAGGGTACTACTTCTACCTTGCTGATGAGCAAAAAGTGTTTGTCAGCCTTAAGGCAGTCTTTTTAGAAAAGGAGTTCCTTGGTGAAGGAACTAATGCCTCCAAGGTTGAACTTGATGAAGTACGATAGGTGGAAGAACAAACACAAGTTGTTGAACCTAAGCTAGATCTGATTAGATCAGACCTAGAACCCATTGTAGATGCACCCTTAAGGCATTCTGGTAGAGTACTATATCAACTGAATAGATACTATGGTTTTTTGTTCTAGAACGGGGATCCTATTGAACTCGATGAGAACGATCAGGACCCAATCACCTATATAGATGCAATGCAGAGATTCAACTCTGAGAAATGGCTTGAGACCATGAAATTTAAGATTGAATCCATGAAGGTTAACGATGTATGGACATTAGTTGATCCACCCAAAGGGGTAAAACCCATAGGATGTAAGTGGGTCTTCAAAGGAAAAGAGGCGCAGACTGAAAGGTGAAGACCTATAAACCCGTCTGGTTGCCAAGGGGTATCATCAACATTATGGTATTAACTATGATGAGACATTCTCTCCTGTGGCAATGCTCAAATCCATTCAGATAATGCTTGCCATAGCTGTCCATCTGGACTGTGAAATCTGGCAGATGGATATGAAAATAGCTTTCCTAAACAAAGAGCTGGATGAAGAGGTGTGTATGATACAACTTGAAGGTTTCACATTCATAGATGAGTCTAAGGTGTGTAAGCTTCAGAGGTCCATTTATGGACTAAAGTAGGTATCTCAGAGCTGAAACATATGATTTGATAGAACAACCAAAATATATGGCTTTATTAAAAATGAAGAGCAGCCCTACATATACAAATGGGCTAATGGTCCAGCAATAGTATTCCTAGTATTGTATGTGGATGACATTTTCTTAATCGAAAATGATGTCCCTGCATTACAAAGAATAAAGATCTAACTTTCATCACAATTCTCCATGAAAGATCTAGGAGAAGCTTTCTACATCCTAGGAATGAAGATCTATAGAGATAGATCTAAAAGGTTGCTTAGATTGTCCTAATCTATGTACATTGACACTGTGCTGAAATAGTTCAACATGCAGAAGTCTAAGAAAGGCTATCTATCGATAGATCATGGAATTTCTCTTTCAAAGAGGGATTGTCCAATAACACTTCTAGACAGAGAGCGTATGAATAGAATACCATATGCTTCAATAGTGGGTTCTATAATATACGCCATGACATGTATGTGACTAGATGTGGCATACTCACTAGGTGTAGTGAGTAGATACCAATCTAATCCAGGGAAGAATCACTGGAAGGTTGTTAAAATTATCCTAAAGTATTTGAAAAATACTAAGGACCAGTGGCTTGTATATGGTGAATCAGACTTAAAACTTGTGGGGTTCACAGACTTTAGTTTTTAGTCTGATCATGATGATAGTAAGAGTGTGTTGGGATATATATTTACTCTTAATGGTGGGGGAGTTTCAAATAGCACACTATGGTCATTTCAGTTTACGAGGTGGAGTATGTCACCACATTAGATGCTGCCAAAGAAGCGGTATGGCTAAGAAAATTTATCACTGAACTCGGAGTAGCACCCTCCCTTGATGATCTAGTTCTGCTCCATTGCGATAGCTCTAGAGCCATTGCTCAGACAAAGGAATCAAAGGCACACCAGCGGATGAAGTATATTGATAAGTACCATAAATTCACCAATAAAAATATTAATTTATCAATTAATTCATATTAATTTTTAAAAATTATTAATTAATTGATACATATTTTTAAGAAATTTATATTTTTATTAATTAAAAAACTAATTAAAAAAATAATAAAATTAAAAAAATTAAATTATCAATGGAAAGAGCTCATTTTTTTAATCATAATAAAATAAGTTTCAAGCAAAACAAAGCTAAAACGAAGAAGAAATAAATTTTTAAAGAAATAAAATAAATAAAAATTAAATAAAAAAATAGCTCAGCCGGCTTTACAAGCCAAGCCACCAAGCCAAGCCAAGCCGTCAAAGCTAACTCAGCCATAGAAGCCGCCAGTCAGTCCATGATCCAGGCATAGACCGCCAGCTCAGTGACAATCGGTGAATCACAGAGCGACACGTGGTGGACCAAGACCCTTAAAGGGTCCATAGAAATCTATCATGGCTCACAGGGTATTTTGGACTTTTCACTGGGCAATAGGAGGTGCTGATTGATTGCGGTGTATGATGAAGCCAGTCCACACGGTCCATGGGAATAGTAATTGCACGATCGGATGGTTGCAGTAGCTTGCGATCAAGATCGGATGGTGGAGGGAGTTTTTCTACATCAGACTTCATGCGGATCGCCATCCAACGGTAGCACTCAATTCAGAGGATGATCTGATGGTCTAGAATGCTCCTAACGGTGATCAAGACTCTCGACGTACGATCAGCGGCCAGATTTCCTCCATCAACATGCGATCAGATAGCCAGAATTTAATCCAACCTGATCTTGACTGATACACATCCAATTTTGAAGATTTTTTGTCTGTTGGATTTCTATTAATGGTCAGATTTTATCCAGAGCAATAGAATTCATCCAGAACTTCTTTTAATCCAATTTTTATTCAGATTTCTTCATATTTTGATGACCAAAGAGCTCCTTAGTCTCACATTGCCTAGAAGAAAACTCTCCAGCCCTCCTAGCTCTATAAAAAGGACCCCAGACCTCTAGAAATCGACATCTTCGATCAAGGTGAAGCTTTGGTATAGGATGAAGCCAGGCTCTGGATTAATGGCTGCATCGAGGCAATTGGTGCCAAGAGGAAAAGCTGGGCTTCTACACCATCTTTCCACCAATGCTAATCCAAGATCAGAGATCAGGCTATTTCATTTTATTTTTTTTTCTTTTTAAATTCCATGTGTTTAAATTCTAAAATTTTAATTAATACAATATTTATTTTTATACTCTTTAAATTCATGCTCTTTATTTTTATTATAATTTAATTTCTATATTTTAATTATTACTATTTATTTTATTACAAGTAGATGCTAAGATCTAACTAGTAGATCTTAGTACCAAGTTTAAATTTCTACATCCTTTAATTTTCACTTTCCGACTTCACTTTTAATTTCAAAACTCTTTTCTTTTCTTTTTCTTTTTAAAAATTAAATATTTTAAATCTAAAAATACTATCTTCCCTGTGGATTCGATCCGACTCACTACTATCTACATATTTTTAATTATTTTAAGAAGTCAGATTAAAACTGATAAACACGGTGTCTTAACGATAACATCGTATTCCTATCAAGTTTTTGGTGCCCTTACCAGGGAAGGAATAGATGCTATTTTTTCTTTGATTTCTTTGATTTTTTTATAAATTAATTATAAATATTTTTTTTAAATATTGCTTAGTAACTTTTTATTTATTTATTTTATAGAGAAAAAAAGAAAAAAAAAGAAAAAAGGAAGAAAGCATCTAATCTTTGTGAGATCAATCCTAACTCTAGTCCTCTTTCTTATTTATTTATTTATTTATTTACTTTATTTTTAAATTAATTTAAAAAATATCCATTTAAACCTAATTAAAAGTTTCATGATAAGATTAGAAATCCTAACTATTTAGAGCATGCATCATATTAGTTTTATTTTTATTTTTATTTTTATTTTTTTTGTGATTGTTGGAGGTAAGATGAGCATTTTAGAATTTAATTAGTTGCATGCATCTAGTTTAAATTGCATAGAACCCTTCGATTGAAATTTTTTGTGCATATTCATATTAAACCAAATTAAGGGCAATACCTAATTAAATAAGATAAGATGGGGATTTGATCATCCTTCCTTGGTCCACAAACAACCAACCAGCATCCTGCATTGACCTAAGCCTTTAATTTTAAAATCAATTAGACATCAACCCCAGGAACTCGAGCTCAATAGGATAAGGAACCCTAAGAGTTGAACCAGGTTAGGATTAGTCAATTTGACTGGTGTCTAGAAAAGTGGTTCAGGAATGACTGGGTCCGAAGAAAGGTGGTTTCTAATTGATTCCATTGGCTTATCTGGCCAAGCATAATTGGTATCTAAGGCAAGCAACGAGGAGACTCCCACCGACCTTACACTTACCTGGTCAGTTGATTGGCTGATCCTACACTTGGAGGGCTTGAAGGTGACCTTGGCAGTTAGGAGCTGTCTAGATCTAGGATAACCATAGTTAGGATTGATTGATCAACTTGATTGCTAACCAACATCAAACCTAATTAAACTTCTTCTCTCTTCTTAGTTCTAGGACTCCTTAGGACCTCTTCTTTAGAACTTTTCTTTCTTTCTTCCTCTTTCTCCTCTAAAAATAAAATAAAATAAAATAAAATAAAAATTAAATTAAACTAACTAAAAAAATATTAAAAATGATAATTAAATTAAATTAAAATTAATAAAAAATAATTAAAAAAATTAATTTTTAATATAATAAAATAATAAAAAAAATTTAAAAAATTTTTGAACCATACGTTAGGGTTGCACTAGTGCATGCATGGTAGGAAATCGCTTTACCTGATCTAGTTGAACCCAACTATAAAATTAAAAGACCGAATTGTATTAAACCCGATAACCAAATGACTGAAAATTTTAGAGAACCACCTAAGCAGATGAAGGAATACTTTATTCCTTCCACCTATAACCCATCGACTTATATCCAATTAACTGAAATTCACGCTACCCACTATAAGATCAAGCCGATTACAATTCAGATGCTTCCATCTTTCTATGGGAACACCAATAAAGATCCTTATAAACATTTGGATGAATTCTTAGAAATCTGCTCTATGGTGAAAATTCAAAATTTAACTAATGATGCCTTTAGACTAATTTTATTTCTCTTATCATTAAAAGACAAAGCCAAGTACTGGCTTGGCATAATAGGGAGATCAATTAAAACTTGGGCTGACTTGCAAAGTGAATTTCTTAAAAAATTTTATCCCATAGGCCGAACCAATACTGTGAGACGAGCTATCACTGGATTTGCTCAGCTTCCAGAGGAATAGATTCACGAGTCATGGGAGAGACTTAAGAAACTTCTTAGAAAATGCCCACACCATGGTCTATCTAAGTGGCAAATAGTTCAAACTTTCTATGAGGGTTTAAGATACCAATATAGACAGATGGTAGATGCATCCTGTGAAGGTGCATTCATGAACAAGAGTGAGGATGAAGCCTATACCTTATATGAAATCCTGAGTGAAAATTCAATTAACCATGCTTTGTTATCTTTCTACCAAACATGTGCAGGGATCCATGAATTTAAACATCTAGAATCTAGTCCTAAAACTGATTTAAATTTGATAAATAAAGTGGACTTTCTTGCTCAAAAATTAGATCAAGTCCTAACCCTAGGTCAACAATCTCCTGCACAATTCACATCATCTTCTAATTATCAGGAGATTTGTTCAATCTGTGCTAACCCAACCCATCATATGAGTGAATGTCCTATGACTGCACAGTTTCCACCTTTCATCCAAGAACAAGTCCAAGCTGCTAAAGACTACTCCAAGCCAGTTAATGATCTATTTTCAAATTCATATAACTCTGGCTGGAGAAACCATCCCAATTTTTTTTGGAAATCATAACAGACTCAGGCTCAGACCCAAACTCCATCAGTGCAAAATTATCAGAATAGATCTCAATACCAGAACTATACCTATAACAGAGGTCAGCCTAGTAAGCCTTTTCCAGCCACCACATCATAATCAGCCATCATACCCACCTCCTCAACAGACCAATCTAGCTGATGATAGATTTAACCAACTTCAATAATTGATTTTGATCCAACAGCAATCTATCGTCAAGCTAGAAGCTCAAATTGGATAACTAGCTAAATTTAACATGAGGAGAGAACTAGATCAACTACCAAGCCTACCAATTTCAAACAACACACCTAATGTCCACCAACCACCTGGATCAAGTTATCAATTTAATGTATCACTTAAGAATCCCCAATCTGAGAATGCCAAAATAATTCTAGAACTTAAAAGCTATAGAATTCTTATGGACACATACCAAGATCAGGTGAAAGAGGCTAGTACTGATGCTAGCCAAAATAAAAATTTAGAGGAACAAGTTAGTACTGAGACTAACCACATAGAAGAACCCGAGCCAGGAACTAGTATTGATGCTGGTTTCAGTTTAAATGAGATAGACATAGGGAAAAAGAGAATAGATGATAAACCTAATGTCCTATTCCCTTCAATCCTAGAAGCCAGTTCTTTTTACAAAAATCAAGAGGCATGTAATGAAGAGTCAACGGAGTTGTTTAAGTAAGATCACATTAATTTACCTCTAGAATTAAAACCGCCTTTAGTCACCCTTCCAGCACCCATTGAATCAAACTTAACTCCTAATACAAACTTCATTCATGAGCATTTTAGAAGAACAAATAGAAAAAATTCTTAATAAACATGGGCCTGAGAATGTGGTCACAAATTATGTTCCTAAAATTAACAATGATTATATCAATAATGAGATTATAAATCAACTTTTTGAGATTGGCAATCCAAAATCATTGGAATTTGTCAATCCAACATTTGACACAGGATAGTTTAAGCTGCATTGTGTTTGGCTGAAGATGGTAAATTTAGCGCTTGTTGGAAGGCAACCCAATATTTAGTTTTCTTTAGTTTAATTTATCTTTTTATTTGATTTTTTTAGGATAATTTGAATAAGTTGGAGGGAGAGCTCAAATTTTTAAAAGCATGTGCTAGACCAAAAATATACTTAGTCAGGTGTATTCTTTCATGTTCTTTATTACACACTTTATTTTTTCTTCTCTATTGAGGATAATATCGATTAAGTTGGAGGAGAAAAAATAAAAATTTTAAGTTTTAAGTCCTCAAAAAAGTTAGTATTTAGTATTTAGACACCTAATTATGCTTAAGAATTGAATTAAATTAAGTATTTTTAAAAGAAAATTGATGCATAGATTAGAGAATCTATGAGATATTGAGGAATCAAGTATTAAGAAAATTCAATAAAGAGTTAAGTCTAGAACATAAAAAAATTTTTCTTGAGCATTTCTAGTTATTTCTACTAGCATCAAAGAAAAGTCTACTTTTTATAGGCTTGTGTAGGATAACTATACGTTTCTTCATATAAAAATTTATTTTAATAAAATAGTTTTCAAGTACTTCTCACTGAGTAACCGGGCCTCTTTGCCTAAGCAAGCATTGAGTTTCGCATCAAAAGGATGGGAAGGGCAAAGAAGCTCGTTGTAAAGCTAGTCTTAACTCGTAGCCTATTTGATTCGAGCTAGTAAGCCCGAGGGGTATTCTATACCTAGTGCCCTAAAGCCAACTGGTTTGGGAGTCATTGGCCCAAGACTCGCTACATGGATCAAATAGAAAGCTTAAGGAGTTAAGACACTCAATAGTGGTACAACGTTAAATATATATATATATATATATATATATATATATATAAATAAAAAAAAAATATATTAGTTTTTCACCGAGTAATCGGATCCGTTGCCTAAGTAAGCAATGATATTCGCATCAAAAAGTGAGCAATGTAAAAATAAAAATCAATAAATGAAGGATGGAAGTAGCAATACACTTGCCTATATGAAAGTTTAGACAAATCAAAGATAAAGGTGGGATAATTTAGAAAAAAGTTCAAAAAAATTTAATATTTTTTACTTAATTTTTTTATTGATAAGTGTTGGGGATAAATCCCGCTCCTGCCGAAGCCCGGCCCAACGCTCAGCCCAATGTAACCAGTAGCCGCTGAAGAGCTTCAGCGCCAGGCGCCAGGCCGAACCCTTAACACGGCCGAACTGCCTAGAGGCCGAATCAGCGAGCCCTGGCCGAACTCCTTCGGATCCCGCGGCCGAACTCCTTCGGACCGACTCCAAGCGACCGAGCTTCAACGAAGTCCTCTCAGCGGCCGAACCCCTTCGGACCGACTCCAAGCGACCGAGCTTCAATGAAGTCCTCTCAGCGGCCGAACTCCTTCGGACCGACTCCAAGCGACCGAGCTTCAACGAAGTCCTCTCAGCGGCCGAACTCCTTCGGACCGACTCCAAGCGACCGAGCTTCAATGAAGTCCTCTCAGCGGCCGAACTCCTTCGGACCGACTCCAAGCGACCGAGCTTCAACGAAGTCCTCTCAGCGGCCGAACTCCTTCGGACCGACTCCAAGCGACCGAGCTTCAATGAAGTCCTCTCAGCGGCCGAACTCCTTCGGACCGACTCCAAGCGACCGAGCTTCAATGAAGTCCTCTCAGCGGCCGAACTCCTTCGGACCGACTCCAAGCGACCGAGCTTCAACGAAGTCCTCTCAGCGGCCGAACTCCTTCGGACCGACTCCAAGCGACCGAGCTTCAATGAAGTCCTCTCAGCGGCCGAACTCCTTCGGACCGACTCCAAGCGACCGAGCTTCAACGAAGTCCTCTCAGCGGCCGAACTCCTTCGGACCGACTCCAAGCGACCGAGCTTCAATGAAGTCCTCTCAGCGGCCGAACTCCTTCGGACCGACTCCAAGCGACCGAGCTTCAATGAAGTCCTCTCAGCGGCCGAACTCCTTCGGACCGACTCCAAGCGACCGAGCTTCAATGAAGTCCTCTCAGCGGCCGAACTCCTTCGGACCGACTCCAAGCGACCGAGCTTCAATGAAGTCCTCTCAGCGGCCGAACTCCTCAGCGGACGGGCTTTAGTGGAATCCCCAAGCGGTCGTCGCTCAGGAGCCCGAACTCCTCAGCAGTCGTCACTCAGGAGCCCGAACTCCTCAGCAGTCGTCACTCAGGAGCCCAAACTCCTCAGCAGTCGTCACTCAGGAGCCCGAACTCCTCAGCAGTCGTCACCTACGAGCCCGAACTCCTCAGCAGTCGTCACTGGGCCGAACTCCTCAGCGGTCGCCCTCATCAAACTTCGGCCGACCGAGCTCCCACCGAACTCTCAAGTGTCCAAGCCTCAGCCGAAGTCCAACAGCCGGCCGAACCCCAAGACGGCCGGGCCGCGGCTTCTCAGCAGCCGAACTCTTCTGCGGACGGAGCCTTAGCTGCATACCTCTCAGCCAGACACCTATGGGAGCCGAACTCCCTCCTATCTTCCTCTTCAGGAGCCCGAACTCCTCCGAAATGGGCACACGACGAAGGACCTTCAATCCCTTCATTCGGCAAGCTCTGCAACCATCACCATCAGTCAGTCCGCCGCACCATCAGTCAGTCCGCCGCGGGCGATAGCGACCCGCTGTCAGGCGGCGATGGCTGTCACCCTCCATCCGCCGTATGCGGCGCCAGTGAGACTGACTCCGCCGAACCTCGAGCGGCCCGCCAGCACGCGGCTGCAGTTGTCACCATCAAGCTCCACTATATAAAGGACCCTCCCGACACACTAAGGCTAAGCTCTCTGAACTCTCGACTCTCTAAGCTCTCCTCCACATCTCTAAGCTCCGGAACTCATTCCGAGCACTCCATTACTGTTGGCCGGAAACTAACTTGACCGTCGGAGGGTCCTGCCGGAGCCACCACCCCACCGGTTCCGGACGGGACTTCGTTTTGCAGGTCCCCGGCGGCGCCCAGCGGCCTCGATTGCGGCGACCTCCGGCGGCGACGGATTTCTGCACCAACAGATTGGCGCTAGAGGAACAAGGGCCTGAACCTTCGAGGTTCCCTTGTTCTTAAAGGAGTGCTCGGCGACGATTTCCTTCCCCTGCTCCGGATCTCTCTTCCTCCCTCTTCAGTATTCCTTTTCTGGAAAAGAAAAATGCCCCCCAGAAGAGCCTCGACCCGGAGGTCGGCAGCCTCCGCGGCCCGATCCCGTTCGGGTCCGTCCGCTCCCACTCCGGCCCCGGCGACACGGGCCCGCTCCGTACTCGCGGTAGATGCGGAGCGGTTCGACCTGCTTGCCCAGCAGGTCCGCGATCTTACGGAGGCGGTGCAGGCAGTGCAGGCCACGCATTCGCGAGGTCCGGCGCCCACTCGACCGGCGCGGGGTTCCCCGGAGCCCGGGAACCCAGTCCAGGAGCGACCGATGTGGGCTACCCGACCTCCGGCCCTCGGGAGAGAAGGGCAGCCGGCAAAGAGCCCCTGCTCGGACCGCGGCTCGACCCAGGGAGAGGCTTCACACCTATTCCGCGAGAAGACCTTGGGGATTAAGGATCGCGAAGATTTCCTGGATCAAAGGCTCTTGGAGATGGGACGACGCATAGAAGAACTTCGTCATACTCCTTCCTCCCGCGGTAACGATATTTGCACTGATCCTCCCTTCTCACAGAAAATTATGCAGGAACAGGTACCGCCGAACTTCAAGCTCCCGCATTTTGAAAGCTACGATGGGACCACCGACCCGGTCGACCATTTGGAGGCCTTCAGGACGACGATGTTACTCCATGGCGCGCCTGATGCCATTTTGTGTCGGGCTTTCCCTTCTACCCTCAAGGGAGCGGCCAGGAATTGGTACTCGGCGCTTAAGCCGGGCACCATCCTATCGTTTGACCAAATGAGTCAACAATTCGCGGCCCACTTCGTCAGCAGCAAACGGCCGCGCAGAGGCTCGGATTCCTTGTTGGCCATCAGGCAAAAAGAGGGGGAACCCATCCGGGCTTACGTCACCCGGTTCAACGCTGCCGCGCTGGAAGTCCGGAACCTGGACCAATCAGTTGCTATGGCCGCCCTCAAGGGCGGCCTTCAGAAGAACGACCTGTTGTTCTCCCTGGAAAAGAAATATCCCAGGGATTTCGCTGACATGCTAGCTCGGGCCGAAAGCTATGCCCGGGCAGAGGAGGCTTTTGAGGCCAAGGATAATGAAGCTCGCGACAAGCGACGAGTAGGCAGAGCGGGAAGGCCCGCCGAAGAAAGAAAGCGCACCGAAGCTTGGCCGCGCTCCCGAACTCCCCCTGGTCGCGGGCGAGCCCGGACTCCACCTCAGGCTCGGGGGCGGGAAGCCACCGACGGAAGGGCACGCCGAAGTTCCCCTCGGCACCGAAGTCCCCCCCGACGCCGAAGTTCCCCCCGGCGCCGAGGTTCTCCCCCGCGACGAGGTTCCTCTCCGCGCCAAGGTTCTCCCCTCCGACGGCGTTTTCACAGCTACGCCCCCCTCAACGCCCCGAAGGCTCAAGTGCTGCTGGAGATCAAGGGACGACTTCCGGAGCCGGAGAGGATGCGTTCCCATCCCAGAAAACGCAACCCCAACAAGTTCTGCCTTTACCACCGTGACCACGGTCACGATACCGAGGAGTGCATCCAGCTCCAGGACGAAATCGAGGAGCTGGTCCGGCGGGGCAGGCTTGGCCGATTCCTGCAAAGACAACCTAAAGAGCGGGAAGATCGGCCGAGAATGTTGCCGCCGAATGGGGAGGATCGGCAGGAGGATCGGCCGCCTCTCGGCGTCATTAACACCGTCTCGGGAGGACCGCAGCGGGGAAAGACCGACGAATCCGAGGGACCGGCGAAGAGGCAGAGGACCTCGGAGCCCGTGACCTTCACCGAGGCAGACGCCCAAGGGGATCCGATTTCCACATAACGACGCGGTTGTAATCTCTTTAAACGTCGCTGATTATGATGTACGCCGCGTTTTGGTGGATAATGGAAGTTCGGCGGACATATTGTTTTACGATGCCTTCTTAAAAATGTCCCTACCTGACACCCGCTTAGGACCTGTAAATTCCCCCCTGGTAGGATTTGCCGGACACGCCGTTCCGGTCGAAGGCATGGTGACTTTGGCGGTGACGGCGGGCCAATCCCCAAAATTGGCCAAGGCGCGGATCGACTTTCTGGTCGTGAGGACCCCGTCCGCCTATAATGCAATCCTTGGGCGACCCGGCCTAAACGCACTACGGGCGGTAGTGTCAACCTACTACTTAAAGATGAAATTCCCGACGAGCCACGGAGTCGGCGAGGTCAGAGGAGACCAAGGCCCTGGCAAAGTACTGCTACTCAATCGCCCTGCGCGGGGGAGACCGGCCCGACCCTTACCTTGTTGATGGACTGGACGTCCGCGACGACCTCACTGAAGAACGGGGCGAACCTGCGGAAGACCTCGTCCCTGTGTCCTTACACGACGGAGACCCGGGGCATGAGGTGCGGATCGGCTCCAACTTGGCGGCCGAGGTTCAAGGGACAGCTCGTCGCTTTCCTCAGAAGGAATGCGGACGTCTTCGCCTGGGCCCCAGCGGATGTACCAGGGATCGACGCCGATGTTATAGAACATCGGCTGGCCATCGACCCAAGGCACCGACCCATCAGAGAAAAGTTACGCCACCAAGCCCCAGAGAGACAGAAGGCGGTAGCCGAAGAAGTGGATAAGCTCCTCGAAGCCGGACTCATCCGGGAGGTCAACTATCCGACCTGGGTCTCGAACGTGGTCCTCGTCAAAAAAGCAAACAACAAATGGAGGATGTGCGTCGACTTCAAGAAGCTGAACAAAGCCTGCCCAAAGGACAGCTACCCCCTGCCGAGGATCGATCAGCTGGTGGACGCAACCTCGGGCCACGAGCTCCTCACTTTTATGGACGCATTTTCTGGTTATAACCAGATACGCATGGCGCCCGAGGATGAAGAAAAGACCACCTTTATTACTGACCGAGGTCTCTATTGTTACAGGGTCATGCCTTTCGGACTCAAGAATGCAGGAGCCACCTACCAGCGCTTGGTCAATAAGGTCTTCAAGGGGCAGATCGGCCGCAACATGGAGGTGTACGTGGACGACATGCTGGTCAAAAGCCGAGCCTCGACAGACCACCTCGCCGACCTTGAAGAAACTTTCGGTGCGCTTAGGAGGCACAAGATGAAGTTGAACCCGACCAAATGCGCCTTCGGCGTGACCTCCGGAAAATTTTTAGGATTCATGGTGTCGAGACGCGGAATCGAGGCAAATCCCGAGAAAATCCGAGCCATTCCAGGAGATGACTGCCCCGAAAACAATTAAGGAAGTTCAGCGCCTGGCTGGGAAGGTGGCGTCCCTGAACCGCTTTGTCTCGAGGTCGGCCGAGCGGTGCCTGCCCTTTCTTCCAGGTCCTCAGGCGACCGAAAGATTTTTGCTGGACAGCGGAGTGCAAACAGGCATTCGAGGAGCTTAAAAACTACCTCGGCGCGCCCCCGCTGCTGGCAAAGCCCGAACCTGGAGAAGGGCTGCTCCTATACCTAGCTGTCTCTCCAATGGCCCTGGCGGCTGTCCTGGTCAGGGAAGATGCGAAGGCGCAACAACCAGTCTACTACGTGAGCCGAGCCTTGAGGGACGCGGAGACCAGGTACTCCAAGTTAGAAAAACTAATTTACTGTCTTCTGATCGCAGCCAGGAGGCTCCGACCTTACTTTCAGGAGCATACCATAACGGTCCTCACGGACCAACCAATAAGAGCCGTCCTCCACCGAGCAGACGCTTCAGGAAGAATCGCCAAATGGGCGATCGAGCTCACGGAGTTCGACATCAATTACCGGCCCAGGCCATCGATCAAGGCTCAGATACTGGCGGACTTCGTGCTGGAATGCACCGCACCAGTTGAAGCCGAAGCTTGAATCAAGCGAGACTATCATCGGAGGGAGACCAAGGCCCCAACGAAGCCGAGCTGTGGCGGTCGAGCTTCCCTGAAGAAAGGGCCGACCTTCTTGAAGGCGCCTGGGTTCTGCATGTGGATGGCTCATCCAACTCTAGCGGGGCCGGCGCAGGGCTGGTCCTGGTTAGCCCCGAGGGGATCGTCACCGAGTACGCATTGCGCTTCGAGTTTCCCACAACCAACAATGGGGCCGAGTATGAAGCGCTGATAGCCGGGCTGCAGATAGCCAGGGAATTGAAGGTGGGTCGGCTTCAAGTCTATAGCGATTCCCAGTTGGTGGTCGGTCAGGTCGGCGGCAGCTACGAGGCGCGGGAGGAAAGCATGGTGATGTACCTCGGGAAGGTGAAGAACTTAATACCAGCCTTCGACAGCTTCGACATTCGGCACATCCCAAGGACCGGGAATACAAGGGCCGACCTTCCTCTCCAAGTTGGCCACCTCTGCCCCGGCCGAACTACCAAAAGAAGGTGTTTCTGGAAACTCTGAAGTGCCCGACCACCGAGGAACCTCAGGCCGTCCTGCGGACGGACTTCGAGCCCAGCTGGATCGATCCGCTGATCGCCTACCTCGAAGAAGGGGTCCTCCCTCACGACCGGAGAGAAGCTCGGAAGCTCAGGAGTCAAGCCTCCCGCTACGTCTTGTACGAGGGCAGGTTATATAAAAGGTCGTACTCCCTCCCGTTGCTGAGGTGCCTCCGACCCTCTGAGGCCTGCATCGCGCTACAGGATGTCCACGAAGGACTCTGCGGAAGTCACGCGGGAGCCAGATCCCTATCGCAAAGACTACTTCGGCAAGGGTACTACTGGCCAACCCTACTTCGTGATTCCACGGAATACGTGAAGAGGATGTGACCGCTGCCAGAAGAACGCCAGCGTGCAAAGGCAGCCGGCGTCCGAACTCACTCCGCTCACTGCACCCTGGCCCTTCGCGCAGTGGGGGATGGACATCCTCGGCCCCTTCCCAACGGCGTCCGGACAACGGAAGTTCCTCCTGGTCGCGATTCGACTACTTTACCAAGTGGGTCGAGGCGGAACCACTAGCGAAGATCACCGAGGCCAAGGTGCAGGACTTCGTCTGGAAGACGCTGATCTGCCGGTTCGGTCTGCCCCGAGCCCTCATAACCGATAATGGGCGACAGTTCGCTGGAGCCCGGTTTGCCGAGTTCTGCGAAGGACTAAACGTCTCCCACCACTTCACATCGGTGGCTCATCCGCAAGCCAATGGGGAAGCCGAAGTGACCAATCGGACCCTGCTGCAAGGCCTCAAAGACGAGGCTCGACAGGGCAAAAGGGGCCTGGGTAGACGAACTCTACCACGTCCTCTGGGCATACCGAACAACGCAGAGGGTACCGACCGGCGAGACACCCTTCGCCTTGGCCTTCGGCACCGAGGCAGTCATCCCGATCGAGCTCAAACTTCCCGTCTGCTCGAATCGTGGGCTTCAACGAGCAACTCAACCCCCAGGACCTCAGAGCCAACCTCGACCTTCTAGAAGAAAAGAGGGAGGCAGCCCGCATCCGGATGGCCGCCTACCAGCGGAAGGTGGCTCGGTATTACAATTCCAGAGTCAAAAGCAAGGCGTTCAGAGTTGGGGACTTAGTGCTCCGACGAGCAGCCGTCTCCCAGCCCCAGAAGTCAAGGGAAGCTCGTCCCAAATTGGGAAGGTCCGTACGAAGTGGTAGAGGTCATCCGACCTGGAACCTATCGCCTAAAGGAGCTCGGAGGACTAGCGCTTCCCCGACCTTGGAACTCAGAAAACCTGAGAATGTACTACCAGTAGTTTCCCTCAATAAAACCTTGTTGCTCGACACTATCGTTTCAGGG
>QRFJ01001804.1:0-131029 GCA_006176705.1 Cocos nucifera | reverse complement strand
GGGTCGGCTTCAAGTCTATAGCGATTCCCAGTTGGTGGTCGGTCAGGTCGGCGGCAGCTACGAGGCGCGGGAGGAAAGCATGGTGATGTACCTCGGGAAGGTGAAGAACTTAATATCAGCCTTCGACAGCTTCGACATTCGGCACATCCCGAGGACCGGGAATACAAGGGCCGACCTCCTCTCCAAGTTGGCCACCTCTGCCCCGGCCGAACTACCAAAAGAGGTGTTTCTAGAAACTCTGAAGTGCCCGACCACCGAGGAACCTCAGGCCGTCCTACGGACGGACTTCGAGCCCAGCTGGATCGATCCGCTGATCGCCTACCTCGAAGAAGGGGTCCTCCCCCACGACCGGAGAGAAGCTCGGAAGCTCAGGAGTCAAGCCTCCCGCTACGTCTTGTACGAGGGCAGGTTATATAAGAGATCGTACTCCCTCCCGTTGCTGAGGTGCCTCCGACCCTCTGAGGCCTGCATCGCGCTACAGGATGTCCACGAAGGACTCTGCGGAAGTCACGCGGGAGCCAGATCCCTATCGCAAAGACTGCTTCGGCAAGGGTACTACTGGCCGACCCTACTTCGCGATTCCATGGAATACGTGAAGAGGTGTGACCGCTGCCAGAAGAACGCCAGCGTGCAAAGGCAGCCGGCGTCCGAACTCACTCCGCTCACTGCACCCTGGCCCTTCGCGCAGTGGGGGATGGACATCCTCGGCCCCTTCCCAACAGCGTCCGGACAACGGAAGTTCCTCCTGATCGCGATCGACTACTTTACCAAGTGGGTCGAGGCGGAACCACTAGCGAAGATCACTGAGGCCAAGGTGCAGGACTTCGTCTGGAAGACGCTGATCTGCCGGTTCGGTCTGCCCCGAGCTCTCATAACCGATAATGGGCGACAGTTCGCTGGAGCCCGGTTTGCCGAGTTCTGCGAAGGGCTAAACGTCTCCCACCACTTCACGTCGGTGGCTCATCCGCAAGCCAATGGGGAAGCCGAAGTGACCAATCGGACCCTGCTGCAAGGCCTCAAGACGAGGCTCGACAGGGCGAAAGGGGCCTGGGTAGACGAACTCTACCACGTTCTCTGGGCATACCGAACAACGCAGAGGGTACCGACCGGCGAGACACCCTTCGCCTTGGCCTTCGGCACCGAGGCGGTCATTCCGATCGAGCTGAGCTCAAACTCCCGTCTGCTCGAATCGTGGGCTTCAACGAGCAACTCAACTCCCAGGACCTCAGAACCAACCTCGACCTGCTGGAAGAAAGGAGGGAGGCAGCCCGCATCCGAATGGCCGCCTACCAGCGGAAGGTGGCTCGGTATTACAATTCCAGAGTCAAAAGCAGGGCGTTCAGAGTTGGGGACTTAGTGCTCCGACGAGCAGCCGTCTCCCAGCCCCAGAATCAAGGGAAGCTCATCCCAAATTGGGAAGGTCCGTACGTAGTGGTAGAGGTCATCCGACCTGGTACCTATCGCCTAAAGGAGCTCGGAGGACTAGCGCTTCCCCGACCTTGGAACTCAGAAAACCTGAGAATGTACTACCAGTAGTTTCCCTCAATAAAACCTTGTTGCACGACACTATCATTTCAGGGTCACTGGGAAAAAAGCGAGCGGAAATGCCCCCACAGCCGGCTAGGAACAGGAGGAGAACCTCGTCCTAGCGCGAGCAAAGTCAAAGGCCCCGTTCGCAAAGGACGGGATGGGGGGAGAAGCGAGGACGACGGTCCTCATGTGCCCCCTCAGCCGGCTAGGAACAGGAGGAGAACCTCGTCCTAGCGTGAGCAAAGTCAAAGGCCCCGTCCACAAAGAACGGGATGGGGGGAGAAGCGAGGACGACGGTCCTCATGTGCCCCCACAGCCGGCTAGGAATAGGAGGAGAACCTCGGTCCTAGCGCGAGCAAAGTCAAAGGCCCCGTTCGCAAAGGACGGGATGGGGGGAGAAGCGAGGACGACGGTCCGCATGTGCCCCCACAGCCGGCTAGGAACAGGAGGAGAACCTCGTCCTAGCGTGAGCAAAGTCAAAGGCCCCGTCCACAAAGAACGGGATGGGGGGAGAAGCGAGGACGACGGTCCTCATGTGCCCCCACAGCCGGCTAGGAACAGGAGGAGAACCTCGTCCTAGCGCGAGCAAAGTCAAAGGCCCCGTCCACCAAGGACGGGATGGGGGGAGAGACGAGGACGACGGTCCTCATGTGCCCCCACAGCCGGCTAGGAACAGGAGGAGAACCTCGTCCTAGCGTGAGCAAAGTCAAAGGCCCCGTCCACCAAGGACGGGATGGGGGGAGAGACGAGGACGACGGTCCCCGTGTGCCCCCACAGCCCGTCGGGAACAAGAGGAGAACCTCGTCCTGACGCGAGCAAGGTCCAAGGCCGAGCCCCAGAGTCTACGGTAAGCTTCACTGCAGGAGACGAGGTCTCCTTCAGACCTCGGCTTCAACTTCGGTAGCAGCGTCAGCGGGAGGCGAAGTCTCCCCCAAGCGATCATAACCTTGATTGCAAAAGAGGAGGTCTCCCCCGAATCGACTTCGGTTGATGAAGGCAATGTCAACTCCGACCCTGACCACGGGGGGCGACACTGACTCCGGCCTCAACGACGGCTTCATCGACTTTAGCTGAAAATGAGTTCCATTTCACCTCCGAACATCGAATGGAGATGAGGTCTCCCCCGAGCTCCAGCTGCAACAAATGCGGGGCCTGGAAGAAGACTTCGGCAGTCGCCTGTTTTGGTACTCCCTTCCCTCAATTTTTGAACTCGGGAGTGGGGGGGCTACTGTTGGGGATAAATCCCGCTCCTGCCGAAGCCCGGCCCAACGCTCAGCCCAATGTAATCAGTAGCCGCTGAAGAGCTTCAGCGCCAGGCGCCAGGCCGAACCCTTAACACGGCCGAACTGCCTAGAGGCCGAATCAGCGAGCCCTGGCCGAACTCCTTCGGATCCCGCGGCCGAACTCCTTCGGACCGACTCCAAGCGACCGAGCTTCAACGAAGTCCTCTCAGCGGCCGAACTCCTTCGGACCGACTCCAAGCGACCGAGCTTCAATGAAGTCCTCTCAGCGGCCGGAACTCCTTCAGGACCGACTCCAAGCGACCGAGCTTCAACGAAGTCCTCTCAGCGGCCGAACTCCTTCGGACCGACTCCAAGCGACCGAGCTTCAATGAAGTCCTCTCAGCGGCCGAACTCCTTCGGACCGACTCCAAGCGACCGAGCTTCAATGAAGTCCTCTCAGCGGCCGAACTCCTTCGGACCGACTCCAAGCGACCGAGCTTCAATGAAGTCCTCTCAGCGGCCGAACTCCTTCGGACCGACTCCAAGCGACCGAGCTTCAATGAAGTCCTCTCAGCGGCCGAACTCCTTCGGACCGACTCCAAGCGACCGAGCTTCAACGAAGTCTCTCAGCGGCCGAACTCCTTCGGACCGACTCCAAGCGACCGAGCTTCAATGAAGTCAATGAAGTCCTCTCAGCGGCCGGAACTCCTTCGGACCGACTCCAAGCGACCGAGCTTCAACGAAGTCCTCTCAGCGGCCGAACTCCTTCGGACCGACTCCAAGCGACCGAGCTTCAATGAAGTCCTCTCAGCGGCCGAACTCCTTCGGACCGACTCCAAGCGACCGAGCTTCAATGAAGTCCTCTCAGCGGCCGAACTCCTTCGGACCGACTCCAAGCGACCGAGCTTCAATGAAGTCCTCTCAGCGGCCGAACTCCTCAGCGGACGGGCTTTAGTGGAATCCCCAAGCGGTCGTCGCTCAGGAGCCCGAACTCCTCAGCAGTCGTCACTCAGGAGCCCGAACTCCTCAGCAGTCGTCACTCAGGAGCCCAACTCCTCAGCAGTCGTCACTCAGGAGCCCGAACTCCTCAGCAGTCGTCACCTACGAGCCCGAACTCCTCAGCAGTCGTCACTGGGCCGAACTCCTCAGCGGTCGCCCTCATCAAACTTCGGCCGACCGAGCTCCCACCGAACTCTCAAGTGTCCAAGCCTCAGCCTAAGTCCAACGGCCGGCCGAACCCCAGACGGCCGGGCCGCGGCTTCTCAGCAGCCGAACTCGTCTGCGGACGGGCCTTAGCTGCATACCTCTCGCCAGACACCTATGGGAGCCGAACTCCCTCCTATCTTCCTCTTCAGGAGCCCGAACTCCTCCGAAACAGGCACACGACGAGGACCTTCATCCCTTCATTCGGCGAGCTCTGCAACCATCACCATCAGTCAGTCCGCCGCACCATCAGTCAGTCCGCCGCGGGCGATAGCGACCCGCTGTCAGGCGGCGATGGCTGCCACCCTCCATCCACCGTATGCGGCACCAGTGAGACTGACTCCGCCGAACCTCGAGCGGCCCGCCAGCACACGGCTGCAGTTGTCACCATCAAGCTCCACTATATAAAGGATCCTCCCGACACACTAAGGCTAAGCTCTCTGAACTCTCGACTCTCTAAGCTCTCCCCCACATCTCTAAGCTTCGGAACTCATTCCGGGCACTCCATTACTGTTGGTCGGAAACTAACTTGACCGTCGGAGGGTCCTGCCGGAGCCACCACCCCACCGGTTCCGGGCGGGACTTCGTTTTGCAGGTCCCCGGCGACGCCCAGCGGCTTCGATTGCGGCGACCTCCGGCGGCGACGGATTTCTGCACCAACAATAAGTATTAATACTCCAATGATATGTCTCACTTAAGCTCTACTAAATATCAATGGCCATTTTGAAAACTGCTTAAATAAAATTCGAAACTCTAAAGTTAAAAAATATTTAAAACTAAATTCTTTATTTACTTGTGGATGAGCAAAGCTTAAGTTAGGGGGTATGATAAGGATCAAAAATTCATCAATAAAAATATTAATTTATCAATTAATTCATATTAATTTTTAAGAATTATTAATTAATTGATACATATTTTTAAAAAATTTATATTTTTATTAATTAAAAAGTAAATTAAAAAATAATAAAATTAAAAAATTAAATTATCAATAGAAAGAGCTCATTTTTTTTATCACAATAAAATAAGTTTCGAACAAAACAGAGCTAAAATGAAGAAGAAATAAATTTCTAAAGAAATAAAATAAATAAAAATTAAATAAAAAAATGGCTCAGTCGGCTCCGCAAGCCAAGCCACCAAGCCAAGCCAAGCCATCAAAGTCGACTCAGCCATAGAAGCTGCCAGTCGATCCACGGTCCAGGCGTAAACTGCCAGCTTAGCGACAATCGATGAATCATAGAGCAACACGTGGTAGACCAAGACCCTTAAAGGGTCAACAGAAATCTATCGCGGCTCACAGGATATTTTGCACTTTTCACTGGACAATAGGAGGTGCTAATTGATTGTGGTGTACGGTGAAGCCGGTCCACACGGTCCATGGGAACAGTAGTTGCACGATCAGATGGTTGCAGTAGCTTGCGATCAAGATCGAATGATGGAGGGAGTTTTCTACATCAAACTTCATGTGGATCACCATCCAACAGTAGCGCTCGATCCAGGAGATGATCCGATGGTCCAGAATGCTCCCAACGGTGATCAAAACTCTTGATGCACGATCAATAATCAGATTTTCTCCATCAATGTGCGATCAGACGATCAGAATTTAATCTAACCTGATCTGGACTGATACACATTCAATTTTGATGATTTTTGGTCCATTGGATTTCCATTAATGGTTAGATTTCATCCAGAGCAATAGAATTCATTCAAAACTCTTTTTAATCCATTTTTTATTTAGATTTCTTCATATTTTGATGACCAAAGAGCTCCTTAGTCCCACATTGCCCAGAAGAAAACTCTCCAGCCCTCCTAGCTCTATAAAAAGGACCCTAGACCTCTAGAAATCGACATCTTCGATCAAGGTGAAGCTTTGGTACAAGATCAAGCCAGACTCTGGGTTAATGGCTGCTTCGAGGTAATTGGTGCCAAGAGAAAAAGCTGGGCTTCTACACCATCCTTCCACCCATGCTGATCCAAGATCAGAGATCAGGCTATTTTATTTTTATTTTTTTTAAATTTTATGTATTTAAATTCTAAAATTTTAATTAATATAATATTTATTTTTATGCTCTTTAAATTCATGCTCTTTATTTTTATTATAATTTAATTTTTATATTTTAATTATTGCTCTTTATTTTATTGTAAGTAGATGCTAAGATCTAACTAGTAGATCTTAGTACCAAGTTTAAATTTCTGCACCCTTTAATTTTTGCTTTCTGACTTCACTTTTAATTTCAAAACTCTTTTCTTTTTTTTAAAAAAATTAAAGATTTCAAATCTAAAAATACTATCTTTCTTGTGGATTCGATCCGACTTACTGCTATCTACGTATTTTTAATTATTTTAAGAAGTCAGATTAAAACTGATAAACACGATGTCTTAACGACAACATCACGTTCCTATCATATATTCTACGTCACTACCACCTTATCCGAGAGATTATAGATCGAGGTGACGTTGACCATCAGAAGATCGATGGAAAGAAGAACCTGCCTAACCCATTCACTAAAGCTGTTATAGTGATAGAGTTCAATGACTTTAAGTCGAAGATAGGTATTAGATACTGCACTGATTGGCTTTTATCCAAGTGAAAGATTGTTGAAAATGTATCCCAAAGTCAATCATTAGTCTGTTGATGGTTGGGCCACATATTTATAATTGTATATGAATTATAAATTAATAAAAGTTATTTTAGTATTTTTCATCATAAATTCTGTTGTCTTCTAATGAACTCCTATGTTGTGATTAAGTCCTTAGGACTATTTAGATTTGGCAAAGGATAATTTATCGTTTAGTCCTTAAATAGGTCACAACCAAATAATACGTTGTTACTTAGGACAATAACGTTTATCAAGTATAGATCATTGTATGCCATATAGGTTGGTTGTCCTCATAACTAAACAGTATTGAGACACTGATATGGCATGCAAGTGAGATGTCTGGATGCATCTACACTAAACGTGACCAACTCTAGGGCTTTTCTCCTATCAAGATTAGCTCTGATGGAATGTGGGTATAAATGTTCCTCCGACCTAAGATTACCATGGAGACTTCCAAGCAACTCACTATATTTTGGTGCCAGACTATCTGAATTTTTAATTCAGCGATAGAAGATTTCTAGGAACAGTCAAGTACTTATGGAGTCGATGCGTGTATCAAGATGAATTGACCACTCCTAATTTCAAGAGCTATATTCAATTATATTTCAATTTAGTAAATCCTTGGTCAGGATAGTCTTAGTGAGGGGTCACGAGACTTATTGCTTTGAGACATGACATACATGTATTTTCTAGGGTTGACAGTCTAACCCTGAGTCATCTATTACACAGAGATCATAGGGATGAATTATACAGTAATCATATTTGAGTTGGTTCAGAATGTTGCTATTGCAATTATTCAATCTATTCGGACGTCGGGTATCATTGCTAGATGGTCACTTCGATTAATATAGAAATTAATTTTTGTGCTACCAGCTTAGGTTTGGATCTATGGAGTCACACACACTAAAGGTTCCTATCTGACCTGATGGTTGATGAAGAGTCCCACTCGACTGGGACTCTGTGATGAAGAGTCCCACTCAACTGGGACTCTATGGTCAAGAGTCCCATTGGACAGAGGCTCTATGGTGAAGAGTTCCACTAGACTAGGATTCTATGGTCAAGAGTCCCACTAGACTGGGATACTTCGATCGGGGGTCCTACTGGGTTAGGACACCTAGTCTCAATATTTGAGAGTCTGTGGTCAAGAGTCCCACTGGACTGGGACTCTTCGACCAAGAGTTCCAAAACTCTAGAACTCTGAGTCCTACATATCTGGGACTCTATGATTGAGAGTTGGGACTCCATAATCATGAGTTCCACTTATTTTGGACTATGGGATCAAGAGTCCCACAGGTTTGGGACTTTTCGATCGAGAGTTTTATTTTGATGGAACTCTATTGTCTGGACATCCACTGAATTTGGACTCTAATTTTATGAGAAGTTTTATTAGTGATTTGATCACTAATTAACTCAATTTGATTGAGTAATTATTTTTGGTCCAAGTCTAATTGAATTGAATTCAGTTGGGTCTGACCCGATTAGGTCATTAGTTGACCTAATCGTCGAGGAGGTTTGAACCCTGATTTGATCGAAGATTGGGCTTGATCAATTCCTAATTTTATTAGGATTTAATTGAGCCAAACTATGTCTAAATGTGTTGGGTTTAAATTAGTCTAATTGGGCCTAACCTATTTTGAATTGGTTGGTTCAAATGGTTCAAGTTTGAATTTCAAAGACTAGTTTGACTAGTCTTCTTTCCTTGCGCCATTTAACCCACACCCACTTAAAAATTTAATTTAATTCTATCATGACTTTTTTCCCATGCACAAAAGAGCTTTTGACCAGGTCTTCCACATTCCAAATGGATAAGATATGGTTGTTATTTGTTTTGGTTTGAATGAGATTCAAACTTGGAAAAAAATAACCTCTACCTTATCCATGCGCCACCCTTCTCTTGTGCGACACATTTGCTACACGAGAAAAGGTTTCTCATGATTCTTTTTTTATGCCAAAATATGTTTTCGCCCACCCATTCTCACATCCCTAGTGGATAGGATCGGATGGTTTTGATGTTGAATTCAAAATGAGTTTGAATTTGGCCTAACAACCAACCCATCTTTCTCTCCACATAGGGTCTCTCTCTTTGGCATAAAAAAATAAATAGGAGGAATTTTTGGGACATGAAATATCAGATCTAAGATTGAGAGAAGACTTTTGTGAGCCTTTGGTGTGTGAGAAAAAGTTTTGAAAAATCCTGAAGAAGAAAAACAAAGGAGAAAAGCTAGCGTAGGGTTTCAAGGTGCATTTGATCTAGGGTTTTGACCTAGGATTCGAGAATCCATTTCATGAGCTATGAGTGTTGAAAGCCCACAAAACTTTGTGGAGTACCTCCTCTACCTCTCTACTATGTCTACCAATGGCCTAGAGTATCCGTGAAGCCCGTAGACAAGGATTGAAGGCATTCAATCAAAACAGCCCCTAAAAGACTTCGGTGTCAAGCTAGCACTCGCATGGGAGCCGATCAGGACCAGGAGCCTCGTGTGGATGATCCATGGAGGTCAGACACTTGTGTGGCTGCATCATGACCAGCAGACCTCCTTGACAATGATCAGATCATGACGATCAACTATCCACAAAAAGGTATTGTGTTCTAAATACGTAGATGTAGTAAATAGTTCACTACATAGTTTTATTTTTTAGATCTATTGATGTATGCATGCATATTATATTTAGATCCTATTGTGTAGGGTTAAATAATCTAATGTGATCAATAGATAATTAATTAGATTAATTATTTTCTACTGCATCATTGCTATTTTTAAAAAATTTTTGAAAGTAGCATAGCAAATTCTGCCATATTTCCTTAAATTTCCAACATCAAGAATATTCAAAGACAAAAGGACAACTCAAAAGCACCAAAAGACAAAATATCTCAAAAGCAAAAGATTCAAAAGAAGCAAAACCATAACGACTTTTGGCAAAGCAGCTAATGGTTTCCACTCCCGATATTTCCAAAATAACTGGGGCCCGTGGATTTCTACCCATAGTTTTTCAGACAACAAACATCAAAAGGATGGAGACATCACATCGAGTCCCCTCGGATTCAAGAAAAGTTGAAGTCTGCCAAGCCCTATAAATAAAGATGGAATGCAATGGTAGAAGGCAGAGGTCCCAAGAGGCAGAAGAAGTCCTAAAGCCTCAGCCAGACCCATCCTTCTCATCCTCTCTTCAAATTTTATTTTCTTTTTGTATCAAAAATCAAGTCCAAGTCCTTGTACTCAAGTCTTCAAGTTTTCCAAGTCTGCTGTAATCAGTCCGCTATGCTCAGCATCAAGTTTCAAATAAACCAAATCTTTCCTCAAGTATATTCTCTCTCTATATTATTATGCTTGCTTTAAGTTTTTAAATATTTTCATGTTTTCCATGCATGCATATTAGCACCAAAAACTTTCAAACAATATAAAGTCCTTCCATTAACACCAAGGTAGCACCTCCGATCCTTCCCCCCTTTTGGTATCAAAGCCACGGAGGGAGAGGAGGAACAGTAGAATGGTCTCTGCATAGGAAAACTTCTCATCTTTTATTTCATGTTTACTTATAACATGTTGAGCTTTTGGATTAAGTAATGAGTAACCAATCCAACCTCTAAGGTTTTTAGAGGATGGACTGTTGACTGAACTGGCACTTGCTGGTTACTGTTACTGCTGCAAGGTCTAAGTAATCTATTTCCTTAGAGGTAGTAAGTCCCGTAGACCCACTTCAGGCCAGGAGAGCTGCTTCTAGAGCAAGAGCAGTTAGTCATATTTGGGAAAAAGATCACTTTTATTAAGCAGCATATCAAATTACTTCTCTAAGTGATATTGTAGGTTACTTGTGGCATAGTACTTCTCCATGTGGCACTAAGACTCAATATACTATAAGTAGGCTTGAAATTGAGATGAGTTTCTGATCCAGAAATTCTTGTACTTCTTCTTCCTCTTCCCGTGGTAAAAGTATTAGAATGGAAGAATTAGATCAACCTTTAATTAACCCCTCAAAGGTAGTCATACCAAAAATTCCCCTCAAATCAATTTACAAAACAAACTTATTGATACCAGATTCAAAAATCAAAATTGTTGAAAAACCTATTCAATCACAAAAGATCATGACTTGATACAACTTCTGAATCAAGACTTGATTGAAACTTTCAAAAACAAATTTGAGTTCATCCATTTAGGACTGGTTCAAGTTGCTGTCATTCCTATGGTTAGAAGAGGACTAGATAGTGCTCTCCTAATGTGTCTCAAGGATGCTAGGCATATCGAATTTAAAGACCAAATGTTAGGAATGGTAGAAACCAGCCTTTATGATGGTCCTGCTTATTGCAACTGCAATACAGACCTTTTCCTCAAAATTAAAGACAAACACATTCTCAAAGCTTTAGAGCTTGAGATTCAAAAACATAATTTAAACTTGCTTCTAGGATCCTTTTGGGCAACAGTCTTAATAAGGATCTATTTCAAAACTATCAACACCTTTTCTCACATAGTAGCTCTATCCAAAAAATCTTTAGGACAAACAGACTACTTTCAAACCAACCCCAATATGGGAAATGTCTTTGTTCTGAAGACACTTATCTGGGATCAAGTCAGTTTACCTGAAGATTGGACCCTCAAAAAATCTATCCCTGCAATTAGATGAAAAACAAATCATTTTAAGACTATCACTATAACCCCAGAAGGTGATGTCTCAATCAAATTTAATAGACTCAAAATTGAAAGAAGTCACAGCTCCAGATTCACTCCTTCAGATATTTCTTCAACTTCTGCCTTTATCCCTTCTAGAAAAAGTTGCTCTATTGAAGTAAATTTGACTGGAGTAGATTCAAAACCAATAATTCCCAAAATATCCTATAGTGAACAGGCTGAGTCACCTAATCTGAGCCCAACCTATTTCCAAATGGACCCTAAAATCAACATGATTCTAGCTGAATTTGTCTTAAACAAGGATCTCCTTAGAAAAGACTTTAATTTAGATAGAAATAAAATCAAAAGACATAACTTCTTCAAGGAAGTTGATGAAAAAACAAGGAATGAACTTAGAACAAAATGATATGATTTCATGAATATAATTAGAAGCCACATTGTTTTCTTTGAATGGTATGAAATGCATACTAAACCAAGGCATGTAGACATGTTAAAACCAAAAGTCATGATTTCATGGCAAGATGAAAAAGAAAGAGTGATCGAAAGAATTCATCCTCTCTTTCAAGAAGTCAAAATCCCAATTAGAGAAACTCAAGTCACTGCTTCTTCCGTTAAACTCAAAAGTGATCCTCAAGAAATAGTTAACGAAAGAGACATCAAAAACATCATTGAACAAAATAATTGGACAAATCAAAGTCTCAAAATAATAGGCGACCAACTGGTTAGACTATAGGAAAAAGACACAACCAAATCAAGCCCTAGTTCTTCCAGCACAGCATCTGCTTTCAAACCATTTGAAATTTTAAAAAAGGATAAAGAAATTATAAACGATAGAGATCTTTTAGCAGAAATCAATAAAAGACTTGAAACATTAGAATTAATTCATTCTGTAGTGGACACACCTGAACAACCTGAAAGAAAAAAATCAATAGCCACTTTAGAACAAGAAAGTGATGTTTCAAGTGAAACAAGTGAATCAACCCAAAGTGATCAAGATGACCAAATGCTACCCAATTACATTGAACCCGAACCAAAGTAGGACCTGGACCAAATCTTGCAAATCAATCCAATCAAAAGTAGGGCGACATCATCCTTAAGACCATTTGGACCAAATCCTCAAAGATCATATTGGCCCAAACCAACCATGCCTGACATGGGCCTTGAAGAAAAGCCCATGCAACAAAACCAATATTCAGCATAGGCTATCTATGAATGGAACATAGATGGGCTATCTGAATACAATATCCTTGGCTAACTCCAATAAATGACCATGGTTGCTACAGCCTACAGAACCAAAAGTAGAGTTACTGATCATGCGGTAGCTTCTACCTTGATCTCTAGCTTTAATGACCAACTCAAAGGTTGATGGGATTTTCTTCTCACTGACAAAGAAAACAATCAAATCTTGACCACTATCAAAAGAAATGCAGATGGCCAACCAATTAGGGATGAAGATGGAAATGAGATCCAAGTTGCTCTTTCCACCCTCATCTTTGCAACTACCAAATACTTCATTAGAGACCCTTCAAAATTTAGAGATAGAACCTCTAAAATTTTAACAAATCTCAAATGTAAAAAACTTCAACACTTTAAATGGTACAAAGATGTGTTCTTAACAAGAGTCTTAACTAGAGATAACTGTAATCAACCTTTTTGGAATGGAAAATTCTTAGCTGGTTTGCCTATAGTTTTCTCAGAAAAAATCAGAACAAGGCTTAGAAACCAAAACAATGGTAGAATCCCATTTGAAAATCTAACATATGGAGACCTAATAAGTATAATTAATGAAGAAAGTATAAATCTTTGCACTGAACTAAAACTTAAACATCAACTTAAAAAAGAATAAATAACAAGTAAAAAGAAATTAGGAGGATTCTGCCAACAATTTGGCCTCCCTTCTATAAAAACTCAAACCAGACCACATAAAAAACAAAAATCTAAAATCTGCAAATAGTGTCAAAGAAAAACACACAAACCTCCTTGGAAATCTCAAAAGACTTATAAATCAAAACCTAAGTATTCAAAATCTACTCATAAGTCTCAATCCTCCAAAACAAAACAAAAGCCTTCCAAAAAATCTTCAAAACCATCAATCTGCTATAGGTGTGGTAAATCCGGACACTTTAGCACAAATTGCAAAATAAAATTCAAAATCAACAATATTGAACTAGATGAATCAAATCTTCTAGATTCAATCAAACAAAACTTAACAAATCTTTTGTTAAACTCAGATGCAAGTTCTTCTAATTCTGAGATTCAAACCTCAGATTCCTCAAAAGGAGAAATCTGTGTCATTTCAAAGAAACAGGATCTCTTATTGGATTTTATAGACAAACTAATAGATCCTGTATTACAAAAACAATATCTAATCAAATTAAAAGTTTCTTTAGCCAAAGAAATTGAAGAAAAAGAACCTCAAACTTACAATTTAAGTAATATCTTGAAAAAATTTGAATCTAAACAAAACAAAGAAATCACAATCCATGATCTTCAAAAAGAAATCAATGATCTCAAAAAAGAAATCAATCAAATAAAACTCCAAATTGGTGATGTCAAAGGAAAAGAAATTGATGATCTTGAAATCCCCACTTATGTTGAAGTTTTATCTCAACTCACAATTCAAAAATGGAATGTTGAAATCACCCTCCTAATAGATGATTTTAGGCTAGAAATCATAGCACTAATCGAACAGACTCAAATTGCATTCAAGAAGGATTGATTCCAACAAAATTTCTTGAAAAAATAAAAGAAAAACTGACCACTGCAAGTGGATCAGACCTTAAAATCAAATACAAACTCACCAATGCTTTGGTCTATAATAATGATGTTTGTATGAAAACCTCATTCATACTTGTTAAAGACCTAAACTAATTAGTGATCTTAGGAACACCCTTTCTCAACATGATCAAACCCTTCTATGTAGATGAGGACGGAATTAGAGCAAAATTCTTAGGACAAGATTTGTTTTTCCAATTCGTCAATCCATCCTTTTACAAAACTCTCCAACTCCTTAAGGATAGTTCTATGAAATTAATCTAAAGGAAACAAAAACAATTGGAATATCTGAAAGAAGAAGTTGATTTCAAGAGAATTGAAAACCAACTTCAATCAAATCAGATCAAAAAAAAATTCAAATAATCAAAACAAAATTGATAAACCAAAACTATTTAGATCTACCCAATGCTTTTTAGAATAGGAAAAAATACATAGTGGACCTTCCCTATGAGCCCAATTTCAGTGAAAAATAAATACCCACAAAGGCAAGGCCCATTCAAATGAACACCCAAGTTCTTGAACACTGTAAAAAAGAAATTCAATCTTTTTTAAACAAAAAATTGATTAGACCAAGTAGATCTCCCTGGTCTTGTGTTGCTTTTTATGTCCCAAAAAGAGTTTCCTAGGCTAGTCATCAATTACAAATTCTTAAATACTACCTTGAAGTGGATAAGGTACCCAATTCCAAACAAAAAAGATCTCTTAACAAGAATCACAAAAGCCAAAATTTTCTCACAATTTGACCTCAAGTCTGGATTCTGACAAATCCAGATATCTAAAAAAGATAGATACAAAACTACTTTCACTATTTTGTTCAAAAAATACAAATGGAATATCATGCCATTCGACCTCAAAAATGCACCCTTAGAGTTCCTAAGAATCATCAATAAAATATTCACACCTTATACCAAATTTATTATCATATACATTGATGATGTCCTAATCTTCACAGAAATAATAGACCAATACTTCAAACATTTAGAAACCTTCTCTTATGAGATAACGAGAAATGGTCTAGTTCTTTCTGAATCAAAAATGGATCTTTTCAAAACTCTAATAAGGTTCTTAGTTTATGAAATAAATCAAGGAACTACCAAACCAATTCAAAAATCTTTAGAATTTGCTTCAAAATTTTCTGACCAAATTCTAGAGAAAAAATAACTCAAAAGGTTTTTAGGTGGTCGCAACTATATTTCAGACTATTATAAGGACCTTAAAACTGTCACAAAACCTTTGTATGAAAGACTCAAGAAGAAACCTCCTCCTTGGGGAAATGAACAAACTGAAGCTGTAAAAACAACCAAAGCCCAAATCAAAGAGTTACCATGTCTCAATCTCTCAGACCCAGACTTATCCAAAGTTGTAGAAACAAATGCCTCAGACATTGGTTATGGAGGAATTCTAAAACAACAAAAAGAAGATAAAGAAGAACTCATTCAATACCATTTTGGCATTTGGAATGAAACTCAAAAGAAGTATTCAATAATCAAAAAAAAAAAAGTTTTATCGATTCTTTTATGTGTTCTCAAATTTCAAAGTGATCTTTTAAACCAAAAGTTTTGGTTCCGAATTGATTGCGAATCTGCCAAATTTATTTTGGAAAAGGATGTTAAAAATCTTACTTCAAAATAAGTTTTTGCTAGATAGAAAGCCATTCTTTCAATTTTTGATTTTCAAATTGAATTCAAAAGAGGATAGGATAATTCTCTTCCTGATTTTCTTTTTCATGAATTTCTATAAGAGAATCATTCTGATGGCCCCTAAGGACCAACTTACCTCCTCTCAAAATTCTTCTTCTGAAGATTCAAACTCCACAAATTTGTCTCCACAACAAAAGACTTTCCAAAACCAAATCAAAAAGAAGTCTTCCTTCTCCATTTCAACAAAATTCTATTTTCCTATCATAAATAGATTTGCACCCCTAAGCCATGCAACAATACTTTCCCATGAAGAAATACAACAACTTTCAGAAACTCCACAAAAAATGCCATCAAACGTTCCTACGCTAGCCAAAAGAAAGAGATTTGATCATTGAAAAATAGTCAAGATGACTCTGCCTTCTGATATTCAAGAAATTGTTCTTCACAAAATTATTCAATCCGATGAAGTAAAGCAATTATTCAAAAGGCTTTTCAAGTATATTATTATTGAATGGTGTACTTGTCCAAAGCTCTCAATACCTCTTATCAATAGAATTTGGAACAAGTTAGAGGTCAGAGCCCTTTACAAAGGAATGGTCAAAACAACAACAGTAGACTGCAATTACCCTATTGATAATTTTTTTGGAGTAGTTTCCACTGTTTTGATCCATGCAGGATATTATTAGAGATATTTAAAAATTGGTATCTACAGTGGAATTGAAGAAAGAAGAATAGGATTTGCAGTCTTTCCATTTCAAATTTATCAAGTTTTCTTGTCTCGGCAAAATGACTATATATTCTCAATGCAAGCAAGGCTTGAAGCAGAATTTGTTCACAATCTTATCAAAAACCTCAATATAGAAGATTTCATGATTGCAAATTATCTTGATGTCTACTGGATGGCCAATGTTCTAAAAAATCAAGTGTTGGACAGACGAAAAAATTTGGGTAACAATAAGTCTGCCACTATCTATCCCTGGAAAAGATGAAGGTAATTGGAATATTCTCCTTGATCCAAGAAATTATCCCAAAAGGATACAATATGAGGAGAAATACCCCAAAGGAAGCATTTTAAGATAAAATTATGAAGCAGGACCTTCATCTCAACAAGTCACCTCAAAAAAGGGAAGATCAAGGAAAAAGAAAAAAGAAAAGAAAAAGAAAAAGAAGAAAAGAAAAAAAATATTTTCTTGACTAATCCTCTACCAATTGGTAGAATGCTCTTTTTTCTTTTGCAGCAGATCCACTGTGCAACATCGGATCCTCTTCAAATCAACAAGATGCCATTTCCATCAACAACAAGAAAAGCAAAAGCTCAATTATCATTTCAAATCAAATCATTCAAAAGAAAGATTCTCTTTCTGAGACAAGTTTGGCATAGAGATGCCATCTACATCAAATCAACAACAAGCAAAGCAAAGATGTTCTACTCAAAATCAAATCAAGTCATTCAAGCTACATGAAGCTTGCTCCATAAGCTTCCCCAATAGCTCTCATGGCGACTATAAATATCCTCATTTCCAGACCAATCCTTGGCAAGTTGAAAATCATTGTGAGGCACCATCACCAATGCAGGCACCGCCATCATCATCACCGACGACACCACCATCATCAAGTCATCCTCAAAATCCAGCTTAAGATCAAAGTTCTACCTACTTCTCCAGATGTAGCAAATCAAGAAACGGTCAATCCAGCAAATACTACAGAGCAAGCATATGAAGCAAATGTTCATATGGTCACAAATGTTCAAAAAGCTAGTATCCAGACATCTCACAGTTTTTCACCAAGAGTAGTCCTTCCACTAGGCTACATTGCAATTCTAGCTATCCCACTAGGATTCACTAAAGCCCACGGAAGAAGACCGATGAATCTAGAAGAAGTTTATAGGAGACGGCCATTGGTGCAAAACGGTCCACTCCTCCAAGACAAACTCCAAACACAAGTCCATCCACTTCCAACACATACAACACAAGTGAAGAGTTCAAAAGAAGATTGGAGTATCATCAAACAGATTCTTCATCCTCATCATCTTCCTCTTCAAGTTCATCGATAAGCTCAAGTGAACTAGAGCATTCTATGTCACCAAGCTTGCTAGATGGATTCCTTTCTCCACTGGCCGACATCTAACAATCCAAAACCAAGGCACATGGGTTGTCTACCTATGATTTGCACCAAAACCATTGGAGCCCATGGTTTTCTCCCATGGTTTTCTAACATCAAGGACAAAAGGACAACTCAAAAGCACCAAAAGACAAAACACCTCAAAAGTAAAAGATTCTCTTTTCAAAAGAAGCAAAATCGAAACTACTTTCGGCAAAGCAACTCATGGTTTCCACCCCTGGTATTCCCAAAACAACTGGCGCCCATGGTTTTCTACCCACGGTTTTTCAAACAACAAGCATCAAAAAAATGAAGACATCACATCGAGTTTCCTTGAATTCAAGAGAAGTTGAAGTCCGCCAAGGCCTATAAATGAAGATGGAATGCAACAATAGAAGGCAGAGGTCTCAAGAGATAGAAGAAGTCCTAAAGCCTCAGCCAGACCCATCCTTCTCATCCTCTCTTCAAATTTTATTTTCTTTTTTATCAAAAATCAAGTCCAAGTCCTTGTACTCAAGTCTTCAAGTTTTTCAAGTTTGTTGTAATCAGTCCGCTGTGCTCAGTATCAAGTTTCAAATAAAGCAAATCTTTCCTCAAGTATATTCTCTCTCTCCATTATTATGCTTGCTTTAAGTTTTTAAATATTTTCATATTTTTCATGCATGCATATTAACACTAAAAACTCTCAAATAATATAAAGTCCTTCCATTAACACCAAGGTGGCACCTCGGATCCTTCCCCCCTTTTGGTACCAAACCAATTCAAAAATCTTTAAAATTTGTCTCAAAACTTCTTGACCAAATCATAGAGAAAAAACAACTTAAAAAATTCTTAGGTAGCCTCAATCATGTTACGGACTATTATAAGGACCTCAAAATCATTACAAAATCTCTGTATGATAAATGCCTGACTTTCTCTAGGAAGAATTGGATCCCTTAAAAATCCAATCCAATTCGAAAGGAAAAGGGAAAAAGAAAATCAAAAGGAAAAAGAAAAAGCAAAAATATTTTCTTTACAACATCCTGCCTATGGCAAAAAAATGTTCTCTTTCTTTTTGCAAGAAATCCACTGTGCAACATTGGATCCTCTTCAAATCACAAAACAATCCTCTCGAAAAGACATAGAGATACCTCCAAAATCAAATCAACAACAGGCAAAGCAAATATGCTCAGCCATCCACTTAAATCAAATAATCAAATCGAAGCTACAAGGAGCTTTCTCAGCAAGCTTCATCAATAAGTCACCAATGGCAGCTATAAATAGCCCTTACTGAAGCCACATTCAAAACTCAAAGAAGAAGAAACAACCATAGCTCCTTCTCCTTCTCTTTGTTGTCTCCCCATGGAAATGGATTTTGTAATGGCCCAAACCAATCCTGCCTGATATGGGCTGCTCTACCTGTCCCTCTAGAATCAGACAGCAAAGGCGCCCGTGGTTCTTTTGGGCTTCTTCTTGTGAAACAATTTCATACCAAGTTTGGGTTTTTGATTCTTTTGGAGTAGGAATTTGAGAGGAAGAGGGACATTGTTTCTTAGGAGCCATCAAAATCATTCCCCTGTATGAATTCAAGAGAGAAAATCAGGAGCCTCTTTCACCTATCCTTTTTAGATATCTGGATTTGCCATAATCCAAACTTAAGGTCAAATTTTGAGAAAATTTTGGCTTTTGTGATTCTTGTTTAAAAATCTTTTTTGTTTGGAATTAGATACCTTATCCACTTCAAGGTAGTGTTTAAGGGTTTGTAATTGATGACTAGCCTAGGAACTCCTTGTTCTATTTCTCCTCTTTTTTGGAAATAAAAGGCAACACAAGACCAGTGAGATCTACTTGGTCTAATCAGTTTTTTATTTAAAAGAGATTGAATTTATTTTTTTACAATGTTCATGAACTTGAGTGTTCATTTGAATGGGCCTTGCCTTAGATGCAAGTTCTTCTGATTCTGAGATTCAAACCTCAGATTCCTCAGAAGGAGAAATCTGTGTCATAACAAAGGAACAAGATCTCTTATTGAATTTTATAGACAAACTAACAGATCCTGAATTACAAAAATAATATCTGAACAAATTAAAAGTTTCTTTAGCCAAAGAAAATGAAGAAAAGCACCATTCCACTATAATGTTTGATTGAACCTAGAGGGTTTGACTTATTTGATTCAATATTGTTGATTTTAAACTTTATTTTGCAATTAAAACTGTAGTGTCCCGGTTTGCCACATTTGTAACAAACAGGAGGTTTTGAGGGTTTTTCTTTCTATGTGAAGGATTTTTGTCTTGATTTGGAGGTTAAAGATTTGTGAATTGATTCAAATTTTATTTTCCATTTTTATAGTCTATGGTGTTTCCAGGATGGGTTGAATGTTATCTCCTTATAAGGTTTGTGATAACCCCAGAGAGGTTTAGGTGTTTTCTTTTCACATTGTTTGCAAATTTTAGATTTCTTGTCAATTTTTGTTTGTGTTTTGTTAGGAGGTAAGCCAAATTGTTGGCAACAACCACCTAATTCTTTATTAAGTGTGAAGTCTATGTTATAATTGAAGTAAGCAGAGTAATCATGCCTATTGTCTTTGAGACAAATGTGGATAATGCTATCTATACCATTTTTGGATATGTTGATTAATTCTTGGTTTTATAAATGGATTATTTTGATTTTTGTGTCTGAGATCAGACCATTGAGTTTTGTGGAAGGGTTTAGCCTTTCTTTGATGCTTGTAAGATCTACAAATGTTAAGTTTACATAGGGGATCTTGACTTGATTTCTAGGTGGCATCCTATCTAGGAAGGCATCTAGGAAATTGTTTTTGTATTTGAGATTTGTGAGGATCTTGGAGGTTTCATTCCTAAATTTTGAAGGGTCTCCAACAAGGTATGTTGCAAAGATGAGGGTAGAAGCATAATCTTGGATTTCATTTTCATTTTCATCTTTAATGAATTGGCCTATGAGGTCAGAAATTGAGGCTATTGTGATAGTTTTGTCTTGGGCTCTGTCTTAGGAAATGTAGGTTGTTTCTACCATTGACATTTGTTGAAGGATGTTGGATTCCGACTGCCCATCTATGTTCCACTTATAGATTGCAAGTGCAAAATATTGGTTTTGTTGGATGGGCTTTTCTTCAAGGCCCATGTCAGGTATGGTTGGTCTAGGCTAGAATGTCTGTTAAGGAGGATTTGGTCCATACGGTTTTGAAGGTCCAGGCGAACCATTGATTTTGTTGATTTGAAGAGTCAGGTTGTCTAACTCATGGTTTGGTTCAATTGGTCTTGATAGTCTAAGGGAACCATTGATTTGAAAGGCCAAGTTATTTAGCTCAGGATTAGGTTGGATTAATTCTTCACATGATTCCTTATGATTTGACCAACTTGTTTGGCTAGACATGTCACCTTCTTGGTTTAGAATGGATTGTTCAGCCAAAGTGTTGGTTTTAGTTTGAATAGTCAGGTCATCTAGCTTAATTGAAACATCATTTGGTTGTTCCTGAGTTGGCTCTTGACTGGTCATATCAATTTTGTGGTTTAAAATGGATTTTCTAAGACCAGAGGTTTCAAGGATGTCTAGGGCCAAATGACTTGGTTTAATTTGGTTTTTATTGGTTTTTTCTAGAAGGTTTTGGTCTTCTAGTTCTATTTTTGGAATTTCAAATGGTTTGAGGATTGGTGTAGTGGTACAAGATTTAGGTTCAAGCTTTGCCATTACCTTTTCTTCTATCCTAACCAATTGGTTTTGACCTTGGCTAGTGATTTTGTTTGGATTTGTTTGGGACCCGGTTGGGCTCAGCTTTAGAGACTCAACTTGCTCATTTTTGGGAATACTTGTATTTTGAACAAGTTTCTTTTGTGAGGAAGACTAGTTTTGATCAGTTTCAATTGGTGAGGCAATGACTTGGGTTTGTCCATTTTGAACTTTAGATTCCTGGGAAGAGGGGCCTATTCTTTCAATAATTCTTTTCCCATCTTGCAAGTAGATTAGGGCTTTTGGTTTGACCATGTCAATTTGTTTAGATTTTGTATGAATTTTAAGCCATTCAAAGAAGCCAATGTGGTTTCTAATTGAATGCATGAAATCATACCATTTAGTTCTGAGATCACTTTTTTGGTTGTCATAAAACTTCCTGAAGAAGTTCTCTTTTGATTTTGTTTTTTTCTGAATTGAAGTCTTTTCTAAGGAGATCCTTATCTAAGATGAATCCAGTTTGGATTGAATTGGGTTTGGTTGAAGTATCACCATCAGGTATAGTGATTGATTGAGTTTGGTTTTGGTAGATTTTCTTGGGTTCTTGTTGTCTAAAGGATTTTAGTGTGTCAAGGGCTTGAAGTCTTTTGTTGATTTCTTGCAGTAAACTTTTGTTTCTTGATTGATTTTTGGTTTCTAGTAGAAAGTTAGGATTTTTGAAGATTTTTGGGGTCATTTGAGAGTAAACTTGACATGGTTCTGATTTTGGAATTGACCTATTTGTTTTGGAGATTGATTTAAGGGAAATTCTATCATTAGATTCCTGATTTGATTCTTGTTCAAATTATTGGGACTCTAAATTGAACTCTTGATGGGATTTTTGATCAAATTCTAAATTTTCATGATTTTCAAGTTGTTGGTTACTCTCTATGTCTTCAAGTTCTTTGTCACTATTATACCTAGACTCTTGATTGTTACCATACTTATAATCACTAAGTTCTAGATCACTATCATAGTCATTAGCGTAGTCACTATAGTACTCCTGGTCACCATCCATGGTTGAAATAGTAAGTGACTTCCTACTAGTGTTTGGGAGAAAAGCTAGCTCTAAGACTTACTTAGGACTTTCTACTTATGGTTGAAAGGAAAACTAGGATATTTTTAGGTTTTTTCTCTATAGACATACCTTCCCCACGGGGGAAGAGAGGAGGAAGTAGAAGAACTTCTAAATAGGAGATTTTCAGTCACCATTATTCCTAGGTTACTTATAGGATCCTCAGTTTCTATAGAATGGTTACTGATAGACAGTCTGCAAAGGGAGAAGGCAGTTTCCTACTAGTGCACGCCCTAATCTGCAAGGAGAGAAAGTGGTTTCCTACTAATGCATGCCCCTAATCTGCAAGGACAAGATGTAGATTCCTACAAGCACACGCCCTCTCTTCAGGAGCTTGAAAGAAGCAGGAGAATTTCTAGATAAGAAACTCATGCATGTTCCTAGCTTACTTATAGGGATCTAGTTCTAAAGTTAAGCCTGTAATACTACCTCGAAAGTAGTGTCTAGCTCCAAAGTCTGTAATATTACCTCGAGAGTAGTATCTAGCTCCAAAATCTGAAATACTATCATGAAAGCAGCATCTAACTCCCAAATTTGACTTATTGCCCTACCCTAAACACGGCTCTCCTGGCCTTCAAAGCGAGACTTGTGGGACTTATTGTCACCTTGCGAGGTAGAACTAACTTTCCTAAAAATAGTACAGAAGCTAGAGATAGGTCTATCAATACTGTAAGAGTACAATACTTGGAGGTAGAACTAACAATACTGTAGATACTGCAGATTTAACAAAAGATCTAGCAATCCTTAGAAGTAAGCAGGAAATAACACAATGAGATATCCTATGTAGAAAGTACACTTACTACTCCCTTCCTCCCATAGAAAGGACCTCAAACCATTGGAATTTAATACATTCTAAATGCAGATATAGGACCTCAAATCAGTAGAATACCACACATTCTAGATGCAAATATGGGACCTCAAACCTATAGGTACTATCCATTCAAGAAGTAGGTGCTACAGTAACATATCCAAGAAGCTAAGGATACACAAAGTAGCCATGGAATAAAGGTGAAATCTTCCTACCTAGAGGCTGTTCTACCTACATCACCCCCCCCCCAATTGAAGGGAGAGGGTTTAGCTCTGATACCAAAGGGTGGAAGGATCGGAGGTGCTACCTTTGTGTTAATGGAAGGACTTTATATTGTTTGAGAGTTTTTGGTGTTAATATGCATGCATGGAAAACATGAAAATATTTAAAAACTTAAAGCAAGCATAATAATAGAGAGAGAGAGAGAGAATATACTTGAGGAAAGATTTGCTTTATTTGAAACTTGATGATGAGCACAATGGACTAATTACAACAGACTTGGAAAGCTTGAAGACTTGAGTACAAGGACTTGGACTTGATTTTTGATACAAAAAGAAAATAAAATTTGAAGAGAGGATGCGAAGGATGGAAGGATAGAAATTAAGACTATTGTGGGTTCTTCTTTATTGTCTCCCCATGGAAATGGATTCTTTTTGAGTTTATCATACCGAGGTTTTGTAATGATTTTGAGGTCCTTATAATAGTCTGCAACATCATTGAGGCTACCTAAGAATTTTTGAAGTTGTTTTTTCTCTAGGATTTGGTCAAGAAGTTTTGAGACAAATTCTAAAGATTTTTGAATTGGTTTGGTAGTTCCTTGGATTATCTCATAACCTAAGAATCTTATTTGAGTTTTGAAGAGATCTATTTTTGCTTTAGAAAGAATTAGACCATTTCTTGTCATTTTATGAAAAAAGATTTTCAATTGTTTGGAATGTTGGTCTATTATTTCTAGAAACATAACATTCCACTGGGATTGGTTTCTCTGGATGGAGGTATTTCTGGGGCATTGGAAGGTTTTGAATGAAGGTTTGATGAATCTGAAATCTAGACCTTGACCTAGATATTTTGTTTTGATACCATCTTCATAGAAGGGTAAAGATGATTTGATACAGATGTTGTTGTTGCAAACAAGAGCATCTGTGAGTTTAATTTTGAGATATGAACCATTGGCAGTAGTAAGTTTTTTTTTTGTCTTTTCAAAGAATTTTGTTGGGGCTAACCCCTTTCAAATACCATTTGAGTCTGTTTCTAAATTGATTAGGGCTGTGGTTTTTAACCTAGTTCTGACGGTTTAAGGTCCTTTCTATGGGAGGAAGGGAGTAGTAAGAGTACCTATAGTCTATGGTGTTTCCAAGATGGGTTGAATGTTATCTCTTTGTAAGGTTTGTGATAACCCCAGAGTGGTTTAGGTATTTTCTTTTTGTATTGTTTGCAAATTTTAGATTTCTTGTCAATTTTTGTTTGTGTTTTGTTAGGAGGTAAGCCAAATCATTGGTAGCAACCACCTAATTCTTTATTGAGTGTGAGGTCTGCATTATAATTGTAGTAGGCAGAGTTATCATGCCTACTATCTTTGGGACATATGTGGATAATGCTATCTATACCTTTTTTGGGTATGATACTTGTTTGGATGAGTTCTTGATGAGAGAACTCATAATTGTTTTTGGAGATGTTGATTAATTCTTGGTTTTTTGAATGGATTATTTTGATTTTTGTGTCTAAGATCAGACCATTGAGTTTTGTCGAAGGGTTAAACCTTTCTTTGATGCTTGTAAGATCTACATATGTTAAGTTTACATATGGGATCTTGATTTGATTTCTAGGTGGCATCCTATCTAGGAAGACATCTTGGAAATTGTTTTTGTATTTGAGATTTGTGAGGATCTTGGAGCTTTTGTTCCTAAATTTTGAAGGGTCTCTGACAAGGTATGTTGCAAAGATGAGGGTACAAACAAAATCTTGGATTTTATTTTCATTTTCATCTTTGATAGATTGACCTATATATGAGGTCAGAAATTGAGGTTCTTGTGACAGTTTGGTCTTGGGCTCTATCTCTAGAAATATATGTCATTTTAAGCATTGTCATTTGTTGAAGGATGTTGGCTTCTAACTGCCCATCAATGTTCCATTTATAGATTGTAGGTATAGAATATTGGTTTTATTGAATGGGCTTTTCAAGGTCCATATCAGGCAGGATTGGTTTGGGCCAGTATGGCTGAGGAGGATTTGGTCCATACGGTTTTGAAGGTCCAGGCGAACCATTGATTTTGTTGATTTGAAGAGTCAAGCTGTCTGACTCAAGATTTTGTTTAATTGGTCTTGATGGTCCAGGGGAACCATTAATTTGAAAGGCCAAGTTGTTTAGCTCAGGATTAGGTTGGATTAATTCTTCACATGATTCCTTATGATTTGACCTACTTGTTTGGCTAGACATGTCACCTTCTTGGTTTAGAATGGATTGTTTAGCCAAAGTGTTGGTTTTGGTTTGAATAGTCAGATCATCTGGCTCAATGGTTGGTTTAATTGAAACATCATTTGGTTGTTCCTAAGTTGGCTCTTGATTGGAAATATCAATTTTGTGGTTTAAAATGGATTTCCTAAGGCCAGAGGATTCAGGGATGTCTAGGGTCAAATGACTTGGTTTGATTTGGTTTTTACTGGTTTTTTCTAGAAGGTTTTGGTCTTCTGTTTTTGGAATTTCAAATGGTTTGAAGATTGATGTAGTGGTAGAAGATTTAGGTTTAGGCATTGCCATTCCCTTTTCTTCTATTCTAACCAATTGGTGATCTATTGCCTTGAGGTTTTGACTTTGTTCTATTGTTGAACATTGGTTGGTAATTTTGTTTGGATTTGTTTGAGAGTGAGTTGGGCTTAGCTCTAGAGACTTAACTTGCTCATTTTTTGAAGTACTTGTATTTTGAACAAGTTTGTTTTGCGAGGAAGACTAGTTTTGATCAGTTTCAATTGGTGAGGAAATGACTTGGGTTTGTCCATTTTCAACTTTAGATTCCTGGGAAGAGGGGCCTATTCTTTCAATAATTCTTTTCCCATCTTGCAAGTAGATTAAGACTTTTGGTTTGACTATGTCAATTTGTTTGGGTTTTTTATGAATTTTAAGCCATTCAAAGAAGCCAATGTGGTTTCTAATTGAATGCATAAAATCATACCATTTGGTTCTGAGATCACTTCTTTGGTTGTCATCAAACTTCCTAATGAAGTTTTCTCTTTTGATTTTATTTTTGTCTGAATTGAAGTCTTTTCTAAGGAGGTCCATATCTAAGATGAATCCAGTTTGGATTGAATTGGGTTTGGTTGAAGTATCACCTTCAGCTGTAGTGATTGGTTGAGTTTGGTTTTGGTAGATTTCTTGGGTTCTTTTTGTCTAAAGGATTTTGGTGTGTCAAGGGCTTGAAGTCTTTTGTTGATTTCTTGTAGTAAACTTTTGTTTCTTGATTGATTTTTGGTTTCTTGCAGAAAGTTAGGGTTTTTGAAGATTTTTGGGGTCATTTGAGAGTAAACTTGTCATGGTTCTGATTTTGGAATTGACCTATTTGTTTTGGAGATTGATTTGAGAGAAATTTTATCATAAGACTCCTGATCTGGTTCTTGATCGAATTCTTGGAACTCCAAGTTGAATTCTTGATTGGATTTTTGGTCAAATTCTAAGTCTTTGTGCTAATTATTTTGATTTTCAAGTTGTTGGTTACAATCTGTCTTCAAGTTCTTGGTCACTATTATACCTAGACTGTTGATTGCTACCATACTCATAATCACTAAGTTCTAAATCACTGCCATAGTAATTAGGGTAGTTGCTATAGTACTCCTGGTCACTATCCATGGTTGAAATACTACGGGACTTCCTACTAGTGTTTGGGAGAAAAGCTAGAATTTTCTCTAAGACTTACTTAGAAATTTCTACTTGTGGTTGAAAGGAAAACTAGGATATTTTTGGGTTTTTTTACTATAGGCGTACCTTCCCCATGGGTGGAGAGAGGAGGAAGCAGAAGAATTTCTAGATAGGAGATTTTCAGTCACGGTTATTCCTACGTTACTTATAGGATCCTCAATTTCTATGGAATGGTTACTGATAGATAGTCTGCAAAGGGAGAAGGTAGTTTCCTAAAAGTGCATGCCCCTAATCTATAAGGAGAGAAAGTGGATTCCTACTAATGCATGCCCCTAATCTACAAGGAGAAGATGTAGACTCCTATAGGTGCACGCCCTTTCTTCAGGAGCAAGAAAGAAGCATGAGAATTTCTAGATAAGAAACTCATGCATGTTCCTGGCTTACTTATAGGGATCTAGTTCTAAAGAATTTAATACATTCTAAATGCAGATATAGGACCTCAAATCAGTAGGATACCACACATGGTATCAGAGCCACACGAGTACTTTCTACATAGGATATCTCATTATATTATTTCCTGCTTACTTCTAATTATTGCTAGATCTTCTATTAAATCTGCAGTATCTACAGTATTGTTAGTTCTACCTCCAAGTACTGTACTCTTACAGTATTGATAGACCTATCTCCAAGATCGGCTTCTCCAAATTCATCTAATATAGGTGAAATCTTCATAAGGGGATTTGAAGCTTGGCAAAGAACACGTGTCCTCCAATCAAGCTCCTCGACATCTACATCAAGCTCCACATCACCAACCACTTCAAGCGGATTAGATCAATCTATGTCACCCAGTCTCCCACCGAAATTTCTCTCCCTACTGGCTGACATCTAATGGACCCATTCTGGGTCACATCAAAATCAATTCCACCAAAAGACAATATGAAACCACCCATGGTTTCATCAAAACCAACGTAGCCCATGATTTTTATCCATGGTTTTCTAACATCAAGGACAAAAGGACAACTCCTCAAAAGAAGCAAAAGGAGAAAAGGACAAAAGCATTAAAAGCAATAAAGATTCTCCTCTCAAAAGAAGAAAAAACCAGAACTACTTTCGACACACTCTAAAGCAACCCATGGTTTTCTATCCCTGGTATTCTCAAAACAACTGGTGCCCATGGTTTTCCATCCATGATTTTCCAGACAACAAGTATCAAAAGGGCGAAGATATCAAATCAAGTCACCTTGGATTCAAGAGAAGTTGTAGTCCGCCAAAGCCTATAAATGGACAAGGAATGCAACAAAGGAAGGCAGGTCCTGAGAGTGACAGATCCGAGAGGTCCCAAGAGGCAGAAGAAGTCCTAAAGCCTCAACCAGACTCATCCTTCTCATCCTCTCTTCAAATTTTATTTCATTTTTGTATCAAAAATCAAGTCCAAGTCCTTGTACTCAAGTCTTCAAGTTTTCCAAATCTGCTATAATCAGCCCGCTGTGCTTAGCATCAAGTTTCAAATAAAGCAAATCTTTCCTCAAGTATTTCTCTCTCTCTATTATTATGCTTGCTTTAAGTTTTTAAATATTTTCATATTTTTCATGCATGCATATTAACACCAAAAACTCTCAAATAATATAAAGTCCTTCGAAGGATCGGAGGTGCTACCTTGGTGTTAATGGAAGGACTTTATATTGTTTGAGAGTTTTTTGTGTTAATATGCATGCATGAAAAATATGAAAATATTTAAAAACTTAAAGCAAGCATAATGATAGAGAGAGAGAGAGAATATACTTAAGGAAATATTTGCTTTATTTGAAACTTGATGCTGAGCATAGCGGACTGATTACAGTAGACTTGGAAAAACTTGAAGACTTGAGTACAAGGACTTAGACTTGATTTTTGATACAAAAAGAAAATAAAATTTGAAGGGAGGATGAGAAGGATGGGTCTGGCTGAGGCTTTAGGATTTCTTCTGTCCCTTGGGACCTCTGCCTTCTACTGCTGCATTCCATCTTTATTTATAGGGCTTGGTGGAGTTCAACTTCTCTTGAATCCGAGGGGACTCAATGTGATATCTCCATCCTTTTGATGCTTGTTGTCTGGAAAACCGTGGGTAGAAAACCATGGGCGCCAATTGAAAAGAGAATCTTTAGCTTTTGAGGTGTTTTGTCTTTTGGTGCTTTTGAGTTATCCTTTTGTCCTCAAATATTCTAGATGTTGGAAAACTATGGGAGAAAACCATGGGCTCCAATGGTTTTGATGCAAACCATGGGTGGACAACCCATGTGCTTTGGTTTTGAGTTGTTAGATATCAGCCAGTGGAGAGAGGAATCCATCTAGCAGGCTTGGTGACGTGGAATGCTCTAGTTCATTTGAACTTGTTGGTGAGCTTGAGGAGGAAGATAGTGAGGATGATGAACTTGTCTGATTATCCTCTAGTCTTCTTCTGAACTCTTTACTTATATTGTAGGTGTTGGAAGTGGATGGACTTATGGTTGGAGCTCTTCTTGGAGGAGTGGACCGTCTTGCACCAACGGGCCATCTTCTATATGCATCTGATAAACTCACAGGTCTCCTTCTATGAGCTTTGGTGAATCCTGGTGGGATTGCTGTAATTGCAACGTAGCCCGGTGGAAGGGCTACTCTTGGTGAAGAACTGCGAGATGTCTGGATACTCACATTTTGAACATTTGTGACCATATGAACATCTGCTTCATATGGTTGCTCTATAGTATTTGCTGGATTGACTGTCTCTTGATTTGCTACTTCTGGAGAAGGAGGTAGAACTTTGATCTTAAGCTGGATTTTGAGGATGACTTGATGATGGTGGTGCCGTTAGTGATGATGATGGCAGTGCCTGCAATGGTGATGGTGCCTCACCATGATTTTCAGGTCGCTAAAGATTGGTCTAAGAATGAGGATATTTATAGTTGCCATGAAAGTTGTTGGGGAAGCTTATGGAGGAAGCTTCATGTAGCTTGAATGACTTGATTTGATTTTGAGCAGAGCATCTTTGCTTTGTCTGTTGTTGATTTGATGTAAATGGCATCTCTATGCCAAACTTGTCTTGGAAAGAGTATCTTTTCTTTGAATGATTTGATTTGAAGTGACAATTGAGCTTTTGCTTTTCTTGTTATTGATGGGTATGGCATCTTGTTGATTTGAAGAGAAGAGGATCCGATGTCACACAGTGAATCTGCAAAAGAAGAAAGATATTCTACCAATTGGTAGAGGATTAGTCAAGAAAATATTTCTTTTTTCTTTCTTCTTTTTCTTTTTCTTTTCTTTTTTCTTTTTCCTTGATCTTTCCTTTTTTGAGGTGACTTGCTGAGATGAAGGGCCTACTTCATGATTTTGTCTTAAAATACTTTCTTTTGGATGTTTCTCCTCATATTGTATCCTTTTGGGATAATTTTTTGGATCAAGGAGAATGTTCCAATTACCTTCATCTTTTCCAGGGATAGATAGCGACAAACTTATTGTTACCCCAATTCTTCAGTCTGTCTAGCACTTTTGATTTTTTAGAACATTGGCCATCCAATAGACATCAAGATAATTTGCAATTGTGAAATCTTCTATATTGAGGTCTTCAATAAGATTGTGAATAAATTTTGCTTTAGGCCTTGCTTGCATTGAAAATATGTAGTCATTTTGTTAAGATAAGTAAATATGATAAATTTGAAATGGAAAGACTATAGATCCTATTCTTTTTTCTTCAATTCCACTGTAGATACTCATTTTTAAATATCTCCAATAATATCCGGCATGAATCAGAATAGTGGAAACTACTCCAGGAAATTTATCAACAGGGTAATTGCAGTCTACTGTTGTTGTTTTGATCATTCCTTTGTAAAGGGCTCTGACCTCTAACTTGTTCCAGTTTTTGATGGTAAGAGGTATTGAGAGTTTTGGGTAGGTACTCCATTCAATAATAATATACTTGAAAAGCTTTTTGAACAATTGCTTTACTTCATCTGGTTGAATGACTTTGTGAAGAACAATATCTTGAATATCAGAAGGCAGAGTGTTCTTGACTATTTTTTAGTAATCAAATCTCTTTCTTTTGGCTGGTGTAGATGACTTTGTAGAAAAGTTTGATGGTATATTTTGTGAAGTCTCTAAAAGTTGTTGTATTTCTTCATGGGAAAGTACTTTTGCATGACTTAGGGGAGCAAATCTATTTATGATAGGAAAATAGAATTTTGTTCAAATGGAGAAAGAAGACTTCTTTTTTGTTTGGTTTCTGGAAGCTTCTGATTGTGAAAGTGAATTTGTGAGGTTTGAATCTTCAGAAGAAGAATTTTGAGAGGAGGTGAGTTGCTCCTTAGGAGCCATCAGAATGATTCCCCTGTAGGAATTCATGAGAAAGGAAATCAGAAGAGAATTATCCTATTCTCTTTTGAATTCAGTTTGAAAATCAAAAATTGAGAGAATGGCTTGCCATCAGGCAAAAACTTATTTTGAAGCAAGATTTTTAACATCCATTTTCAAAATAAATTTGGCATATTGGCAATCAATTCGGAGCAAAAACTTTTGATTTAAAAGATCACTTTGAAATTTGAGAACACATAAAATAATCGATAAAACTTTTTTGATTGTTGAATACTTCTTTTGAGTTTCATTCCAAATGCCAGAATGGTATTGAATGAGTTCTTCTTTATTTTCTTTTTGTTGTTTAGAATTCCTCCATAACTAATGTGTTGGGAATATGTCCCAAAGCCAATCATCAGCCTGTTGATGGTTGTGCTACTTGTTATACTTGTATATGAATTATCAAATAATAAAAGTTATTTTGGCATTTTTCATCATAAATTCTATTATCTTCTAATGAACTCCTGTGTTATGATGAAGTCCTTAGGATTATCTAGATTTGACAAAGATGGATTTATCATTTAGTCCTTAAATTATTCATGATCAAAGCATACGTTGTTATTTAGGATGACAATGTTTATTGAGTATAGATCATTATGTGCCATATAGGTTGCTTATCCTCGTAACCAAGGAGTGTTGAGACACTGGCATAGCATGCAAGTGAGATGTATGGGTACATCTGCACTGAACGTGATCAACTCTAGAGTTTTTTTTTTGTCAAGATTAGCCTTGAAGAATATGAGTATAAGTGTCCCTTAGACCTGAGACTACCATGGTGACTTGCAAGCAATTCACTGTACTTAGGTATTGGACTATCTAAATTTCTAATTTAGTGATAGAAGGCTACTGGGTGCAGTCAAGTACTTGGCTTTTTAGTGTGTGAGTCAAGATAAGATTGACCCCTCTAAGTGTTAGAGCAAATGCATCACTGTATTTCAATTTAGAAAATTCTCAACCGGGATAGTCCATACGATGGATGCTAAATTTTGAAATACAATGTGGATGAATTTTAGGATTGACAGTAAATCCTAGATCAACCTTTTAAGCATTGTAATCAAGGGGATGAATTATACGGTAACTATATTCCATAGATTCATCATTGTTGCATTGCAACTTTTTGATCTATCCGAATGTTGAGTACCATTGCTAGATGATCACATCGATTGGTATAAAAAATTAGTTTCTATGCTACCAGCTTAGGATTCGAACCTATGGAGTCACACATATAAGATGTTTCTACCTGATCTGATGGCTGATCATGAGTTTTGATGACCTAGGACACTATTGTCAAGAGTCCTACTAGACTAGAACTCATGATCAAGAGTCCCATTAGACTGGGACTCTAAGTCCTACTTGTCTAGGACTCTCTGATCAAAAGTTCTACTGGTCTGGGACTCTAAGATCATGAATTTCATTTATTTGGGATACTAGGTTCAAGAGTCCCACTGGATTGAGACTCTTCAGGAGTTTCATGTTGATGGAACTCTGTTGTCCGGTAATCCATCCGATTTGGACTCAGATATTTTTGGAAGATTAATTAGTAATTTAATTTTTGATTAGATTAATTTGATTGAGCGATGAAAATTTGATCAAGTCTAATTAAATTTAATTCAATTGGGTTTGACCCGATCAAGTCATGAGATGATCTAATCGCTATGGGAGTTTTGATCCTGATTTGATCAAGACCTGGATCTAATTAATTTCTAATTTGATTAAGATTTTATTGGATTAGGCAAAGCCTAATTTGGTTGGATTTAATCAAGTGAAGTTTGAATTCAAACTCTCCCATGCGCCCACCATTTTTGACTTTTCCACTCTTATTCCATGCTCAAAACTTTTATACGTAACTTTTCTCTCACTCAGAAGGTTTCTGCACCCCCTCTCTTATTTGCTTTTGACCTAGTCCAAGGGTTGGACTGTTAGATATGTGTGCCCTAGAAGTCAGAATTGGCTGACACTTGTAATACACTTCTAGGAGCAAAATTATAATTTTGATTATAAATAATAAAATAGATTATTTTCTATCATAAATATATATTTGGTGTCTGTGATACATCCCTTGAGTTAATGGCAATGATAATTCATACTTTTAAGAGTTGAAAATTTAAGACATGAATTTTCATTTATTAACTCATAAAATGCTCATAACCATAGGATCATCATGAGGATGGTGATTAATCTGGAAGATTAGTGTACAATCACTTCTCTTATAGTAGATGAATCTTGAGTCTATGGTGTGGAGACACCGAAGCGAGAGTATAGATACTCGTTAGAGAATGAGGGCACTGAGCGTGACCACCTCGAGTAGTCATTAGGAAGTCTACCTTCTCGTCAATGACTGACTCGATGCTGCAGTGGTGTGTCTGGTTCTTTGACCTGAGGTGCATCGATAGTTCACCTTGAGGGTGTTATAGTTTGACTACACCATTACTCGGTCTCCTAGCCATATCGGAAATTCCTGAGGTGTATGTTGGCTATAGCATGTTCATTGTAGGAACTTGGATTGCATCAAGATGGAATCTATCTACCTCGGTGGATGAGGAGCAGCCCTATGATGATCATGAGAATCAAGTCCATAAGCCCATGGCCATGGCAGAGTGAAATAATAGAAAGAGTTTCTATTTAGATTTTCACATCGGACTTGAATCGAATGATTACATCATATGACAGAAACTAGGGTTTGACGAGTTCACCTTAACCCTAATCTGATCGGGGCTCAAGATAGAAGAACTTAATCACACAAGGTAGCTGCACCAAGAGGTTCGCATTTTTAGCTTTGATGGGTTGCCACCATATACTGCTAGGTGTCACTGGTGGATTTTGGGAGCAATTAGAATGATTTAGATGATCGATCATTCTAGTTGTCTGAATCAGAAGAGTTCTGATCCATCGAAAGGAGTTTCGATGATGTCGATGATAGAGATCATGACATATCCCATTACCATACAGAACTGAACCTAACTGGATCACACAAATAAGGGTTTGGAATCTGGTGATCATCAATTGGAACTAATCCTATTCAATTGATTTGAATTAGATTTAATTAGGTTCAAGAAAATTGTGCTAGCACACGATTGAACCTAATATTCTCCTTTTATTATTATTAAAAGTTATCGCAACTAAGCCAAATGAGTTTGTGCTCACTTAGGTACCTTTACTTGGTCTGACTGAAGCTTGTCCAAATTAGAAAAGGATTGTCTTAATTTATGAGATAAATTTAAGACAACACCTACCATTTTTCATCACCTACTAATTCTTGTCCTTTGACTTTGATCAAACGTTGACCTTTGATCCTTGGACATCTGCCCATGTGTCATGCACCTATTGGAGAGCAGATAGGGGCTTATCCCCCTGCTATAATTTGGAAAGAAGGGGGTGCATGCCTAGGGAGGCGTGCGTCCGTGGATAGGAATGCCTGGAGTCCCGTATGGATGGGACTCCAGATTGCTTCTTGGTTTCTACTTAGGTGGCCCATAACTGTAGACTTTGACCAGTCTTAGGTGCCATCTAAGGATGAATTAGAGGAGCTCTCATCTGATTGGATCAGATGATGTAATTTTACCAATTAGATTTAGATCTGATTGCATGAAGTAACATGATTGGTCGGGATGATGTGGCACTACATGGCGCAGTAGGGTCTATATAAACCTTATCTGTGCCCAACTTTCATAGAGTTCTCTCTTAGCCATGCCCCATGGCTGTCCCTCTCCCTCCTCCATGCCATCTTCTGATCCTCACTCTCCTCTCCATGCCCAAGGAAAGTTAGGCTTCAGTTTGGTGCGATCCAGGCAAGAAAAGGCTGACGAGAAAGGAAGAAGGCAGCACTGTTGCAGAGATGACTACTGATCTTCAGAAGAAGTTTTGAAGATCCTCCAAATTAGATCCAGATCTAATTTTTGAAGAGGTGATAACGAAGAAGAAGATCTCTAGATTCAGCCTGAGTGAATACTGATAGAGGCCAGATGCTTGCATGGCTAGATCTAGAATCTCAGGCAATCAGTAGGATCATCAAAGGATAATCAAATTACCCAACATCAAGGTATAAATTAAATTAGATTTAATTTATTTTTATTTTTATTCATTAGATCTATAAAATTAGATTTAAAACATCTCAGATCTGATCTGAATGCATGAAAATTTTTTTTGAAATATCTCTCTTGATTTGATCAGATCTGAACGAACCTGATCTAGAAAATTAGAATTTTCCCTTCATGGATGGGTTTAAAGTTGAGTTTTAAATTCAACTCAATTTGTTGGAGGTTGGAACCAATCCAATCTTATCTACTTCTCACGCTATCTCTTTTGTTTATCAAATATTTTGGAGAAATAAAAATGTGCACACATAGAAGGAGAGTCCTTCTACATGTTAAACACATGGGAGGAGGTGTTAGATAAGGATAAAAGGCTCATTTGATTTTTGAAATCAAGTGAGTGGTTAAAACCTTCCAACAACTCAATCCTTATCTTTTTCCACATGCTTTTCCCATGGTATTCATGTCAATAAATTATAAGAATTTTTTTTCATACAAAAGAAGGGGTTATCATTATGTGGTAAAAAATTTATAGTGATTGGGTATTAGTTTTGGGTAAAAAAAAATCTTAGAGTGAAGGTGAGCAGGGTCCACCAGCACTTAGCTTTTCCCTCATGCCTCTCTTCTCTTCTAATTTTCATCTCTAAGGATACTTAATTTTTAGATATAATCTAAATAAGGTTTATAGATCTAAAAGTTGTCTTTCCATGTAAACTTATTTCATGAAAAAATTCTACATAGAGAGGGCGTGATAGGATTTTTAGTGTGCTAGGGTTTTTGGGTCGAGTGAAATCCTAGTTTTGGGAATCTGGGTTTGGGTGGAGAGATCGAGTGCTGTGAGCATCGGATCACCACCAAATTTGAAATACCTGTTCATCATCCTCCAATATTTGTGTTTTAATTTTTTAGAATATTTAAAAAATCAAAAAGTATCTCAATTAGACCAATCATGATCAATCATCGAAGGCCCTGACGAGGTGCTTGCACTTCAGTGGAGCTGATCGAGATCAGGAGCTCCATGTGGACCATCTGTAGAGGTCAGATGAGTGTGCAGCTATAATATAACACCATAATTTCTTTTGATGGATTTAGATCATGAAGATCAGCTACCCATAAAAAGGTATCGAGTTTGAAACTCATATCAGTCAGCAGATTTGATTTGCTGATCGAATGTATTTTATTTTTCTATCATATATTAGCATGTTTAGATCCTGAGTGAGATTTATTTAATATGATAAATGCATGCATATTTTTAATTTTAGATTAATATTTGCTTCTACTGCTATTTTATTCAAAAAAGTTTTGAAAATGCATGCTTAAATCCTACGTAATTTTCTTCAAATGGTATCAGAGCGAGGTTTGCTAAATATTATATGCTTGCATATTTTAAATTGATAATTTAGATTTGATCTAAATATTAATCTAGTAATCTAATTAATTAGATCTAAAAATTAAAATTTAGATCACACGGACTGTAGGTTGTTTTGTTGTAGGATTTACCCCCTACAGTGAAAAGGTTGTCCTGGTACGTTGCTGATCTATATCGTTAATTATAAAATCTTAGATTTGATCTAATATTTTTATAATCTAATTATATTAGGCTTTAATATAATTTATGATCATGAATGCATAGTTAGATAAAATTTGATTCATGATTTAGTATTATGTAGTGTACATAGTTTCAGATTAAATCCTACAACTAGTACTATTTGTGAATTAAGCCGATTCAATTTTAAAGTGAGTCGACTCAATTAGTGAATAATACTAAGTTGTAAAGAACCTTTCAAAAATTTAAAAAATATTTTTTGAAATATCAAACCCTAATCTATAGCCCATAAACTTAATTAAATATTAAGTATAATGATTTAGTGTCTAGAATTATGAATTAAGACTCTAAGTCATTAATCATAAAACGTGGGTTATTGGGTAAGTTGAATTAGGTCCATAAATTGGGTTAGAGCTAAGGTTAGTTAAAGAGTGGACTAAATTAGAGTAATTGATCAAATCTAATTAAATGTTAATTTAGATTAGGTCAAGGACTCTATAAACTCAATTATAATAGTTGTAGTTGGTCAAGTCCATGCCTTTAACGAGGATCAAATGAACTTGATTCATGGCTATGCGATCGAACTCGAAATTACTAGGTTGGTCAAATTAAAACTAATAAATCGGATGGTGTCTAAGGTAAGTTTGGCAGTTTAACCAGTGATTTTTAATTGAGAGCTACTCACACTAATTCGATCTTTGACGAGTTAATGGCATATCCCTTCCACTGATCTCACTTACCTAGCCATCCTGGTGAGCTAGATTTTGATTAGATTATTTAATGATTCGGGCTCACCCATGTCAATTAGGTAAATCAGTCTGACTGATTTAGGTACTCCTAATGCCAGCTTAGATTAGATCCTTTTTTATCTGACTTAGTAAAGTCAGAGGGAGGATCAAAATTGACTCGCTTTTCTTAAATATGATAACTAAATTCTCTAAAATTATTAAATCCTTAAAAATAAAATAGTTATATAGATAACTAAATCATAGCCTCCCATTAAGTTGAGTGATAATAGGTTTATTAATTTGATAATCACTAGAGGCCCAAAGGTCTGGTGCTTATTGACTAATAAAATTATCATTCATAAAATGATGATTTGGTTAAATCTTTCTGATGGTGGTTAGGTTGGCCGACCAAAATCGAGCCTGATTATTTATTGGTTAGATAAGATCAAATGTGGTCATGTTAATGGTTGGATCTAATCGAACTTTTTTGGTGAAGGTCAAAGCCTACTGATTAGGTCTCTAGGGAAAAATTGATATTACCTTGAAATTGTTTAAAGAAGCATTTGGTTTTGAACCTACCCATAGGTGCACATGGGTTGACGAACCAAAGTTGGACTCGTGTGTAGTCTATGTGGATTCTAGTACCCACTATGAAATTAAAGTAATTCCTCAAATTGGAGGTAGAGGCTACCAATTCGTATAAAATAGTGAAAGAATCTTTAGGCTAAAGTCTAAGTCTTTAGGATAATTGATTCATATACTAAATAGGTTTGATTCTTTTATTGTGCAAAAATGGCCACTAACCTATCGCTTCGGTCATTATTAGATAATGACAAATTAATGGAACCCAACTGTGATAGCTGGTATCGTAAGTTGAAAATCATCCTAGAGCATGAGCGGATCCTTCATGTCGTAATGGATCCTGTACCTGAGGAGCCAGCCCTGAATGCTAGGAGAGTGGTCCGAGACACTTATCAAAAGTGGCTCAATGACCGCACCACCATTCAATGTATAATGTTGGCGGTAATGAACGATAAGTTCAACCGCAGGTTTGAAAACGTCTAGCCATAGAAGATGCTTCAAATGTTGAACGACTTCTTTAGCATGCCTGATGATGTTGAAAGGCATAAAATAAGTTGTGCTATTTTCAACACTCAGATGAGGGATGGGGCCTCAGTCGTAGATCATGTATTGTACATGATCGAGATGATTGAGCACCGTAGCAAGCTAAGCTTTCCCCTGCACGAGCAGCTTGGTAAGGATGTGATCCTTAATTCCTTATCCAAGTCCTTCCTCCCCTTCCTAACTCATTTCAGAATGACAAAGCCTATAGTCAACTACCACAGAATGTTGGGGTTGCTGTAGAACTTTGAGAAGGATCACCAACTCTATAAGGAGATGGTGAATGTAGTGGGAGGGTCTTCTTCTGGTCATCGATTCTTTAAGAAAGAAAAAAAGAACAAGAAGAAGAAGAACAAGAAGGTGCAGTCAAACATCAGGACGATTGCCCAGAGTTAGACCAAGAAGCACAAGCCCGACCAGAGCCAGGCAGAGTGCTTCTTCTGCAAGAAGCAGGGGCACTAGAAGAGGAACTATCCTCTATACATTGCCTTCCTGGATCCGAACAGGCCAAGGAAGAAGCAAGTGGTTGCTGGGCAAGATAATTATATGATAACATCTTTCAATTTTTTCTTATTTGATTCTACTACCTGGGTATTAGATACTGGAAGCTCTTATCATATTTATAATTCTATGTAGAACTTACAGGTTAGTAGGAGATTTGATCAAGGCGAGAGGTTCCTGAACATTGGAGATGGAAGACAAGTTCTAATTCTAGCTCTAGGAATCATGAACCTTATAATCAATTCAAATAAAGTTATTCTCAATGAATGTCATTATTGTCCAACTTTCTTATTGAATGTCATTTTTGTAGGCCTTTTGGCCATGAATGATTTTAGAATATCAATAAAAAAAATTTTGTAATGCCATTTTGAATGGTGTTATAATTTTGATTGGATAATTGAATAACAAAATTTATTTACTTTCTATGCCTATTAACGTGGTTCAATCCTCTGGTAAATGTCCTAGAATTAGTGATGTGTTTGATGTCTACCTTTGGAACTATAAGCTAGGTCATATTAGCAAGAATAGAATTAACAGGTTAGCTTAAGAAGAAATTCTTAAGGTTAGTGGTTATGAATCACTTACGACCTATGAGTCTTGTCTTCTTAGTAAGATGACCAAGTCATCTTTTACTGGAAAAGGTGAACGAGCCACTAAACTCCTGAGTCTAGTACATTTGGATGTATATGGACACATGAGCTCAAGTGCCTAAGGTGGATATTTCTACTTCATAACCTTCACAAACAACCTATTGAGATATGGGTACGTCTATTTAATGAAGCATAACTCAGAGTCGTTTGAAATATTCAAACTATTTTGAAATGAGGTAGAAAAGCAATCTAGGAAGAGTATTAAAACTCTTCAGTCTGATCAAGGGGGTGAATATCTTTTCAATGAATTTCTAACATATCTTGGGGAGAACGAGATTCTCTTCCAATGGACCCCTCCTGGAACACCACAACATAATGGTGTGTCTCAAAGAAGAAATCAGATCTTATTGGACATGGTTCAATCCATGATGGAGTTTGCTGATTTATCGATCTTCCTATAGGGATATGCGCTCGAGTCAACTTGTTATATTCTAAATAGAGTTCTAAGTAAATCTATTAATAAAACACCGTATGAGATATGGACAGGGTGTAAGCCAATGTTTTCATACCTTAGGATTTGGAGGTGTCCAGTTTATATCAAATGTTTAATGACAGACAAGCTTAGACCTAGATCTGATAAGTGTAGTTTTATAGGTTGCCAAAAAGAAAACAAAGGGTACTACTTCTACCTTGCTGATGAGCAAAAAGTGTTTGTCAGCCTTAAGACAGTCTTTTTAGAAAAGGAATTTCTTGGTGAAGAAACTAATGCTTCTAAGGTCGAACTTGATGAAGCACGACAGGTGGAAGAACATACATAAGTTATTGAATCTGAGCTGGATCTGATTAGATCAGTCTCAGAATCCATTGTAGATGCATCCTTAAGGCGATCTGGTAGAGTACCACGTCAATCGGACAGATACTGTGATTTTTTTATCCGAGATAGGGATCCTATTGAACTCAATGAGAATGATCAGGACCCAATCACCTATATAGATGCAATGCAGAGATCCGACATTAAGAAATGGCTTGAGGTCATGAAATCCAAAATAGAATCCATGAAGGTCAATGATGTATGGACATTGGTTGACCCATCTGAAGGAATAAAATTCATAGGGTGTAAGTGGGTCTTTAAAAGAAAAAAGAGTGCAAACGGAAAGGTGGAGACCTATAAAGCCCCTCTGGTTATCAAGAAATATCATCAACATTATGGTATTGACTATGATGAGACATTCTCTCCTGTGGCAATGCTCAAATCTATTCAAATTATGCTTTCTATTGCTGTCCATCTAGACTATGAAATTTGATAGATGGATGTAAAAATAACTTTCCTAAATGAAGAACTGGATGAAAAGGTGTATGTGATACAGGCTGAAGGATTCATATCTATAGATGAGTCTAAGGTGTGTAAGCTTCTAAGATTCATTTATAGACTTAAGCAGGCATCTCGAAGCTAAAATATATAATTTGATAGAACAATCAAAATGTATGGCTTCGTTAAGAACGAAGAGGAGCCCTGTATATATAAGTGGGCTAATGGTTCAACAATAATATTCCTAGTACTGTATGTAGATGACATTCTCTTAATCGGAAATGATGTCCCTACATTGCAAGGAATAAAGATCTGGCTATCATCATAGTTCTCAATGAAAGATCTGGGAGAAGCTTCCTACATCCTAGAGATGAAGATCTATAGAAATAGATTTAAAAGGTTGCTTGGATTGTCCCAGTCTACATACATTGACACTGTGCTGAAATGGTTCGGCATAAAGAATTCCAAAAAAGGCTATCTACCGATAGGCCATGGAATTTCTCTTTCAAAAAGGGATTGTCCAACAACACCTCTAGAAAGAAAGCATATGAGTAGAATACCATATGCTTCGACAGTGGGTTCTATTATGTATGCCATAACATGTACATGACCAAATGTGGCATACTCACTAGGGGTAGTGAGTAGATACCATTCTGATTCAGGGAAGAACCATTGGAAGGTTGTTAAAACCATCCTGAAGTATTTAAGAAATGCGAAGGACCAGTGGCTTATATATGGTGAATCAAACTTGTAACTAGTGGGGTTCACAGACTCTAGTTTTCAGCCTGATCATGATGATAGTAAGAGTATGTTGGAATATATATTCACCCTTAATGATGGGGCCATCTGCTGAAAGATTTCTAAGCAGCACACTATGGCCGATTCAGTTTGTGAGGTAGAGTATGTTGCTATATCAGATGCTGCCAAAGAAGTGGTGTGACTGAAAAAATTCATCACGGAGCTTGGAGTAGCACTCTTCCTTGATGGTCTAGTTCTGCTCTATTGCGATAGCTCTAGAGCCATTGCTCAAACAAAGAAACCTAAGGCACACCAGTAGACGGGCATATTCTATGCCGCTTCCATCTTATTTGAGAAATTATGGATCGAGGTGATGTCAACCTTCAGAAGATTGATAGAAAGAAGAACCTGGCCGATCCATTCACTAAAGTCATTGCAATGAAGGAGTTCAATGACTTCAAGTCGAAGATAGGTATTAGATACTGCATCAATTGACTTTAGTCCAAGTTGGAGATTATTGAAAATATGTTCTAAAGCCAAACATCAGCCTATTGATGGTTGTGCTACTTATTGTACTTATATATGAATTATCAAATAATAAAAATTATTTTGACATTTTTCATCATAATTTCTATTGTCTTCTAATGAACTCCTGTGTTGTGATGAAGTCCTTAGGACTATCTAGATTTGACAAATGAGGATTTATCATTTAGTCCTTAAATTGTTCACGACCAAAAGATATGTTGTTATTTAGGACGACAGTATTTATTGAGTATAGGTTGTTGTGTGCCGTATAGGTTGGTTGTCCTCATAACCAAGAAGTGTTGAGACACCGGCATGGCATACAAGTGAGATGTATGGGTACATCTGCACTGAACATGACCAACTCAGGAGCTTTTCTTCTATCAAGATTAGTCCCAAAGAATATGGGTATAAATGTCCCTTAGACCTGAGACCTCCATGGTGACTTGCAAGCAACTCACTGTACTTAGGTATCGGACTACTTGAATTTCTAATTTAGTGATGGAAGGCTACTGGGTGCAGTCAAGTACTTGGCTTGTTGGTGTGTGAGTCAAGATGGAATTGACCCCTCTAAGTGTTGGAGCAAATGCATCACTGTATTTCAATTTAGCAAATCCTCGACCAGGATAGTCCATATGATGGATGCTAAATTTTGAAATACAATGTGGATGAATTTTAGGATTGACAGTAAATCCTAGATCATCCTTTTGAGCATCATGATTAAGGGGATGAATTATATGGTAACCATATTCTATAGATTCGTCATTGTTGCATTACGACTTTTTGACCTATGCGAATGTTGGGTACCATTGCCAGATGGTCACATCGATTGGTATAGAAAATTGATTCCTATGCTACCATCTTAGGATTCGAACCTATGGGGTCATATACATAAAGAGTTTCTACCTGACTTGATGGCTGATCATAAGTCTTGATGACCTAGGACACTATGGTCAAGAGTCCCACTGGACTGGGACTCTCTGACCAAGAGTCCCACTGGACTGCAACTCTAAGTCCTACTCATCTAGAACTCTCTGATCAAGAGTTCCACTAGTTTGGAACTCTAAGATCGTGAGTTCCAGTCATTTGGGACACTGGGTTCAAGAGTCCCACTGGATTGGGACTCTTCGGGAGTTTCATGTTGATGGGACTCTGTTGTCTGATAATCTATTCAATTTGAATTTAGATATTTTTGAAAGATTAATTAGTAATTTAATTACTGATTAGCTTAATTTGATTGAGCGATGAGGATTCAATCAAGTCCGATTGAATTTGATTCACTTGGGTTTGACCCGATCAGGTCATGAGATGACCTAATCACTATAGGAGTTTTGACCCTGATTTGATCAGGACCTGGATCTAATTAATTTTTAATTTGATTAAAATTTTATTGGATTAGACTAAGCCTAATTTGGTTGAATTTAATCTGGTCTAATTGGGTCTAGATTAATTGGTTTGGTTGAAACCAATTAGGACCAAGTCAAATAAAGTTTGAATTCAAACTCTCCCATGCACCCATCATTTTTGACTTTTCCACTATTGTTCCATGCCCAAAACTTTTGTACATAACTTTTTTCTCACCCAGAAGGTTTCTACGCCCCTTCTCTTATCTGCTTTTGACCTGGTCCAAGAGTTCGATCGGTTCAAAGTAAGTTGAGTTTTGAATTCAACTCAGTTTGTTAAAGGTTGGAACCAATCCAACCTTATCTGCTTCCCACATCCTCCCTTTTGTTTGTCGAATATTTTTTGAAAAAATAAAAATGTGCACATGTAGAACAAGAGTTCTTCTACATGTTAAACACATGGGAGGAGGCGTTGGATAAGGATAACAAGCTCATTTGATTTTTGAAATCAAGTGAGTGGTTAAAACCTCCCAACCACTCGATCCTTATCATTTTTCATATGCTTTTCTCATGGTATTCATATCAATAAATTATAATAATTTTTGTACATGTAGAAGAAGTAGTTATCATTATGTGATAAAAATTTAGGGTGATTGGGCATTAGTTTGGGGTGAAAAAAATCTTGGAGTGAAGGTGAGCAAGGTCCTATAGCACTTTACTTTTCCCTCATGCCTCTCTTCTCTTCTGATTTTCACCTCTAAGGATACCTAATTTTTAGATATGATCTAAATAGGGTTTATAGATCTTAAAGTCATATTTCTCTAAAAACTTGTTTCATGGAAAAACTCCACACACAGAGGGCATGATAGGATTTTTAGTGTGTTAGGATTTTTGGGCCGAGTGAAACCCTAGTTTTGGAAATCTAGGTTCGGGTGGAGAGATCAAGTGCTGTGAATATCGGATCACCACCAAATTTGAAACACATCTTCATCGTCCTCCAATATTTATGTTTTAATTTTTTAGATTATTTAAGAAATTAAAAAGTATACGATCGATTAGATCAATCATGATCAATCATCGAAGGCTCTAGTGAGGAGCTAGCACTCTGGTGGAGCTGGTCAGGACCAGGAGCTCCATGTGAACCATCCATAGAGGCTGGATGAGTGTGCGGCTATAGCATAACACCATAACTTCTTTCAATGGATTTAGATTATGGAGATCAGCTATCCATAAAAGGGTATCAAGTTCTAAACTCGTATCGGTCGGCATATTCGATTTACTGATCGAATGCATTTTATTTTTCTATCACATATTAGCATGTTTAGATCCTAAGTGGGGTTTATTTGATATGATCAATACATGCATAGTATTAATTTTAGATTAATATTTACTTTTGCTACTATTTTATTCAAAAAAGTTTTGAAAATGCATACTTAAATCCTATGCGATTTTCTTCAAACCAATGTCTAAGGCATCTATTTCTACAATTTTGGATATATCTGGGTCTGAGAGATTGAGACATGATAATTCTTTGATTTGGGCTTTGATTGTTTTTATAGCTTCAATTTGTTCATTTCTCTGAGGAGGTTTCTTCTTGAGTCTTTCATACAGATATTTTATGATAGATTTGAGGTCTTTATAATAGTCTAAAACATAGTTAAGACTACCTAAAAACCTTTGAAGTTGTTTTTTCTCTAAAATTTGGTCAGAAAATTTTGAAGCAAATTCTAAAGACTTTTGAATTGGTTTGGTAGTTCATTGGTTTATTTCATAACCTAAGAACCTTATTTGAATTTTGAAAAGATCCATTTTTTATTCAGAAAGAACTAGACCATTTCTCATTGTCTCATAAGAGAAGGTTTCCAAGTGTTTGAAATGTTGGTCTATTATTTATGAGAAGACTAAGATATAATCAATGTATGTAATAATGAATTTGGTGTAAGGTGTGTGAAAGGAATATGCCCTCAAGCCAATTAATTTTTGGGATGTTTTTTATCTTCCAGACTCATGTAATGACATTTTTAACAAATAAAGGCATTTATTTCATCATATGCAGTGTCTTATTATTTATTTAAGATTATGATGAATCCTATAAATTAGAGCTACGATTTTAAGATTATGATGAGATCATACTAGTGAGACCTAAAATCTTAAAACCTTAATTTAAATATTCTTAGTCGATGGGATATTGAGTTAGGGATCAATGTTTTTCGGTAAGACTAGCACATTCTTTGTATGCTCGATTAAGAGGGTGATTGATCTCACAATAACTTATGTATAATACTAATACAAGAATGTGGGTGCTCATTAGAGAATGAGTTCACTGAATTGATCCAAATCAAGAATATCTAATGGAGTCTTATCTACATGTCAATAGATGGTTCTCATAGTGGAATTTGTGCATGTAATCCTTTGACCTGAAACTACCATAGAATCTTATATATATAAATCAATATTTTGGTTCATACTCATTCATGACTCAGTTATGTTCGGGATGATCTAGATATGGTAGATTATATATATGAAGGTTGTGAGTAGGTTAACATGGAATCGATCTCTCCTGGTAAGAGGAAATTGCATCCTACTTGATTCAAACAAATGATGATTTAGAAAGACTTTTATCAAAGCATGATGAAAAATTAGAAATAATTTCTAATGTTTCATTAAATGAATCACCATCATAAGATTGAAAGAGAAATGAATATGATATTGGGGTTGACATATTTCCATATCTAGAGTCATATTCAGGATGTAGGAAGATCGAAGGATCTAGTTGCATGGTAATTTTCACTGAAGGATATTTTTGATATTTCTATCAAAATTTTACATCTTTCAGGTAGTCATGATACATTGCTAGACGTCATGTCTTATGGATTTGATTAAATTAAAATTTTAATTTGATTATTAAATTAGAAAGTGTTCTAAATTAAGTTAAATTGGGTTGGCTAGTTTTTTGACCTAAATTATTTTGGTTGAGTTCTAACTAGATTAGGTCAAATCACACCCAAACTCACTACTGGTTAGATGTGAAACCCAATTGATCATACACAAAGAGAATTGATTAAGGGTCTAATTGGATTAGACCATGATTGCAAGATGAATATGCTAGCACATGTAGCAAACCCTAGCACCTGGTTTTGAATTGGATTCGAATCAGCTTCCGATTTGGGCTAATTTAGATCTGATTTGAGCCAAATAGGATTTGGTCTTGAGTTGAATTAATCTAGATTGATTGGGCTTCAAATTGGGCACCACATACCTACATCCCATGTGCTAGAGAGTCTCTCTCTTGTGCATGGGAAGTCTTTCATGTGCAAAGAACTCTTTGGTGCATGGAATTTGTTGGCGCCTACCTTCTTTGACTTTTCCCATTTTGTTATGTCACGTAAATTTTTATATTGATGTGGACATCAGATATGGAGTGTAGAAGAGTCCTTTTGTAGATGAAATACTCCTTTTCTCTTTTTAATTTTTTGCCTAGGATGTTTTATCGCCCAAGACCCCTTGCCGCCCAAGACTCCATGCCGCCTACTCCTCCTTGACGTCCCTTGGACCAAGTTAAAGTCTCTTGGGACTTTGACTATTCAAAGATTATCTTCATGCCTTTTTGTTGAATGGGCATCCTTTTTTAGAGCCATTAGATGGCCTTTTTTTTCATGATCTAATGGATGAAAAGGGTGGCACCAAAGATGAAATATTGCGACTCTTCGTAAAAAACTCACGTAGAATTAGTCCAAGAGTCCTTCTGCTTTAAGGCACCTCTTGGACTAAGTCTACATCTCATTTTTACTGATGAGGTATGAGATTGGCTGATGGGGTATGAGAAATTGATGACGAAAGGGTGTGAGATTTTTTGTTGGCACCCCTACGTACATTATAAATAGGGGTGCACACCAAGAGTCCGAGTGTGTGAAAATTATCTTTCTTTCTTACAATAGTTTCTTTTTATCCAATTTTCTTTCTTCCTTTCTCTTATCTAGACCTTGTCCTTATAAGAATAAGAAGTTATCTTAAGACTAAGAGATTAGGAAGGAAAATTAAGAAGATAAAAAGAAAAAGAAAGAGAGATAAGGAGAGGCAAGGAAGGAAACACAAAGGCTAAAGAAGGTCTTGCCCTTTTTAATTAAAGTTCTTATTATTAGAACTCTAATTATGTAAATCAGAGGTGCTGGTATGTTGATCAAATCTCTGTATGGATCAATGTTGGAGGGTGAACACGTGGGCACCTGGTGGAACCCCTAACGGATTACTACCGATGATCAGGGTCAATTTAGGATTTAGCGATAAGAGGTATGTTCTAATACTTTCTTTTATGTTACATATGCATGTTATATGATTTAAGGCTAATGAGGTGGTCCTAGGGTTCAGGTTTGGTTTATATGATTTCATATTTTTGCTTTGAAATCCATGCTTCTGCCCTGTACACCAAACCCTTCAGTGGTATCAGAGCAAGCCTTATTAGGTTAAATCATATAATGCTTTGCTTATAGTATAATGGCATAAATAAAAAATTTGATATAATATTTTTGGCATGTTTTATTTTATATGATGAGATCATATTCTTTTTCTTATCATAATGAGATTATGTTGTATATATTATTCTATAAAGGTTACCCTGATATAGTGGAAAGTATTCACTATATAATGACGGTTGTCCTAAAATAATTATACATGTTAATTGACATATATAAATTTTATCATAATTAATGCTATTATGCATTTAGTTTGTTTTAAATCAATATGTGCATTGAGACCATTTAAATCTCTCTATAAAAAAATTATATTAAGTTGTAGTATAATTAATCTTTAGCTGAATGAGTCAGGATGTCTAATTGATCAATCGATATCTAGGAAAAATGATTCTTGATTGGTAAAGAGAACATGGTTTTTTAATTGATTCCATTGCCTGAACTGACCAATTTATTGGTGTCTAAGAAAAGCAATGGAGGGACTCCCATTTCTCTCCCATTTACCTGGCCGATTCAATTAATTTAATTTTAGATTGAAATACTTAATATTATATTCACTACATTAAGGCCTTCCTTCATACTAGTTTTTTATTATGTTCAGAACCATATTAGTTCTATTGTGTAACTACAAGATCTATCATGGGGAAAGATATAAAATTAATCTAGTGCATTGAGATGCTTACAGCATTTTGAATATACTATTTTATTGTGTAACCACAAAAGTAGTTATATTTTAATTTTGACTATATAAAAATAAAGGGTTCTATTTAAACTAAAACATTAAAGTTTGTTGTGCTAACACAAGGCTATTAATGTTTTAAAGACAAAAGTTTTTGAGAGTTACATAAAATACAATTGGAAAGAGTTTCCTATATTTGAACTTATAATAGGTTTGTTGTGCAACCACAAGATTTTTTATAAGGAATTAGGATCTTATTCTTACTAAGAAAATCAATAAGAGGGTTATGATTTTTAGTGGAAGACATAATTAAATTAAAGTCCTAATTTAATTATGTTTGTCATCATGAGTTGTTAGCTTATATATTGTTCTTTATTATGTAGATTAAATGATTTTTTCACTTTCATTACGTTTAATTTTGGATTCAAATAAATTGACTGGTCAAAATTATGTTGACTGGTTGAGAAACCTAAAAATAGTACTCGGTCAAGAAAAACTTTTCTATATTCTTGATGCCCCTGATCCTAAGCTATTAGGAAATGATGCCATAGATGAAGATAAGTCCATGTACAAGATGTGGCAAAATGATTTTCTTACTGTCAAATGCATCATACTTGCCTCTATGAATAATGAATTACAGAGGCAGCATGATAGCACGGATACTCGGTCCATATTGCTCAATCTAAAAGAGCTTTATGGAGAGCATAGTAGGACTGTTAGATATGAGATATCTAAGCAATTATTTCATGCAAGAATGACAAAAGGAACATCCGTACAAAATCATGTTTTGATGGTAATTGATCTAATCACCCGATTAAGTCAATTAGGTTTTGTAATGGATGGAGAGTTAAGTCAAGATTTGATCCTGCAATCACTCTCAAAATCATTTTCTCAGTTTGTCGTAAACTATCATATGAACAAACTAAATTCTTCATTGTCTGAGCTGTTAAATATGCTCAAGATAGTAGAAAGCCATATCAAGAAAGATAAGGCTCCTCTTCTTCTTGTGGAAGGGATCTCTAAGAAGAAGGCAGGCAAAAAGGGTTCAAAGAGAAGGTTGAATCCTAAAAGTAGTATAAATAAGAAGAAAAAGAGGAAGAAGATTTTCAGACAAATGACCTATTTTCACTGTGGCAAAGCAGGCCATTGGAAGAGGAATTGCAAGGCTTACCCTGCAACCGTGAAGTTTGGTGTAAATAATGCACCAAAAGGTATGTATGAGATACATACTATATTATCATTAAATTCTTTCATTTCAAATTCTTGGGTATTTGATATCGGTTGTGGTTTTCATATCTACAAATCTTTGCAGGGGCTACAAAAAATTAAGAGTTTGAAGAAAGGTGACTTCAAGCTCTATGGTGCTGGAGGAGAATTTATCCAAGCAGAAGCTGTAGGGACAAATATATTGAAGTTACCTTATGAAAAGATCTTAGAGCTTACAAATTATTATTATATGTTAAGATCATTAGAAATATTATATCTATACCCTTGTTATTAAAACAAGGTTATAGTCTTAATGTAACGAGCGAAGGTTGCTCGATCAAATATTTTAATGAAAATATTTGTTTTGGCATATTCAGTAATGGTTTGTTGACTCTATGTTTGGATGACAATATATTTCATATTGATGAAAATAGAAAACGCAAGAGAGATAACATAAATAACACTTTACTTTGGCATTGTCGATTAGGTCATATTAGTGAGGCTAGGATTAACAAGTTATATAAAGAAAAGTTATTTGATCCTTTTGATTATAAATCATTGGGAACTTGTGAATCATGCTTCATAGGTAAAATGACCAAGATTCCATTTAATGGACATAAAGAAAGGACAAATGAGTTATTAGGACTTGTACATACGGATGTATGTGGTCCTATGACAACTCAAGCTAGAGGAGGATACTCTTATTTTATTACATTCACTGATGATTTATCTAGGTTTGGATATGTGTATCTTATGAAACACAAATCAGAAGACTTTGATAAATTTAAAGAGTATCAAAGTATGGTCGAAAAATAAACTGAACAATGTATAAAAATTCTTCGATCTGATCAGAGAGGAGAATACTTATCTAGTGAGTTTCTAGACTATCTTAAAGTTAGAAGAATTCTCTCTAAATAGACACCTCCTTATACACCATAATTAAATGGTGTAGTTAAAAAAAAAAATCGTACCTTATTAGATATGGTATGGTCCATGATGTGCTTCACTGATTTACCTATTTCCTTCTAGGGTCATGCTCTGGAGACTGCAATTTACATCTTGAATAGAGTTCCTTCTAAATCTGTATCTTGTACTCCATATGACATATGGAGAGGTAAGAAATCTAATCTTAAGTATCTTAAGATATGGGGTTGTCCAACTTATGTCAAAAAAAATTTTGGACATAAACTTGATGCTAGATCAGATAGATGTCTATTTATAGGATATCCTAAAAATAGTATAGGATATATATTCTACCATCCTACTAAACAAAAGGTATTTGTAAGTAGGCATGCCATTTTCATGAAAAAAGAATTTATCCTAGAAAAGGGTAGTGGCAGAAAATTGAACTTAGTGAAGTTTAAGAAAAATAAATAGAAATTTCTCAACCATATAATCATATAAAAGAACCAGAACACATAACTCCTATCTGTAGGTCTAAAAGAGTATGAAATACACCTATGAGGTATGGTTTCATTATTGAGAACAATGAAGCCCAAGTCATTGAAAATGACGAACCTCTAACCTATGCAGAAGCAGTCAAAAGTAAGGACTCTTACAAATGGCTGGCTGCCATGCAATCCAAAATGGAATCCATGCACACCAACAAAGTATGGACTTTGGTGGATGCACCAGAGGATATAAACCCTATTGGATGCAAATGGATTTTTAAGAAAAAGATTGGAGCTGATGGTCAAATAGAAACCTATAAGGTCAGATTGGTGGCTAAGGGTTTTAGGCAAAAATAGGGAATTGATTATGATGAATCATTTTCATCTGTTGCCATGCTCAAATCTATTTGGATTATGCTTGCTATAGCAGCATACCACAATTATGAAATATGGCAAATGGATGTAAAGACTGCCTTCCTTAATGGTTTCCTTAAGGAGGAGGTCTATATGTCACAGCCAGAGGAATTTGAGTCAAATGAGAAACCAAATCAGGTATGCAAGCTTAAGAGATCCATTTATGGATTAAAGCAAGCATCAAGGAGTTGGAACATCCATTTTGATGAAATAGTAAAAGAGTTTGGTTTTATCAAGAATGTTGATGAACCATGTGTGTATAAGAAAACTAGTGGGAGAACCATAGTCTTCTTAGTTCTATATGTAGATGACATACTACTCATTGAGAATGATATCCCAATGTTACAATCAGTCAAATTATGGCTATCAAATAAGTTTTTCATGAAAGATTTGGGAGAAGCATCCTATATACTAGAAATAAAGATCTATAGAGATAAATCTAAAAGGATGCTAGGCTTGTCCCAATCAAGGTACATTGACTTAATACTGAAAAGATTCAGTATGGATGGAAGTAAAAGAGGTTATTTACCCATGAGTCAAGGCATACATCTCTCTAAAAAGATGTCTCCTAAGACACCTGAAGAGAGAAATAGAATGAGTTCTATTCCTTATGCTTCGGCTGTTGGATCAATAATGTATGCCATGTTATGTACAAGGCCTGATGTTGCTTATGCTTTAGGCATTGCAAGTAGATTTCAAGCTGATCCAGGAGAGGATCATTGGAAAGCTATGAAAAATATTCTTAAGTACTTGAGAAGGACTAAAGATATTTTTCTAGTATATGGTGGTTCTGATCTTAAATTAGAAGCATATTCTGATTCTAGTTTTCAATCAGACCTAGATGATAGCAAATCCATTTCAGGGTATGTCTTTACTCTAAACAGTGGAGCAGTAAGTTGGAAAAGTACTAAGCAGCCAACTGTAGCTGACTCAACCACTAAAGCAGAATACATAGCTATAAGTGAAAATGCCAAGAAAGCTATCTGGATGAAGAAGTTCATCACTGAATTGAGAGTTATTCCTAAAATTGAGAATCCAATACCACTTTACTGTGATAATACTGGAGCTGTAGCTCAAGCAAAGGAATCAAGGTCTCACCATAAATCCAAACACATTCTAAGACACTTCCATCTTGTTCGAGAAATTATTGAAAGATAAGATGTAGTCATAGAACAAGTGGACACAAAGAACAACATAGCAAACCCATTCACTAAGGCTTTACCACTACAACTATTTGATTGCCACCTTGATTGTATGGGATTAAAATATAAGGGCGATTGGCTTTAGTGCAAGTGGAGATTGAAAGGAATATGCCCTCAAGCCAATTAATTTTTGGGATGTTCTCTATCTTCTAGACTCATGTAATGATATTTTTAATAAATAAAGGCATTTATTTCATCATATGCAGCATCTTATTATTTATTTAAGATTATGATGAACCCTATAAATTAGGAATATGGTTTTAGGATTATGATGAGATCATACCAGTGAGACTTAAAACCTTAAAACCCTAATTTAAATATTCTTAGTCGATGAGACATTGAGTTAGGGATCAATGTTTTTCGGTAAGACTAGCACATTCTTTGTATGCTCGATTAAGAGGATGATTGATCTCACAATAACTTATGTATGACACTAATACAAGAATGTGGGTACTCATTAGAGAATGAGTTCACTAAATTGATCCCAATCGAGAATATCTAATGGAGTCTTATCTACATGTTAATAGATGGTTCTCATAGTGGAATTTGTGCATGTAATCCTTTGACTTGAAACTACCATAGAATCTTATATACATAAATTCATATTTTTGGTTCACACTCATTCATGACTCAGTTATGTATGGGATGATCTGGATATGGTAGATTATATATATGAAGGTTGTGAGTAGGTTAACATGGAATCGATCTCTCCTGGTAAGAGGAAATTGCATCCTACTTGATTCAAACAAATGATGATTCAAGAAGACTTTGATCAAAGCATGATGAAAAATTAGAAATGATTTCTAATATTTCATTAAATGAATCATCATCATAAGATTGAAAGAGAAATGAATATGATATTGGGGTTGACATATTTTCATACCCAGAGTCATATTCAGGATGCAGGGAGATCGAAGGATCTAGTTGCATGGTAATTTTCACTGAAGGATATTTTTGATATTTTCATCAAAATTTTACATCTTCTAGATAGTCATGATACGTTGCTAGACGTCAATCATGTCTTGTGGGTTTGATTAAATTAAAATTTTAATTTGATTATTAAATTAGAAAGTGTTCTAAATTAAGTCAAATTGGATTGGCTAGTTTTTTGACCTAAATTGTTTTGGTTGAGTTCTAACCAGATTTGGTCAAATCACACCCAGACTCACTGCTGGTTAGATGTGAAACCATATGGGTTACACACAAAGAGAATTGATTAAGGGTCTAATTGGATTAGACCATGATTGCAAGATGAACATGCTAGCACATGTAGCAAACCCTAGCACTTGGTTTCGAATTGGATTCGAATCAGCTTCCGATTTAGGCTAATTAAGATCCGATTTGAGCCAAATAGGATTTGGTCTTGAGTTGGATTAACCTAGATTGATTGGGCTTCAGATTGGGTGCCACATACCTGCATCCCATGTGCTAGAGAGTCTCTCTCTTGTGCGTGGGAGGTCTTTCATGCGCAAAGAACTCTTTGGCGCATGGAATTTGTTGGTGCCTATCTTCTTTGACTTTTTCCATTTTGTTATGTCACGTAAATTTTTATATTGGCATGGACATCAGATATGGGGCATAGAAGAGTCCTTCTGCAGATGAAATACTCCTTTTTTCTTTTTAATTTTTCACCTAGGATGTTTTGTCGCCCAAGACCCCTTGCCACCCAAGACTCTATGCTGCCTACTCCTTGACGTCTGTTGGACCAAGTCAAAGTCTCTTGGGACTTTGACTATTCAAAGATTATCTCCACGCCTTCTTGCTGAATGGGCATCCCTTTTTAGATCCATTGGATGGCCTTTTTTCATGATCTAATGGATGAAAAGTGTGGCGTCAAAGATGAAATATTGCGACTCTTCGTAAAAAACTTACGTAGAATTAGTTCAAGAGTCCTTCTGCTTTAAGGCACCTCTTGGACTAAGTCTACATCTCATTTTTACTGATGAGGCATGAGATTGGCTGATAGAGCATGAGAAATTGATGAGGAAAGGGCGTGAGATTTTTTGTTGGCACCCCTACGTACATTATAAATAGGGGTGCACACCAAGAGTCCGGGTGTGTAAAAATTATCTTTCTTTCTTATAATAGTTTCTTTTTATCTAATTTTCTTTCTTCCTTTCTCTTGTCTAGACCTTGTTCTTATAAGAACAAGAAGTCATCTTAAGACTAAGAATTAGGAAAAAAATTAAGAAGATAAAAAGAAAAAGAAAGAGAGATAAGGTGAGGCAAGGAAGGTAACATAAAGGCTAAAGAAGGTCTTACCCTTTTTAATTAAAGTTCTTATTATTAAAACTCTAATTATATAAATCAGAGGTACTGGTATCTTGATCAAGTCTCTATGTAGATCAACGTTGGAGGGTGAACACGTGGGCACCTGGTGGAACCCCTGATAGACTGCTACCGACGATTAGGGTCAATTTAGGGTTTAGCGATAAGAGGTATGTTCTAATACTTTCTTTTATGTTACATATGCATGTTATATGATTTAATTGCTAATGAGGTGGTCCTAGGGTTCGGATTTGGTTTATATGATTTTATGTTTTTGCTTTGAAATCCGGGCTTCCACCCTGTACACCAAACCCTTTAGTGTGAATATTTCATTGATGATCCTTTGGAACTCTGAGGGTACATTTTTTAGGCCGAATGGCATCACATTCCATTCAAACTGTCCGAGTGGAACTGTGAAGGCAATTTTGTATCTATCCTTTTCAGATATCTGGATTTGCCAAAATCCAGACTTGAGGTCAAATTTTGAAAAAATTTTGGCTTTTGTGATTCTTGTTAAGTGATCTTTTTTGTTTGAAATTGGATACCTTATCCACTTCAAGGTAGTGTTTAAGGGTTTGTAATTGATGGCTAGCCTAGGAACTCCTCATTCTATTTCTACTTTTTTTTTGGATATAAAAGGCAACACAAGACCAGGAAGATCTACTTGGTCTAATTAGTTTTTATTTAAAAGAGATTGAATTTCTTTTTTATAATGTTCATGAACTTGAGTGTTCATTTGAATGGGCCTTTCCTTTGTGGGTATTTGTTTTTCACTAAAATTGGGCTCATATGGAAGGTCCACTATGTATTTTTTCCTGTTCCAAAAAGTATTGGGTAGATCTAAACAATTTTAGTTTATCAATTTTATTTTGATTATTTGAATTTTATTTTTGATTTGATTTGATTGAAGTTGGTTTTCAATTCTCTTGAAATCAACTTCTTCTTTCAGATATTTCAATTATTTTTGTTTCCTTTGGATCAAGTTCACAGAACTATCCTTAAGGAGTTGGAGAGTTTTATACAAGGGTGGATTGATAAATTGGACCAACAAATCTTGTCCTAGAAATTTTGCTCTAATTCCTTTTTCATCTACATAGAAGGATTTGATCATGTTAAAAAGGGTGTTCCTAAGATCACTAACTGGTTTAGGTCTTTAACAAGTATGAATGGGGTTTTCCTACAGACATCATTGTTATAGACCAAAGCATTTGTGAGTTTGTATTTGATTTTGAGGTCTGATCCACTTGTAGTGGTTAGTTTTTCTTTTATTTTTTCAAAGAATTTTGTTGGAATCAATCCTTCTTGAATGCAATTTGAGTCTTCTCCTGAATCAATTAGTGCTATGGTTTCTAGCCTAAAATCATCTATCAGGAGGGTGATTTCAACATTTCATTTTTGAATTGTAAGTTGAGATAAAACATCAACATAAGTGTGGATTTCAAGGTCATCAATTTCTTTGACAATTTCTTTTTCCTTGACATCACCAATTTGGAGTTTTATTTGATTGATTTCTTTTTTGAGATCATTGATTTCTTTTTGAAGATCTTGAATTGTGATTTCTTTGTTTTATTTAGATTCAAATTTTTTCAAGATATTACTTAAATTGTAAGTTTGAGGTTCTTTTTCTTCATTTTCTTTGGCTAAAGAAACTTTTAATTTGTTCAGATATTATTTTTGTAATTCAAGATCTATTAGTTTGTCTATAAAATACAATAAGAGATCCTGTTCCTTTGTTATGACATAGATTTCTCTTTCTGAGGAATCTGAGGTTTGAATCTCAGAAGAACTTGCATCTAAGTTTAACAAAAGATTTGTTAAGTTTTGTTTGAATGAATCTAGAAGATTTGATTCATCTAGTTCAATATTGTTGATTTTGAATTTCATTTTGCAATCTATTTTAAAGTATCCGGGTTTACCGCACCTATAGCAGATTGGTGGTTTTGAAGATTTTTTGGAAGGCTTTTGTTTTGTTTTGGAGGATTGAGACTTATAAGTAGATTTTGAATACTTAGGTTTTGATTTATAAGTCTTGTAAGATTTCTAAGAAGGTTTGTGTGTTTTTCTTTGACAATATTTGTAGATTTTAGATTTTTGTTTTTTATGTGGTCTGGTTTGAGTTTTTATAGGAGGGAGGCCAAATTGTTGGCAGAATCCTCCTAATTCCTTTTTACTTGTCATTTGTTCTTTTTTAAGTTGATGTTTAAGTCTTAGTTCACTACAAAGATTTATACCTTCTTCATTAATTGTACTTATTAGGTCTCCATATGTTAGATTTTCATACGGGTTCCTACCATTGTTTTGGTTTCTAAGTCTTGTTCTAATTTTTTCTGAGAAAACTGTGGGCAAACCAGCTAAGAATTTTTCTTTCCAAAAAGGTTGATTACAGTCATCTTTGGTTAAGACTCTTGTTAAGAATACATCTTTGTACCATTTAAAGTTTTGAAGTTTTTTGCATTTGAGATTTGTTAAGATTTCAAGGGTTCTATCCCTAAATTTTGAAGGGTCTCCAGTGAAGTGTTTGGCAATTGCAAAGATAAGGATGGAAACAACATCTTGGATCTCATTTCCATCTTCATCCCTAATTGGTTGGCCGTCTGCATTTCTTTTGACAACGATCAAGATTTGATTGTTTTCTTCGTCAGTGAGAAGGAAATCCCACCAACCTTTGAGTTGGCTAATAAAGCCAGAGATCAAGGTAGAAGCTACTGCATGATCAGTAACTCTACTTTTGGTTCTATAGGCTGTAGCAACCATGGTCATTTGTTGGAGTTGGCCAAGGATATTGTATTCAGATAGCCCATCTATGTTTCATTCATAGATAGCCTGTGCTAAATATTGGTTTTGTTGCAGGGCTTTTCTTCAAGGCCCATGTCAGGCATGGTTGGTCTAGGCCAATATGGTCTTTGAGGATTTGGTCCAAATGGTCTTGAGGATGATGTCGCCCTCCTTTTGATTGGGTTGATTTGTAAGATTTGGTCCAAGTCACATTCTAGTTTGGGTTCAATGTAATTGGGTAGCATTTGGTCATTTTGATCACTTTGGATTGATTCACTTGTTTCACTTGAAACATCACTTTCTTGTTCTAAAGTGGCTATTGATTTTCTTCTTTCAGGTTATTCAGGTGGGTCCACTATAGAATGAATTAATTCTAATGTTTCAAGTATTTTGTTTATTTCTGCTAAAAGATCTCTATCTTTTAGACTTTCTTTATCCTTTTTTGAAATTTCAAATGGTTTGAAAGTAGGTGCTGTAGTGGAAGAACTAGGGCTTGATTTGGTTGTCTTTTTCCTCTAGTCTAACCAGTTGGTCGCCTATTGTTTTGAGACTTTGATTTGTTCAATTATTTTATTCAATGATGTTTTTGATGTCTCTTCCATTAACTATTTCTTAAGGATCACTTTTGAGTTTAACGGAAGAAGCAGTGACTTAAGTTTCCCTAATTATACTACCTTGAGTTTCTCTAATTGGAATTTTGACTTCTTTGAAAGGAGGACGAATTCTTTTGATCACTCTTCCTTTTCCATCTTGCCATGAAATCATGATTTTTGGTTTTAACATGTCTACATGCCTTGGTTTAGTATGCATTTCATACCATTCAAAGAAACCAATGTGGCTTCTAATTATGTTCATGAAATCATACCATTTTGTTCTAAGTTCATTCCTTGTTTTTTCATCAACTTGTTTGAAGAAGTTATCTCTTTTGATTTTGTTTCTATCTGAATTAAAATCTTTTCTAAGGAGATCCTTGTTTAAGACAAATTCAGCTAGAATTATGTTGATTTCAAGGTCCATTTGGGAATAGGTTGGGCTTAGATTAGGTGACTCAGCCTGTTCACTATAAGACATTTTGGAAATTGTTGGTTTTAAATCTACTCCGATCAAGTTTACTTCAATAGAGCAACTTTCCCTTGAAGGGATAACAATAGAAGTTGAAGAAACACCTGAACGAGTGAATCTAGAGCTGTGACTTCTTTCAATTTTTAATCTGTTGAATTTGATTGAGACATCACATTCTGGAGTTATAGTGATAGTCTTAAGATGACTTATTTTTTGTCTAATTGTAGGGACAGATTTTTTGAGAGTCCAATCTTTAGGTAAACTGACTTGATCCTAGATAAGTATTTTTGGAATAAAGACATTTCCCTTATTGGGGTTAGTTTGAAAGTAGTTTGTTTGTCCTAAAGATTTTTTGGAGAGAGCTCCTATGTGAGCAAAGGTGTTAATAGTTTTGAAATAGATCCTTATTAAGATTGTTGTCCAAAAGGATCCTGGAAGCAGTTTTAAATTATGTTTTTGAAACTCGAGCTCTAAAGCTTTGAGAATGTGTTTGTCTTTAATGTGAGCTTAGAAGTGGCACTCCCAAGTCTTGAAAATATGAAAAGACAGATCATAAAAAGATGAAAGTGACCCGAAAGAGAAATCAGCTCTCCTAGCAAAGTTTAAAATAGGATCGGCTCACCCTGAGACTGAGCTGGCTAAGTTGGAAACTGGATCGGCTCAGTTCAGGACTAGATCGGTTAGGTCTCAGATGAAAAATTTAGATAGAAAACAGTATTTTTGGACTGTTGGCATAGTAGACAACTGGATCAGCTCAGTCCTAGCTATTGGCACGATACACAACTAGATCAGCTTAGTCTAGGACTGAGCCGACCCAGTCATAGGTTAGATGGCTCAGTCTAAAACTGGGCCGACTTAGTTTTTGTGGATTATTATTTTGTATATGTGGGTTATTTGGATTTAAAAAATTTTTCTAAGAGCTTAGACTTGATCCTTTATAATGTATATATACTGAAAATTGGTCAAGGTTGTAAGAGTGCTAAAATATATTGAATAAAAGCTCTTTTCTTTTAGAAATCTCTTCTTCTCTTCTTCTCTATTTTTTAAATTATTTGTTCATACTTCTACATTAATCTCTGAGAAGTACTTTCTTGTTGCTTGGCTAATCATCGACGGCCACGCCGATCCATGTGGGAAGAGCATGCATTCTCGATATTTGGTATCAAAGCGATGTTGCATGGAAGAAAGAAAGACACCTAGAATTTACTATATCCAGGATCTATTGTACTAAGTCTTATTCTTAAACTTCTAGTTTGCTTCGTGGTTGTCTCTAGATTGAGGTGGAGATTATTTACATGGAGGAACAGTGATACAAAAGTTTGGAAAGAGGATCTAGGGCTAGTTAGATCTTCTTTGAAAGATAGTTTTGTTAGTGTATGAGATCGTGAAGGGTGTTAGGGATCTATTCTTGACTTATTTGAAGTCATGGGATCAAGTGGATTCAAGATGGATTTTGAGAAGTTTGATGGAAAAAAAAAACTTTACTCTATGATAACAAAAAGTAAAGGACTTGTTGGTTCAGCAGAGGATCTACAAGATCTTGATAAAAAAAAGATCGAAAAAGATCAGTGCTAAGGATTGGGAAGAGTTGGATGAAATTACTTTTAGCACAATCCATATGTGCTTGGTCGATCAAGTTTTAACCGAGGTTTGCATAAAAACTATGGTAAAGGAGCTCTGGGAGAGACTAGAGAACACATACATGGAGAAGAATATACGAACAAGCTATGGTTGAAGAAACAGCTGTATAGTCTGAGGATGCTTGAAGGCAGAGATCTTGTTCCACATATCCAAAGGTTCAATCAGGTGTGTTCTAAGGTGATGAGTTTGGATGTGAAGATCGATGAAGAGGATCGGACATTGCTGCTATTATGTTCTCTCCCAGGTTTGTATGATGATCTCATAACAACTTTAGTTTATGAGAAGGAGACCCTAAACTATGAAGAGGTTATTGGTGCACTCAAATCAAATGAGCAAAGGAAAAAGATCTGCAACAGAGACCCTAAGTCTGAGATCTTGGCTGTGAATGAAAGATGGGGAAGATCAAAGGAGAAGACAAGAGAAAAATTCAAGGGTAGGTCAAAGTCTCGCAATCAGAGGAAGATAACATTGAAATATTATAAATATCATCAGCCTAGACACCTGAGGAGAGATTGTCTCCTTTTGAGATCAGAAAAAAGGAAAGCCAGCAAGAAAGATGATATAGCTTCTATAAGCAGTGAAGAAGACCTACTAGTTGTATCAGATAGATCCACAGAGTATGATACTATGTGGATATTGGATTCAGCATGCTCACACCACTATACTTCTCATCGAAAGTGATTTGCTACCTACCAGAAGATTAATGATGGAAGTATCAGCCTTGGAGATGATCATCCATGCAAAGTAGCTAGAATTGGCTCTATCAGGATGAGGATGTATGACAGAATTATTCGTACATTATCAAATGTCAGGCATGTACCAGAGTTGAAAAAGAATTTGATTTATTTAGGCTACTTGGAGGAGCAGGGTTATGCTTTTAGTAGCCAAGCTAGGAGTGGATGTCTAAAAATTTCCAAGAAAGCCTTGGTGGTGATGAGAGGTAGAAGACTGAGCAACAATCTTTACAGAATGAAAGGCTCAATGATAAATAATAGTGCAGAGGTGCTAGCAGCAGCACGGAAGGAGCAGATTTTATATCAGCTGTGGTACTATCGGATGGATCCTATGAGTGACCATGGGCTCACTGAATTAAGCAGAAGAGGTATGATCCCAGCCTTGAAGAAGAAGGGCACAGATTTTTATGAGCCATGCATCTTTGGCAAATAGTATAGGGTGAAGTTTGCCAGAAGTACCAAGCACAGCAAGGGAGTGCTGGATTTAGTGCACTCGAATGTATGGGGATCAGCTCCTATATCAGATAGAGGTGGGGCAAAATACTATCACTTTCATTGATAATTTCTCAAGAAAGATGTGGGTTTATCTGATCAGAGAAAAATTAAAGATATTTGCCCAGTTCAAAGCTTGGAGAGCTGAAGTAGAGGAGTCAAGAAAATAGGTAAAGTGTCTGAGGTCGGACAATGAAGGAGAGTATACTAGCCTGGATTCAGGAGGTACTATGAGAAAAATGGCATCAAACACCATTACATAGTGAAGATGACTCTCCAGCAGAATGGTATCATAGAAAGAATGAACCAGACACTGACCGAGAAGGCACGAAGTTTGAGGCTACAGACATCACTCCCAAAGTTCTTTTAGAGGGATGCTCTAACTTTTTCTTATTTTCTTATGAATAGGTCCCCTCATTATAAGGCATTTCAGAGGAAGTCTGAAGTGGAAAGAAGGTGGAGCTTGGCCACCTGAAAGTCTTTGGTTGCATAGCTTATGCACATGTAGAGGCAATCGAGAGGAGCAAATTAGATCCAAAATCTCAAAAGATGACATTCATAGGGTATCCATAAGAAGGCAAGGGGTACTTGATGTGGGACTCTCAAGCACAAAAGTCAGTGGTCAATAGGGACGTTATCTTTGATGAGAAGAGAATCTTGAGGAGGTTTGGGATAGATGAAACTAGAAAAATAGAGGTGAATAGCGGTGGTCAGTCAGAGAATGATGGCATACAGGTTACATTCACTTATAGGAGTGTTCCTGTTGAGGTGGAGTTGGGTAGAAAAATATTATTTTAGATTAAAAATCAGCATAGAGGGTTGATAATTCAGACAGATGTGCAGGAGCAGCCATAGACATCAGGCAGAGATGTACCAATGGAAGTGGCTTTGCACAAGCCCCAACGTACTATTAGAAGATCAATCAGATATGGCATTGATGAGGTTATCTCCTATGAACTCATCACTGCTAATAGAGATCCAATGAATTATGCCGAGGCCATGGAGAGTGAGGATCATGATTCATGGATACAAGCCATGATGGAGGAGATGGAATCACTCAAGAAAAATCAGACATGATAGCTGATGGATCTTTCAGGGGGTGCTCGACCTATTGTCTCAAAGTGGGTATCCACAAAGAAAGAAGCACCTTCAAAATAAGGTAGAATCAGATTCAAAGCAAGGCTAGTAGCAAAGGGATACTCACAAAGAAAAGGGATTGACTATATAAAAATTTTCTTTTCTATGGTGCATCATATATCTATTCGAGTTTTGCTATCACTGATGGCACAGCATAACATGGAATTAGAATAGATGAACATGAAGACAGCCTTCCTTCATGGGACTTTAGAGAAAAGAATCTACATGAAGCAGCCAGATGATTTCATGGAGATGGGATAGAAAAAAAAGGTGTGTTTACTTAGAAAGTCTTTATATGGCTTGAAATAATCTCCTCGTCAGTCGTATCGACGGTTTGATAGCTTTGTCTTGAGCCTGGGTTTCAGCAGATGTGAACATGATTGTTGTGTCTACATCAAGGATATAGATGAAAAGAATGCCCTGTACCTATTATTGTATGTAGATGATATGCTCATAGTTAGTAGAAGCATGGATGCTGTGAAAAGGTTGAAAAGGACTTTATCATCTGAGTTTGAGATGAAGAATTTGGGTCAAGCTAAGAAAATCCTTAGAATGAAGATTTGTAGAGATAGGTGCAAAGGAGTGCTCCATTTGTCACAAGAAAAGTATATCCAGAAGGTTCTAGAGAGATTTAGAATGGAGAAGGCCAAACCTATAGAGACGCTATTGTCGAGCCATATGTTTCTCTCCAAGTTATAGAGCCCCCAGTCAGAAGAGGAGAGAGAGTTCATGGAACAAGTTTCTTATGCAAATGCTGTAGGCAATGTGATGTACACTATGGTGTATTGTAGACCAGATATAGCACATGCAGTGAGCACGGTTAGTATATATATGGCTAACCCTGGAAAGAAACACTGAAAAGCATTGAAATGGATATTGAGTTATCTGCATGGAACAAGAGATTATGGTTTGGTGTTTGGTGGACGGCCAGGAAGATTTGAAGAACAATCTATGAATATGTGTGAAAGTTTAGGTTCTCTAAAAGAGTTTGTTGATGCAAATTATGCTGGTGATCTTGATACAAGGAGGTCTACTACTGGATACCTCTTCTGCATATATGGTGGATCGGTGTCTTAGAGATTAATCCTTCAGCCAATCACGGCCTTGTCCACCATAGAGACTGAGTACATTGGGATAACGGAGGCTGCAAAGGAAGCCCTTTGGCTTAACAGGCTGATTGATGAGTTGGAGGTGGAGCAGAGCATGATTACACTATTCAGTGATAGTCAGAGTGCTCTGCTATTGGCATAGAACCCAGTCTATCATGCACGCATAAAGCATATAGACGTGAGGTACCATAAGATCAGAAAGCTGATGGAGGAAGGTGAAGTGGAACTGATGAAGATCCATACCAAGAAGAATCAGTCTAATGCACTCACGAAGGTACTCTCCAATGACAGCTTTCAGAGATGTGTGGCACAGATGGGTCTGTTGAGAAGAGATGAGTTCATAAGGACTTGGAAGCACCAAGGTGGAGAATGTGAGCTCAGAAGTGGCACTCTCAAGTCTTGAAAATATGAGAAGATAGGTCATGAAAAGATAGGAGCGAGCCGAAAGAGAAATTAGCTCTCTTAGCAAAGTTCAAAAATTGGGTCGGCTCACCCTGAGACTGAGCCGGCTAAGTTGGAAACTGGGCCGGCTCAGTTCAAGACTGGGTCGGCTAGGTCTTAAAGAAAAATTCAGACAGAAAGCAGTATTTTTGGACTGTTGGTATGGTACACCCAAGCGTAGGTTAGATGGCTCAGTCTAAAATTGGGCAGACTCAGTTTTCATGGATTATTATTTTGTGTATGTGGATTGTTTGGGTTTGGAAAGTTTTTCTATGAGCTTGGACTTAACCCTTTGTAAAATATATATACTAAAAATAGGTCAAAGTTGTAAGAGTGCTGAAATATACTGAATAAAAGCTATTTTCTACCAAAATTCTCTTCTTCTTTTTTTCTTTATTTCTTGAATTGTTTGATCATGCTTCCACATTAATCTCTGAGAAGTACTCCTTGTTGCTTGGCTAATTACCGATGGCCATGCTAATCCATGTGGGAAGAGCATGCATTCCCGACATTTAATTTTAAGGAAAAGGTCTGTATTGCTGCTGCAATAAGCAGGACCATCATAAAGGCTGGTTTCTACCATTCCTACCATTTGGTTTTTAAATTTGATGTGCCTACCATCCTTGAGACACATTAGGAGTGCGCTATCTAGTCCTCTTCTAACCATACAAATGACAGCAACTTGAACCAGTCCTAAATGGATGAACTCAAATTTGTTTTTGAAAGTTTCAATCAAGTCTCGATCTAGAAGTTGTATCAAGTCATGATCTTTTGTGATTGAATAGGTTTTTTCAACCATTTTGATTCTTGAATCTGGTATCAATCAGTTTGTTTTGTAAATTGATTTGAGGAGAATTTTTGGTATGACTACCTTTAAGAGGTCAATTAAAGGTTGATCTAATTATTCCATTTTGATACCTTTACCACAGGAAGAGGAAGAAGAAGTAGAAGAATTTCTAGATAAGAAACTCATCTCAATTTCAAACCTACTTACAGTATATTGAGTCTTAGTGACACATAGAGAAGTACTATGCCACAAGTAACCTACAATATCACTTAGAGAAGTGACTTGCTATGCTGCTTAATAGAAGTGATCTTTTTCCCAAATATGACTAACTTTCCTTGCCCTGGAAGCGGCTCTCCTGGCCTAAAGCGAGACTATGGGACTTACTGCCTCTAGGGAAATAGATTACTTAGACCTTGCAGTAGTAACAGTTACCAGCAAGTTCCAGTTCAATCAATAGTCCATCCTCTTGAAACCTCAGAGGTTGGATAGGTTACTCAGTGCTTAACCCAAAAACTCAACATACTATAAGTAAACATGAAATAAAAGATGAGAAGTTTTCCTATGCAGAGACCATTCTACTATTCCTCCTCTCCCTCCGTGGCTCTGATACCAAAATCTTCCCCCCTTAGGTATCAAAGCCACACCTTCTCCCTTCACGGGGGGGGAGGGGGGTCACCTTTATTCCATGGGTACTTTGTGTATCCTTAGATTCTTGGATATGTTACTGTAGCACCTGCTTCTTGAATGGATGGTACCTATAGGTTTGAGGTCTTGTATCCGCATCTAGAATGTGTGGTATCCTACTGATTTGAGGTCCTGTATCTGCATTTAGAATGTATTAAATTTCGATGGTTTGAGGTCCTTTCTATGGGAGGAAGGGAGTAGTAAGAGTACTTTCTACATTGGATATCTTGTTGTGTTATTTCCTGCTTACTTCTAAGGATTGCTAGATCTTCTGTTAAATCTGCAGTATCTATAGTATTGTTAGTTCTACCTCCAAGTACTGTACTCTTACAGTATTGATAGACCTATCTCCAGCTTCTATACCATTTTTAGGAAAGTTAGTTCTACCTCCCAAGGTGACAATAAGTCCCGCTTTGAAGGCCAGGAGAGCCATGTTTATGGCAGGGCAATAAGTCAGATTTGGAAATTAGATACTGCTTTCATGATAGTATTTCAGATTTTGGAGCTAGATACTACTCTCGAGGTAATATTACAGACTTTGGAGCTAGACACTACTTTCAAGGTAGTATTACAGGCTTAAATTTAGAACTAGATCCATATAAGTAAGCCAGGAATATGCATGAGTTTCTTATTTAGAAATTTTCCTGCTTCTTTCTTGCTCCTGAAAAAAGGGGGTGCGACTATAGGAATCTACTTCTCCTTGCAAATTAGGGGTGTGCATTAGTAGGAAACCACTTTCTCTCCTTACAGATTAGGGGCGTGCACTTGTAGGAAACTGCCTTCTCCCTTTGTAGACTGTCTATCAGTAACCATTCCATAAAAGCTGAGGATCCTATAAGTAACCTAGGAATAACGGTGACTGAAAATCTCCTATCTAGAAATTCTTCTGCTTCCTCCTCTCTTCCCCCATGGAGAAGGTATGCCTATAGAGAAAAAACCTAAAAATATCCTAGTTTTCCTTTCAACCATAAGTAGAAAGTCCTAAGTAAGTCTTAGAGCTAGCTATTCTCCCAAACACTAGTAGGAAGTCCCTTACTATTTCAACCAAGGATAGTGACCAGGAGTACTATAGTGACTACCCTAATGACTATGATAGTGATCTAGAACTTAGTGATTATAAGTATGGTAACAATCAAGAGTCTAGGTATAATAGCGACCAAGAACTTGAAGACATAGAGAGTAACCAACAACTTGAAAATCATAAAAATTTAGAATTTGATCAAAAATCCCATCAAGAGTTCAATTTAGAGTCTCAAGAATTCGAACAGGAATCTTATGATAGAATTTCCCTCAAATCAATCTCCAAAACAAATAGGTCAATTCCAAAATCAGAACCACATCAAGTTTACTCTCAAATGATCCCAAAAATCTTCAAAAATCCTAACATTCTGTAAGAAATCAAAAATCAATCAAGAAACAAAAGTATACTATAAGAAATCAACAAAAGACTTCAAGCCCTTGACACATCAAAATCCTTTAGACAACAAGAACCCAAGAAAATCTACCAAAACCAAACTCAACCAATCACTACACTTGAAGGTGATACTTCAACCAAACCTAATTTAATCCAAACTGGATTCATCTTAGATAAGGATCTCCTTAGAAAAGACTTCAATTCAAACAAAAACAAAATCAAAAGAGAAAACTTCTTTAGAAAGTTTGATGACAACCAAAATAGTGATCTCAGAACTAAATGGTATGATTTCATGCATTCAGTTAGAAACCACATTGGCTTCTTTGAATGGCTTAAAATTCATACAAAACCAAAACAAATTGACATGGTCAAACCAAAAGTCCTAATCTACTTGCAAGATGGAACAAGAATTATTGAAAGAATAGGCCCCTCTTCCCAAGAATCTAAAGTTCAAAACGGACAAACCCAAGTCATTACCTCACCAATTGAAACTGATCAAAACCAGTCTTCCTCACAAAAGAAACTTGTTCAAAATACAAGTATTCCCAAAAATGAGCAAGTTGAGTCTTTAAAGCTGAGCCTAACCCGCTCCCAAACAAATCCAAACAAAATCACTAGCCAAGGTCAAAACCAATTGGTTAGGATACAAGAAAAGGGAATGGCAAAGCCTGAACCTAAATCTTCTACCACTACACCAATCCTCAACCATTTGAAATTCCAAAAATAGAACTAGAAGACCAAAACCTTCTAGAAAAAACCAATAAAAACCAAATTAAACCAAGTCATTTGGCCCCCGACATCCTTGAAACCTCTGGCCTTAGAAAATCCATTTTAAACCACAAAATTGATATGACCAGTCAAGAGCCAACTCAGGAACAACCAACTGATGTTTCAATTGAGCCAGATGATCTGACTATTCAAACCAAAACCAAAACTTTGGCTGAACAATCCATTCTAAACCAAGAAGGTGACATGTCTAGCCAAACAAGTAGGTCAAATCATAAGGAATCATGTGAAGAATTAATCCAACCTAATCCTGAGCTAAATAACTTGGCATTTCAAATCAATGGTTCCCTTGGACCATCAAGACCAATTGAACCAAACCTTGAGTCTGACAGCCTAACTCTTCAAATCAACAAAATCAATGGTTTGCCTGGACCTTCAATATTGTATGGACCAAATCCTCCTCAACAGACATACTGGCCCAGACCAACCATGCCTGACATGAGCCTTGAAGAAAAGCCCATCCAACAAAATCAATATTTTGCACCTATAATCTATAAATGGAACATAGATGGGCAGTCAGAATCCAACATCCTTCAACAAATGTCAATGATAGAAATGGCCTACATTTCCAAAGACAGAGACCAAGACCAAACTATCACAACAGCCTCAATTTCTGACCTCATAAGCCAATCCATCAAAAATGAAAATGGAAATGCAATCCAAGATTCTATTTCTACCCTCATCTTTGCAACATACCTTGTCGGAGATCCTTCAAAATTTAGGAACAAAACCTCTGAGATCCTCATAAATCTCAAATACAAAAATAATTTTCTAGATGTCTTCCTAGATAGGATGCCACCTAGAAATCAAATCAAGATCCCATATGTAAACTTAACATATGTAGATCTTACAAGCATCAAAGAAAGGTTAAACCCTTCTACAAAACTCAATGGTCTGATCTCAGACACAAAAATCAAAATAATCTATTTAAAAAACCAAGAATTAATTAGAACCAAATGGTATGATTTCATGCATTCAATTAGAAACCACATTGGCTTCTTTGAATGGCTTAAAATTCATACAAAACCCAAACAAATTGACATTGTCAAACCAAAAGTCCTAATCTACTTGCAAGATGGAAAAAAAATTATTGAAAGAATCGACCCCTCTTCCCAAGAATCTAAAGTTCAAAATGGACAAACCCAAGTCATTGCCTCACTAATTGAAACTGATCAAAACCAATCTTCCTCACAAAACAAACTTGTTCAAAATACAAGTACTTCCAAAAATGAGCTAGTTAAGTCTCTAGAGCTAAGCCCAACTCACCCTCAAATAAATCCAAACAAAATTACCAACCAAAGTTTAATAATAGAATAAAATTGTTGGTGCAGAATCTGGTTGATGTCGGGTTGAGCTGGAGTTAGGGAAGAAGAGGTTGCCGTCAGTGACATGCAAAATAAAGTCCTATCCAGAGTCGGTGGTGGAGAATCCTATTAGTGTAGAATTTGGTTGACGCCAGATCGAGCTGGAGTTGAGGAAGAAGAGGTTGCCGCTGGTGACCTACAAAATAAAGTTTCATCCGAAGTCGATGGTAGTGGCTTCGGCAAGACCCTCCGATGATCAAGTCAGCTCTTCTGACCAACAAAAATGAAGTGCTCAAGAAAAAATTTAGTAGAGTTTTGGGAAGAAGAAGAGAGCCTAGAAAAAATATATCTAGAGGATCTCTTTTATAGATGGAGCCTATAACAGACTAATAGTAACAGCCATAACCATTTGGTAGTAGACTGCTCGGGGCCACGTATATTTTGTTACAGAGAGTAATATCCATTGTCATGATGTGCCCATTCATTGAGATTTAATAGTCAAAGTTTGGAGGAAGCAAGCATTGGTTGGTGAAGAGCTTTGATATATATCAATTCTAGAGAAATTTAGATTTCTAAAGGAAATACAGCTAGAGAAGATCATCCAAAAGGAATGCTAGTTGAAATTTAGAAATAATCCACTAGAGAAATTTGGATGGAGTTTGATTGATGGAGAAGTTCAGAAGGAGTCCGACTGATGGAGAAGTCCAACTGAAGGAGAAGTTCGACTAAAAAAGAAGTTCGAATGGAGTTCGACTGATGGTGGAGTCCAACTAAAGAAGAAGTTCGAAAGAAGTTCGACTGATGGAGGAGTTCGAAAGGAGTCCGACTGATGAAGGAGTTCGAAAGGAGTCCAACTGATGGAGAAGTTCAGCTGAAGGAGAAGTCCGAAAGGAGTCTGACTACTGAAAAAGTCTGAAAGAAGTTCAACTGCTGGAGGGGTCCGAAAGAAGTTTGACTGTTGGAGGGGTCTGGAAGAAGTTTGACTGTTGGAGCAGTCCGAAAGGAGTTCGACTGCTGGAGGAGTCCGACTGAAGGAGAAGGTCAGAAGAAGTTTGACTGCTGAAGGAGTCCGACTGATGGAGGAGTTCGGAAGGAGTTTTGCTGCTGGAGGGTTCTGAAAAGAGTTCGACTGCTGGAGGAGTCTAAAAGAAGATCGACTGCTGGAGGGGTTCGGAAGGAGTTTGACTATTGGAGGAGTCCGAAAGGAGTTCGACTGCTGGAGGGGTCCAACTGAAGGAGAAGTCCCAAGAGAAAGAATTCTCGATCGAAGCTCTTCTATGATTATTAGATACATTAGTCTAAGCATCCAACTGGACTTCGATGGAAGTGGAGTTTATCTCCAACAATAGTCCCCCTACTCCCGAGTTCGAAATTTGAAGGAAGGAAGAAAAAAAGATAACGGCCAAAGTTCGATCTCGGGTTTCCATGCTTGTTGCCGAGGAGAAGGCGACGGACATCAAAAGTCTTCAAGATGTGCTTCGCATAGAGGAGTTCACCTCAGCCAGACTAAAGGCCATACGGGCCTTGGAGGAGGAGAGGAGCAAGGAAGCTGAAAATAGGGTCACCAAATAGGAGACCCAAATGGCGAAGTCGATCTCAGAGGCAATGACCTGAGCCATGGAAGAGTTCAAGACCTCTCTCGAGATGCAGAACCTGAACGTCAAGTTTGGATAGGAAGCATTTATCAAGAGTTTCAAGCTCTGCAAAGGCAGGATAGCCCGAAGGTTTCCTAAGATCGACCTCAGCTTTTCGGAGGAGGAGGAAGACGACGTGGATGCGAGGCCATCTAACACTATAGTTGACCTTTCCTTCGATGAGCTCACTTTTGGCCCATCTGAACCTACCATAGAGGTGCCCGAACTAGTTTGAAAACCTGAGGCAGTCGAGAGCGATCCAGCTCCACTCTTCGAGATTGAGATCCTAGAGTAGTTGTATATTTTTCTTTCTTTTAGTATAATCAGCCTTGTCGGCCTATGCTTTGCTTGTAATGAACTCATTTTTGTAATGAAATAATACATTTTTCACTATTTTCGTTTCACATGAATCTAAGGCCTATTTGTGACCTTACCTTCTTTACCTCATTTTTCTCTCTATCATCTTCTTATGAAATGCTTGTTGTGGATGCCGAGCTTGTTGTGGACACCGAACTTGTTGCGGACGTCGAAATAGAACCTCTTCTACAAATTAGGATAAAGTTCTATCTTTCGTATTTGACGTAGTCAAGTTGTCATAGAAAAATATATGTAAAGGTTCTCCACTGAGCTTCTTCCTTCTCCACATCTTTGGTCTACGAGGTTTCGACTTTTGCCCATGTTAGGATGAGGCTTTCCTTCTATTCTCATCATAGCTTATGGGTGTGCGTTAGGATCGTCGGTAGGGTCTCTCCCTCCATCCTGTCTTATATCGATAAGGTCATCGACTTTGCTCATATTAGGATGAGGTTCTCCTCCTATTCTTAACATGGCTTATGGGGATGCATTTGGGCCATTGACAGGACCTCTCCCTCCATTCCATCTTAAATGGACGAGATCTTCAACTTTGCTCATATTAGGATGAGGTTCTCCTCCTATTCCTAATGGACTGTAGGAGCACATTAGGATCGTTGTCGGGGCCTCTTCCCTTACCTCATCTAAAATGAACGAGACCTTCGATTTTGCTCACGTTAGGATGAGGTTCTCCATCTATTTCTAACAGGCTATAGGGGTATATTAGGACCATTGTTGGGGTCTCTCCCTCACCTCATCTAAAATGAATGAGGTCTTTGACTTTGCTCATGTTAGAATGAGGTTCTCCTCCTATTTCTAATGGACTATAGGAGCATATTAGGGCCATTTTCGGGGCCTCTCTCCTTACCTCATCTAAAATGAAATGAGGCCTTCGGCTTTGCTCATGTTAGGATGAGGTTCTCCTCCTATTCCTAATGGGCTTAGGGGTACATTAGGGCCATTATCGGAGCCTCTCCCCTCATCTCATCTAAAATGAATGAGGCCTTCGACTTTGCTCATATTTGGATGAGGTTCTCCTCCTATTCCTAATAGACTATAGGGGCACATTAGGGCCGTTGTCAGGGCCTCTTCCCTCATCTCGTCTAAAATGAATGAGACCTTTGACTTTGCTTACGTTAGGACGAGATTCTCCTCCTATTTCTAATGGACTGTAGGGACATATTAGGACCGTTGTCAGGGCCTCTCCCCTCATCTCATCTAAAATGAAATGAGGAGGTTCTCCTCCTATTCCTAATGGACTGTAGAGGTACATTAGGATCGTTGTCAGGATCGCTCTCCTCATCTCGTCTAAAATGAATGAGGCCTTCGACTTTGCTCATGTTAGGATGAGGTTCTCCTCCTATTTCTAATGGGTTTGACTTTGCTTACATTAGGATGAGGTTCTCCTCCTGTTCCTAACGAGCTGTAGGGGCACATTAGAGCCATTATCAGGGCCTTTTTCCTCATCTCATCTAAAATGAACGAGACCTTCGACTTTGCTCACGTTAGGATGAGGTTCTCCTCCTATTTCTATCGAGCCGTGTTTGTCGTGAAATTATGTTCGGGGGGTAGTCCCCCTTTATTATCGGTATACAACAAAGATCAGGGTGTTGAAGTAAGAGGATTTTATTGTAATCCAACCATCGATAATACATTCACAGATTTTCCAAATTTCATGGTCGAGGTAGGTATGCCCTCTTGAGTTTCTTCAAGTAGTATGTTCTGAGTCGGACGACTTTCGTGACCCCGTAGGGTCCTTCCCAATTTGGGGCAAGCTTCCCCTAGCTCTGAGGCTAAGAGATGGTGGCTCACCGAAGCACTAAGTTCTCCACTCTGAATATTTTATCTCTGACTCTGGAGTTATAGTATCGGGCCATTCTTCGCCTGTAGGCCGCCATCCAAACTTAAGCTTTCTCTTTTTTTTCTTTCAGTAGATCGAGGTTGACTATGAGGTCCTGTGAGTTACGTTGCTTATTGAAGGCCATGACCCATACTAATGAGAGTTTAAGCTCGATTGGGATGACTGCCTCCATTCCAAAAGCCAAGGCAAATGGTGTTTTCTCAATCGATAGCCTTTGAGTAGTTCGGTATGTCTAGAGGATGTGGTAGAGTTCATCCACCCAGGCCCCTCTTGCTCTATTGAGTCTTGTCTTGATGCCTTGCAATAGGATCTGATTGGTCACTTCAGCTTCCCCATTTGCCTGTGGATGAGCTACCGAAGTGAAGTGATGAGAGATGTTTAGATCTTCATAGAACTCAGCGAACCTCATCCTAATAAATTGTCACCCATTATCTGTTACGAGAAATTGGGACAAACCAAACCAACAGATGATTGACTTTTAGATGAAGTCCTATACCTTGGCCTCAATAATTCTTGCTATTGGTTCGGCTTCAATCTATTTGGTGAAGTAGTCGATCGCAACCAGGAGAAACTTTCATTATCCGGATGCCACTGGGAAAGAGCCAAGTATATCCATTTTTCACTGCACAAATGGCCAAGGTGCACTTAATGGAGTAAGCTTGGAGGTCGATTATCTTTGTATGTTTGCATTTCTCTGACAGCGGTCATATTTTTTGATATACTCCATAGAATCATGGTACAAGATTGGCCAATAGTACTCTTACCGAAGTAGATTTTATGATAGGGATCTGGCTCCTACATGAATTTCATAAATTCTTTCATGCACTTTTCATAATGTGAAGTCAACCTCGAAGGTCGGAGATATCTCAATAGTGGTAGCGAATACGACCTTTTATACAACTTGCCCTCATACAAAATATATTGAAAGGTTTGATTCCTGAGTTCTCGTGCTTCTTTCAGATCACAAGGAAGAACTTTCTCTTTGAGATAGGCAACTAATGGGTCAATCTAGCTTGGCTCGAGATCCATCTACATAACGATCTATGATTCCTCTAAGCTTGGATATTTTAGAGTTTCAAAAAATACTTCTTTAGATAGTTCGGCTGGGGCTGAAGTGGCCAATTTTGAGAGAAGGTCGGCTCTTATATTTTCTGCTCTCGAAATCTATCGAATGCTAAAACTGTCAAACACTGAAGTCAAATTCTTTACTTTCTTAAGGTATTTCATCATACTTTCCTTCTGTGCTTCATAGTTGCCACTAACTTGGCCAACCACTAATTGAAAATTACTGTAGACTTGAAGTTGATCTACTTTTAACTCTCTTGCTATTTTTCACCCGACGATCAGTGCTTCATATTCGGCCCTATTATTAGTTGTAGAAAATTTGAAGCATAGCGCGTACTTGACGATGACTCTCTCGGGGTTGACTAAGACCAACCCCATACCTGCTCCAGTGAAGTTGGACGAACCATCCACGTATAAGACCTAAAAACCTTTAGAAAGGTCGGCACTTTCTTCGGAGAAGCTCGGTTGCAACCATGGGGTGCCGGTCTGATTCTATTCAAGCTCGACTTCATCTAAAATGGTACATTCAACTATGAAGTCAGTCAGTGCCTGAGCCTTGATTGCTGGCCAAGGTCGATAGTTGATGTCAAACTCTGTTAATTCAATAGCCCATTTTGCAATTCTTCCAAAAGCATTCGTTTGATGAAGAATTGCTCTGATTGGCTGATCAGTGAGGAGCATTATAGCATGTCCCTAAAAGTAAGGTCGAAGTCTTCTTGCTACAATCAGAAGAGCATAAGTCAATTTTTCCAACTATATATACCTGATCTCGGCATCCCTTAGGATCTGGCTTATGTAGTAGACTGATCATTGTACTTTTATCTCTTCTTTGATCAGGACCGACACTAGCACCGTAGGGGAGACCGCAAGGTAGAGAAATAGCTCCTCTCCATATTTGGATTTGGCTAGTTAGGGGGTGAGCCGAGATAGTTCTTAAGCTCATCGAATGCCTTTTGGCATTCTTGAGTCTAGTGAAAATCTTTTGATTTTCTGAGAATTTAGAAGAAGGGCATGCAGCATTCGACCGATCTCGAGATAAAATGATTCAAAGACGCCACCTTTTTGGTCAAGCACTGAACTTTCTTGATGGACTTCGGAGTGGTCATCTCCTGGATAGCTCAAATTTTCTCTAGATTGGCCTCGATCTCTCATCTCAAGATCATAAATTTCAAAAACTTTTCTGAGGCTATCCCAAAGGCGCACTTAGTTGGATTCAGCTTCATCTTATATTTTTTGAGCGCATCGAAAGCCTCTTCTAGGTCGACGACATGATTGACAGTTTTCAACTTTTAATCAGTATGTCGTCGACGTAAACCTCTATACTGCAGTCGATCTACTCCTCTTCTAGCACTGATAAGTCATGCCTGCATTTTTAATCCTGAAGGGCATGACCCTGTGATAGTAAAGACCACAGTTAGTAATAAAAGCAATCTTCTCCTCATCCTCAGTGCCATCCAAATTTGGTTGTAGCCAGAGAAGGCATCCATGAAGGTGAGAAGCTCATAGCCTAAAGTCACATCCACCAGTTGATCGATTCTGGATAAAGAATAGCTATCTTTTGGGCAGGCCTTATTCAGTTTCTTAAAGTCGATGCACATCCTCCACTTGCCATTGGCTTTCTTGATCAGGATCACATTAGAGACCCAAGTCGGATAGCTGACTTCTCGGATAAATTCGGTGTTAAGAAGTTTGTCGATTTTTTTGCTATTACCTTCTATCTTTCTGGTGCGTGGCTCCGAACTCTTTCTTTTACTGGTCGATGCTTAGGATCAATGGCCAGTCGATGTTCCATAACCTCGACGTCAATTCTAGGCATATCCATTAGAACCCAAGCAAAGACGTCGGCATTCCTCCATAAAAAGGTGATGAGCTACTCTCGAACTTCATATTCCAAATTGGAGCCAATTTGCACCATATGCTCTGCGTTTCCATCATTCAGAAGGACTAAGATAAGATCTTCCATCGGTTCTCCCCTTTCTTCTACAAGGTTGTCCCAGACATCTAGCCCATCAACAGAACAAGGGTCGGACTGTTCTTTCTTTTGCAGGATGATTGAGTAGCAGTGTCTTGCCAAAGCTTGATCTCCTCTGACCTCTTCGATCCCGTAACTTACTGAAAACTTCATATTCAAATAATAAGTTAACACCACCATCCGAAGTGTATTTAGACCAGATCAGTCGAGAATTGCATTATAAGCAGAGAAAGCTTTTACTACTAGAAAATCCACCTACGCTCTGAATTATCTTGGATATTGTCCTGCAATCATAGCTAGAGTTATTACACCTTCAACTAGTACTGCAGCATCAATGAAACCTATTAGTGAAGAATTTATTGGTCCAAGCTAACTATTAGGTATTGACATTTTGGAGAAAGCATCATAAGACAAGATGTCAACCAAACTTTCATTATCAATTAGGATGTGATGTACATCATAGTTTGCTATTTTTAAAGAGATCACAACCACGTCATTATGCAGAAACTGTACTCTCCATGCATCTACCTTAGTGAAGGTTATGGGTTCGTCAGTCCTTCATTTCTTCACTGATCCCTCAGATCTGCTAGCCTCTTCTCATCGAAGTCTTCCAAAGATAGTGTTGATGATGTCGAGAGACGATCGATCTCCTTATTATTTCTTTCTTCTTGATGGTTTTGACTACGACAGTGCTCTCGGTCGATCTTTTCTTACTTCAGATCAGCATCTGAGGAATCAATCCAGCCGACCTCTCCTGATGAGCTCCTCGATCTTATCTCAAAGCTGAATGCATTCTTCAGTATCGTGATCATGGTCACGATGGTAGAGGCAATATTTGCTAGGATTATGCTAGCTAGGATGAGTGCGCATCCTTTCAGACCTCGATAGTTGCTCCTTGATCTCTATCAATACTTGCATTTTTTGAGCATTGAGGGGGGTATAGTTGTGAAACCTTTTGAGAGAAGAACTTCTTCGTGTCCTTCTATCGAGGCTTCTTTGATGACAAGCTCGAGGAGTTCAGGCTCGCTTGCACTCGAGGGGAGTCCATGAGCGCGGACGAATTTTATTCGGCCATCCATCAGCTGTGGATTTATTAGACTTATCTGCCTGCCACTCTCCTACGACTTTCTCATCCTTCAACTTGAAGGCTTCTTCTGCTCGGGCATATCTTTCAGCCCGAGCTAGCAGATCAGCAAAATCCTTGAGGTACTTCTTCTCTAGAGAGAACAGCAAATCATTCTTCTGAAGGCCATCCTTGAGTGCAGCCATTGCAATAGACTGGTCCAGGTTCCAGACCTCCAATGTAGCAGCATTAAATTGGGTGACATAAGTCCGGATAGATTCTTTCTTCTTCTGCTTGATATTCATCAGGAAATCTAAATCTCAGTGGGGATGCCGGTTGCTAGCAAAATGAGCCACAAACTGATGGCTCGTCTGGTCAAAGAAGAATATTATACCTAGCTTCAATATTGAGTACCAATTTCTTGCTCCTTCCTTGAGGGTGAACAGGAACGTCCAGCACAAAATGGCATCTGGCACATCATGAAGCAGCATCATTATCCGAAAGGCCTCCAGATGATCGATCGAATCGGTGGTCCCATCATAACTCTCAAACTATAGGAGCTTGAAGTTCAGCAGGATGGGCTCTTGCATAATTTAAGGAGAGAAAGAAGGATCGGTGCAGACATTATCATGGTGAGCCAGGGCGACGCAGCGGAGTTCCTCAATCCATTAGTCCATCTCTCATAGTTTTCGATCGAGAGTATCATCTCGATCGCAAATATTGGAAGGCTTCCAGCTATAGATAGAAAAGGTCTCTTCTAGAAAAAAATCATGATCCGAATAAGGATCCTCTACTCTCTATTTTTTCTTTCTAGGGGCGATGAGTATGTTAGCCCAAGTGCGCCTCCTTAGGGTCGATTCTTGACATTCTAATGGCAAATTTTCTGATGAAACCGCCACTGGAGGTTGTCACATAGTCTACACCATTTTGATGAGATTCTAAATCCACTGCATCAATAGGTTAAACTGCTTTGGATCTACTATAGCCGTCAGTGGAGGAGAAGGTTGAAGCATCGACGATGGAGTAGGAATGGATGGATCTAGCTCAGATCCAATGGTAGAAGCGATAGATCTCCGAATAGTCATCTTCTTTGGAGGCATTTCTTAAGATTGAGGGAGAGGATGGAGATGAACCTTGAAGAAGAAGATCCATAGGATCGACTGAGCATTTTTTTAAGAATAAGGGTACCTCAGAAATAGAAGATCCTTCCTCTAGCACCAATTCTATTGGTGCAGAATCTGGTTGACGTCAGATCGAGCTGGAATTGAGGAAGAAGAGATCATCGTCGGTGACCTACAAAAAAAAATTTCATCTAGAGTAGGTGGTGGTGGCTCCGGCAGGATCCTCCGATGATTAAATCAACTCTTCTGGCCAATAGAAATGGAGTGCTCAAAAAAGAATTCAGTAGAGTTTTGGAAAGGAGAAGAAAGTCTAGAGAAAATGTATCTGAAGGATCTCTTTTATAGATAGAGCCTGTAACAGACTGATAGTGACAGTCATAACCATCCGATAGTGGATCGTTCAGGGTCATATGGAGTTTGTTATGGAGAGTAGTATCCATTATCATGATATGCCCATTCGTTTAGATTTAATAGTCGAAGTTCGGAGGAAGCAAGCGTTGGTTGGTAAAAATTTTTTACATATATCAATTTCAAAGGAGTTTGGACTCCTAAAGAAAATATGGCTAGAGAAGATCATCTGATGAAATCTAGAAGTAATCCACTGGAGGAATTTGGATGGAGTTCAACTGATGGAAAAGTCTAAAAGGAGTCTGACTAATGGAGAAGTTTGGTTGAAGAAAAAGTCTAAGAGAAGTTTGCTTGAAGAAGAAGTCCGGATGGAGCCCGACTGATGGAGGAGTCTGACTGAAGGAGAAGTCTGGAAGGAGTTTGATTGATGAAGAAGTCTAGAAGGAGTCTGACTGATGAAGAAGTCTGGCTAAAGGAGAAGTCCAGAAGAAGTCCGACTACTAAAGAAGTTCGAAAGGAGTTCGACTGCTGGAGGGGTCCAAAAGGAGTTCGACTGTTGGAGGAGTCCGAAAGGAGCTCGATTGCTGAAGGAGTTCGAAAGAAGTTTGACTGCTGGAAGAGTCTGACTGAAGAAGAAGAAGGCCGAAAGGAGTTCGACTGCTGGAGGAGTCCGAAAGGAGTCTGACTGATGGAGAAGTCTGGAAGGAGTTCTGCTCCTAGAGTCTGAAAGAAGTTCGATTGCTGGAGGAGTCTGAAAGAAGTTTGACTGCTGGAGGAGTCTGAAAGAAGCTCGGCTATTGGAGGGGTCCAGAAGGAGCTTGACTGCTAAAGGAGTCTGAAAGAAGTTCGACTACTGGAGGGATCCAGAAGGAGTTTGACTACTGGAGGGGTCCGATTGAAGGAGAAGTTCCAAGAGAAAGAATTTTCGATCGAAGCTCTTCTATGATTACCAGTTATATTTGGCTAAGCATCCAACTGAACTTTGGTAGGAGAAGGGTTTATCCCCAACAAAAGTCAAAACCTCAAGGCAATAGATCACCAATTGGTTAGAATAGAAGAAAAGGGATGGCTCCATATTCACACTCCAATCAACACCTCAAATAAGTGTTCTTTATGACCTGATACAGAATCTTGATGCAAAAGAATACTTGATAGATGGATACCTTGATGTCTATCAAATGGCTGGCGGTCTTAGAGAGCAAAAATGCTAGACAGATAGAAGAATATGGGTAACAACATACTTGCCAATTACTGTTCCAGACAAAAGAGAAAGCAAGTAGGATGATGGCTCGTGGGATATACTCTTAAATCCAAAAAATTATCCAAAAAGAGTACAATATGAAATACAATATCCCAAGGAAAGTATTCTAAGGAAACATCATGAGGCAACCCAAAGTAACAGAAACACTCAGCTCAAAAGAATGCCTGACTTCCTCTAGGAAGATTTGGATCCCTCCAAAATCCACATTCGAAGATGTCTGGATTTCAGTATGGTGAATGCTAGGGACTGATACCATAGGTGTCGGTGATGATCCTGTAGAGCTGTGGTCGGACTTGATATTGATCAGTTTATTTTGGGTGTCGGACTTGATGTTGATTGGGTTGTTTTGAGTTCCCACTTCATGAGTTGATACCCAAGGAGAGGCCTCAATTGGGTCTGACTCCAAAGGGATAGGTGAAAGAGGCCTTGCTTTGCTGTCTGATTCCAAAGGGACAGATGGAAGTGGTCTTGCTATATTGATGCATTATCTGATGCATTTAACAGGGCATCGCCTGTAGACTTCTTCATGTGTTCGAGGAACACAAACAGGAGCTTGAGGTATTGAAGACGACCTTGCTGAGTTGTAGTTGGAGTTTTGGATTCCTTCATCTTGGGCTGGTGCTGGATGAAGAACTTGTTAGTTTGGAAGGCCTTGCGACTGTGGGTTGCAAGCCTGGGCACTTGGTGCTTCTACTATTGGAGCTGGAGCTTGTTGGTTTGGAAAATTTTGCGAATCTTGAGGTTAAGTGTTGAGGTTGCTACTTGATGATACTGAACCTATTGAGTAGCAAGTTTTGGAACTTGGAGGATAATTGTGATGGTGCCGAAAGGAACTGGGTCTAGGTGGATACAGTAGTGGTGGTTGTGGATGTGATGGTGTTGCCTTGGTCGGTGGTGATGGTGGCATCTTCTATGGCGGTGGAGATCAAAACTAGAGTTTCAAGAACGGGCCATTATCTGATCAAAAAGAAGGAGAAGGAACTATGGTTGTTTCTTCTTCTCTGAATGTGGCTTCAGTATGGGCTATTATAGCTGCCATTGGTGACCTATTGATGAAACTTACTAAGAAAGCTCTTTGTAGCTTCGATTTGATGATTTGATTTGAGTGGATGGCTTGTAGCTTTGATTAGATGATTTGATTTAAGTGGATGGCTGAGCATGTTTGCTTTTCCTATTGTTGATTTGATTTTGAAGGCATCTCTATGTCTTGTCGAGAGGCTTGTTTTGTGATTTGAAGAGGATCTAATGTTGCATAGTGGATTTTCTACAAAAAGAAAGAGAACATTTTTTTGCCATAGGTAGGATGTTAGTAAAGAAAATGTTTTTGCTTTTTTTTTTTTTTTTTTGGTTTTCTTTTTCTCTTTTCTTTTTGAATTGGATTGAATTTTTTAGGGATCCAAATCTTCCTGGACGAAGTCAGGCATTCTTTTAAGCTGATTGTTTCTGTTATTTTGAGTTGCCTCATGATGTTTTCTTAGAATACTTCCCTTGGGATATTGTATTTTATATTGTACTCTTTTTTGATAATTTTTTGGATTTAAGAGAATATCCCATGAGCCATCATCCCACTTACTTTCTCTTTTGTCTGGAACAGTAATTGGCAAGTATGTTGTTACCCATATTCTTCTGTCTGTCCAGCATTTTTGCTCTCTGAGAATGTCAGCCATTAGATAGACATCAAGGGATCCATCTACCAAGTATTCTTCTTCATCAAGATTCTGTATCAAATCATAAAGATCACTTGTTTAAGGTGTTGATTGGAGTGTGAGGATAGAGTCGTATTCCTGAGGAAGAATGATTTTATAGATCTGGAGTGGATATGTCATAGATATCATTCTTCTTTCTTCAATCTCGCTGTAGATTACCATCTTTAGTTGTCTCCAATGTTTTTGGGCATAGCTTAAGATTTTAGAGACTACTGCTGGAAATACATCAATGGAGAGAGTACGATCAACCATTATTTCTCTGACAAGTCCTTTGTTGAGAGCTCTTGCCATCATTTCTTTGTTGACTTGTCTGGGGTTTGGTATTGATAGTTTCACTCCTTGGCACTATTCTACTATGATGTACTTGAGGAGGTCTTTGAATAGCTGCTTGATCTCTTGTGGTTGAAGTATTTTGTTGAGAATGATTTTCGAAATTTCTAAAGGTAATTGTCTTCGAACTATTCTCTAGTAATCATACCTTCTTGCCTTGGCTGTAAGTGGAACTTTTCTAGAGGGAATCAGTTGATTGTTTTGTGTGATATTTGAAGTTGGAGTTTCTGACTTGTCTTCTTTTTGGAAAAGAAGTGCAAATTTGTTTGGAGAGATTGGGAAAGGAGGATTGGCAAAACCTTGCCTTTTTTGAGTTTTCATTTGAGAGGCCATTTTGTGGAGTTCAGATTTTGGTGGAACAAGCTGCCATAAATCTTGAGAGGATGTCATTAGAGGATTCCTCTGTTTTGAACAGAACATGTCAAGGAGAGAATTGACCTTGTCATCTTGAATTGGAAGCTGAGAAAGAAATATTTTTGCAAAGATTTGTTTTGAAGCAACTTTGAAGATCAATCTTAAGGGAAAGATTTGATTTGAAAACTTGCTCAAAGTAATTGGCAAAATCTTTACTTCTCTGAAATATCTTGTTTGATCCTAATGGGGAAGATCAGGGAAAAGATGATTTTTTGATAATTCGATCTGAAAACCAATATTTGAAAGAGTTGCTTATTTTGAAAGTAAATGCTTAGCTAGAGCTGATTGAAAACTTGTATGAAGAAAAAAACTTTGATTTGAAAGATCATTTTGATTTCTGAGAATGTGCAAAACAATTGATAAAGTCTTCTTTTTGATTATTGGATATTCCTTTTGGATTTTATTCCAAATGCTAGAATGGTATTGAATGAGTTTTTCTTTATTGTCTCCGCATGGAAGTGGACTCTTTTTGAGTTTGTCATACAAAGGTTTTGTAATGGTTTTGAGGTCCTTATAATAGTCCAAAACATGGTTGTGGCTACCTAAGAACATTTGAAATTGTTTTTTCTCTAGAATTTGGTCAAGAAGTTTTGAGACAAATTCTAAAGATTTTTGAATTTGTTTGGTAGTTTCTTGGGTTATGTCATAACCTAAGAATCTTATTTGAGTTTTGAAGAGATCTATTTTTGATTCAGAAAGAACTAGACCATTTCTTGTTATCTCATAAGAGAATGTTTCCAAATGTTTAAAATGTTGGTCTATTGTTTCTGGAAATATAACATTCCATTGGGATTGGTTTCTCTGGATGGAGGTATTTCTGGTGCATTGGAAGGTTTTGAATGAATGTTTGATGAACTTGAAATCTAGACCTTGATCTAGATATTTTGTTTTGATACCTTCATAGAAGGGTAAAGATGATTTAATACAGATGCTGTTGTTGCAAACAAGAGCATCTGTGAGTTTGATTTTGAGATATGAACCACTAGCAATAGTAAGTTTTCCTTTTGTGTTTTCAAATAATTTTGTTGGGGTTAACCCCTTTTGAATATTAATTGAGTCTGTTTCTGAGGTGATTAAGATTATGGTGTCTAACCTAAATCACTTATCATGATGATAACTTCTATTTGCCATTTTTTAATTCTAAGTTTTGGTAGAGCTTCAACAAGGGTTGGAAGTTCAGTGTTTTTTAATTCTTTGATTGTTTTTACAGCTTCAGTTTGTTCATTTCCCCAAGGAGGAGTTTTCTTTTTTATTTGAACTTGACCTAAGTTTTGTTCTTTTGTTATTACACAGATTTTAGCTTTTGATGAGTCTGATGTTTGTGAATTAGAATCAGAAGAGTTTATATTTGAGTTTAACAAAAGAGTTTTGAGGATTTGTTTGATTGAACCTAGGAGGTTTGACTTATTTGGTTCAATGTTGTTGATTTTAAATTTTATTTTGCAATTAAAACTGTAGTGTCTTGGTTTGCCACATTTGTAACAAACAGGAGGTTTTGAGGGTTTTTCTTTGTTTGTGAAGGATTTTTGTCTTGATTTGGAGGTTAAAGATTTGTGAATTGATTCAAATTTTATTTTCCTTTTGTATAGTCTATGGTGTTCCCAGGATGGGTTGAATGTTATCCCTTTGTAAGGTTTGTGATAACCCCAGAGAGGTTTAGGTGTTTTCTTTTTGCATTGTTTGCAAATTTTAGATTTCTTGTCATTTTTTGTTTGTGTTTTGTTAGGAGGTAAGCCAAATTGTTGGCAGCAACCACCTAATTCTTTATTGAGTGTGAAGTCTATGTTATAATTGTAGTAAGCAGAGTTATCATGCCTACTATCTTTGGGACAAATGTGGATAATGCTATCTGTACCAGTTTTGGATATGTTGATTAATTCTTGATTTTTTAAATAGATTATTTTGATTTTTGTGTCTGAGATCAAACCATTGAGTTTTGTGGAAGGGTTTGACCTTTCTTTGATGCTTGTAAGATCTACATATGTTAAGTTTATGTATGGGATCTTGATTTTATTTCTAGGTGGCATCCTATCTAGGAAGAGATCTAGGAAATTATTTTTGTTTTTGAAATTTGTGAGAGGAAGGATCGGAGGTGCTACCTTGGTGTTAATGGAAGGACTTTATATTGTTTGAGAATTTTTGGTGTTAATATGCATGCATGGAAAACATGAATATATTTAAAAACTTAAAGCAAGCATAATAATAGAGAGAGAGAATATACTTGAGAAAAGATTTGCTTTATTTGAAACTTGATGTTGAGCACAACGGACTGATTACAGCAGACTTGAAAAACTTGAAGACTTGAGTACAAGGACTTGGACTTGATTTTTGATACAAAAAGAAAATAAAATTTGAAGAGAGGATGAGAAGGATGGGTCTGGCTGAGGCTTTAGGACTTCTACCTTGGGACCTCAAAATTGAACTCTTGATGGGATTTTTGATTAAATTCTAATTTTTCATGATTTTCAAGTTGTTGGTTACTCTCTATGTCTTCAAGTTCTTGGTCACTATTATACCTAGACTCTTGATTGTTACCATACTTGTAATCACTAAGTTCTAGATCACTATCATAGTCATTAGGGTAGTCACTATAGTACTCCTGGTCACTATCCATGGTTGAAATAGTAAGGGACTTCCTACTAGTGTTTGGGAGAAAAGCTAGCTCTAAGACTTACTTAGGACTTTCTACTTATGGTTGAAAGGAAAACTAGGATATTTTTTGATTTTTTCACTATAGGCATACCTTCCCCATGGGGGGAGAGAGGAGGAAGCAGAAGAACTTCTAGATAGGAGATTTTCAGTCACCGTTATTCCTAGGTTACTTATAGGATCTTTAGTTTCTATGGAATGGTTACTGATAGACAGTCTGCAAAGGGAGAAGGTAGTTTCCTATAAGTGCACGCCCTTAATCTGCAAGGAGAGAAAGTGGTTTCCTACTCACGCCCCTAATCTGCAAGGAGAAGATGTAGATTCCTATAGGCACACGCCCTTTCTTCAGGAGCAAGAAAGAAGCAAGAGAATTTCTAGATAAGAAACTCATGCATGTTCCTAGCTTACTTATAGGGATCTAGTTCTAAAGTTAAGCCTGTAATACTACCTCGAAAGTAGTGTCTAGCTCCAAAGTCTATAATATTACCTCGAGAGTAGTATCTAGCTCCAAAATCTGAAATACCATCATAAAAGCAGTATGTAACTCCCAAATCTGACTTATTGCCCTGCCCTAAACATGGCTCTCCTGGCCTTCAAAGCGGGACTTGTGGGACTTACTGTCACCTTGGGAGGTAGAACTAACTTTCCTGAAAATAGTACAGAAGCTGGAGATAGGTCTATCAATACTGTAAGAGTATAGTACTTGGAGGTAGAACTAACAATACTGTAGATACTGCAGATTTAATAGAAGTTGTAGCAATCCTTAGAAGTAAGCAAGAAATAACACAATGAGATATCCTATATAGAGAGTACTCTTACTACTCCCATCCTCCCATAGAAAGGACCTATTTGTTTTGGAGATTGATTTGAGGGAAATTCTATCATAAGCTTCATGATTAGATTCTTGTTTGAATTTTGAGAAAATTTTGGCTTTTGTGATTCTTGTTAAGAGATCTTTTTTGTTTGGAATTGGGTATCTTATCCACTTCAAAGCAGTGTTTAAAGGTTTGTAATTGATGACTAGCCTAGGAACTCCTCATTCTATTTCTGCTCTTTTTTAGACATAAAAAGTAGCACAAAACCATGGAGATCTACTTGGTCTAATCAGTTTTTTGTTTAAAAGAGATTGATTTTTTTTTTTACAGTGTTCAAGAACTTGGGTGTTCATTTGGATGGGCTTTGCCTTTGTGGGTATTTGTTTTTCACTGAAACTGGGCTCATAGGGAAGGTCTACTATGTATTTTTTCTGTTCCAAAAAGCATTGGGTAGATCTGAACAGTTTTGGTTTATCAATTTTGTTTTGATTATTTGAATTTTGTTTTTGATTTGATTTGATTGAAGTTGGTTTTCAATTCTCTTGAAATCAACTTCTTCTTTCAGATATTCCATTTGTTTTTGTTTCCTTTGGATTAAGTTTACAAAACTATCCTTAAGGAGTTGGAGAGTTTTGTAAAAGGATGGATTGGTAAATTGAAAAAACAAATCTTGTCCTAGAAATTTTGCTCCTAATTCCTTCGTACCTCCGATCATTTTTTAATTGTAAGTTTGGGCAGAGCTTCAACATGGGTTGGAAGTTCGATGTTTTTCAATTCTTTGAAGGGTTCTTTTTTTATTTGAATTTGTGCCCACTTCATGAGTTGATACCCAAGAAGAGGCATATCTTATGTAGAAAGTACTCTTACTACTCCCTTCTCTGATTAAAGAGAAGGAGAAGGAACTATGGTTGTTTCTTGATTACAGCAGACTTGGAAAAACTTGAAGACTTGAGTACCAGGACTTGGACTTGATTATGGCTGTTCTACCTACATCCTCCCCCCATGCCAAAGGGAGGAAGGGGATGTGATGGTGTTGCCTTGGTCGGTGGTGATGGTGGCATCTTCTATAAGCCCATTCTCGAAACTCTAATCCTGATCCATCCCCCCCCCCCATGAAAGGAGAGGGTGTGGCTCTGATACCAAACACCATCACATCCACATGTTGCAAAGATGAGGGTAGAAATAGAATCTTGGATTTCATTTCCATTTTCATCTTTGATGGATTGGCCTATGAGGTCAAAAATTGAGGCTGTTGTGATAGTTTGGTAGATTTAGGAGTTAGACACTACTTTCATGATAGTATTATAGATTTTGAAGCTAGATAATACTTTTGAGGTAATATTACAGACTCTGGAGCTAGACACTACTTTCGAGATAGAATTACAAGATTAACTTTAGAACAAGATCCCTATAAGTAAGCTAGTAACATGCATGAGTTTCTTATCTAGAAATTCTCCTGCTTCTTTCTTGCTCCTGCAGAAAGGGCGTGCACCATCGAAGGTGCTACCTTGGTGCTAATGGAAGGACTTTATATTGTTTGAGAGTTTTTGGTGTTAATATGCATGCATGAAAAACATGAAAATATTTAAAAACTTAAAGCAAGCATAATAATAGAGAGAGAGAGAGAGAGAATATACTTGAGGAAAGATTTGCTTTATTTGAAACTTGATGCTGAGCACAGCGGCTACAACTTTGGGTAAGTCTGGGTCTGAGAGATTGAGACTTGGTAACTCTTTGATTTAGGCTTTGATTGTTTTTACAGCTTCAAGTTGTTCATTTTTCCAAGGAGGTTTCTTCTTGGGTCTTTCATACAAAGGTTTTGTGATAGTTTTGAGGTCCTTATAGTAATCTGAAACATGGTTGAGACTACCTAAAAATCTTTGGAGTTGTTTTTTTCTAGAATTTGGTCAGAAAATTTTGAAGCAAATTCTAAAGATTTTTGAATTGGTTTAGTAGTTCCTTGATTTATTTCATAACCTAAGAACATAAAGATGATGATCTACAGTGGGATTAAAGAAAGAAGAATGACATCTATGACATATCCACTTCAAATCTATGAAATCATTCTTCCTCAGGAATACGGCTCCATGTTCACACTCCAATCAACACCTCAAACAAGTGTTCTTTATGATCTAATACAGAATCTTGATGGAGAAGAATACTTGATAGATGGATACCTTAATGTCTGTCGAATGGCTTGAGTTCTCAGAGAGCAAAAAAACTAGACAGATAGAAGAATATGGGTAACAACATACCTGCCAATTACTGTTCCAGACAAAAGAGAAAGCAAGTGGGATGATGGTTCATGGGATATACTCTTAAGATTTGCTTTATTTGAAACTTGATGCTGAGCACAATAGACTGATTACAACAGACTTGAAAAACTTGAAGACTTGAGTATAAGAACTTGGACTTGATTTTTGATACAAAAAATAAAATAAAATTTGAAGAGAGGATGAGAAGGATGGGTCTGGCTGAGGCTTTAGGACTTCTTCTGGCTCTTGGGACCTCTAAGTTCTCTCACTCTCAGGACCTGCCTTTCGGGGAAGGATCGGAGGTGCTACCTTGGTGTGAATGGAAGGACTTTATATTGTTTGAGAGTTTTTGGTGTTAATATGCATGCATGAAAAACATGAAAATATTTAAAAACTTAAAGCAAGCATAATAATAGAGAGAGAGAGAGAGAATATACTTGAGGAAAGATTTGCTTTATTTGAAACTTGATGCTGAGCACAGCGGACTGATTACAGCAGACTTGGAAAAATTGAAGACTTGAGTACAAGGACTTGGACTTGATTTTTGATACAAAAAGGAAACAAAATTTGAAGAGAGGATGAGAAGGATGGGTCTGGCTGAGGCTTTAGGACTTCTTCTGCCTCTTAGGACCTCTCGAATCTCTCACTCTCAGGACCTACCTTCCTTCGATGCATTTCTTGTCCATTTATAGGCTTTGTTGGACTTCAACTTTTCTTGAATCTGAGGGGACTTGATTTGATATCTTCATCCTTTTGATACTCATTGTCTAGAAAATCGTGGGTGGAAAACCATGGGTACCAGTTGTTTTGGGAATACCAGGGACAGAAAATCATGGGCTGCTTTAGAGTGTGCCAAAAGTAGTTCTGATTTTTCCTTCTTTTGTCCTTTTGTCCTTTTGCTTATTTTGAAGAGTTGTCCTTTTGTCCTTGATGTTGGAAAATCATGGATGAAAACCATGGGCTACGTTGGTTTTGATGAAACCAAGGGTGGTTTCATGATTATCTTTTAGTGGAATTGATATTGATGTGACCTGGAATGGGTCCATTAAATGTCGGCCAGTGGGGAGAGAAATTCCAATGGGAGACTAGGCAACATGGATCGGTCTAATCCGCTTGAAGTGGTTGGTGATGTGGAGCTTGACGTAGATGTCAAGGAGCTTGATTGGGTTTGGAGGACACGTGTTCTTTCCCAAGCTTCAAATCTCCTTCTGAAGATTTCACTTGTATCAGATGAATTTGGAGAAGCCGGTCTTGGAGATGGACTAGATTCTCTTCTTGGTGGAGTACACTACCTACAGCCGATGAGTCTTGTTCTATGGGCTTCAGTGAAGCCTGGAGGTACTGCTAGTATTGTGATATAGCCCAGAGGTAAGGCTAGGCTATGATTTAGAGATGTCTAGATTTCAATATGGTGAATGCTAGGGACTGATGCCATAGGTGTTGATGATGATCCTGTTGAACTATGGTCGAACTTGATATTGATTAGTTTGTTTTGGGTATCGGACTTGATGTTGATTGGGTTGTTTTGAGTTTCCACTTCATGAGTTGATACCCAAGGAGAGGCCTCAGTTGGGTCTAACTCCAGAGGGATAGGTGAAAGTGGCTTTGCTTTGCTGTCTGATTCCAGAGGGGCAGGTGGAAGAGGTCTTGCTGTGCTGATGCATTATCTTTAATTTTGAGGAAAAGATATGTATTGTAGTTACAATAAGCAGGACCATCAAAAAGGCTGGTTTCTACCATTCCTAACATTTGTTTTTTAAATTCGATATGCCTACCATCCTTGAGACACATTAGGAGAGCACTATCTTGTCCTCTTCTAACCATAGGAATGATAGCAACTTGAACCAATCCTAAATGGATGAACTCAAATTTGTTTTTGAAAGTTTCAATCAAGTCTTGATCCAAAAGTTGTATCAAGTCATGATCTTTTATGATTGAATAGGTTTTTTCAACTATTTTGATTCTTGAATCTGGTATCAACCAGTTTGTTTTGTAAATTGATTTGAGGGAAATTTTTGGGATGACTACCTTTGAGGGGTCAATTAAAGGTTGATCTAATTCTTCCATTCTGATACCTTTACCATGGGAACAGGAAGAAGAAGTAGAAGAATTTCTGGATAAGAAACTCATCTCAACTTCAAGCCTACTTACAGTATATTGAGTCTTAATGCCACATGGAAAAGTACTATGCCACAAGTAACCTATAATATCACTTAGAGAAGTAATTTGCTCTGCTGCTTAATAAAAGTAATCTTTTTCTCAAATATGACTAACTGTCCTTGCCTCGAAAGCAGCTCTCCTGGCCTAAAGTGGGTCTACAAGACTCACTGCCTCTAGGAAAATAGATTACTTAGACCTTGCAGCAGTAACAGTAACCAGCAAGTGCCAGTTCAGTCAACGATCCATCCTCTTGAAACCTCAGAGGTTGGATAGGTTACTCAGTACCTAACCCAGAAACTCAACATACTAATAAGTAAACATGAAATAAAAGATGAGAAATTTTCCTATGCAGAGATCATTCTACTATTCCTCCTCTCCCTTCGGACCAAAAGAGGGGGAGGAAGACTTCTTTTTGATTTGGTTTCGAGAAGTTTTTTGTTGTGGAGACAAATTTGTGGAGTTTAAATCTTCAAAAGAAGAATTTTGAGAGAAGATGAATTGCTCCTAAAGAAAAATCCTAAATTTTTGAGGTCAGGTTCGTTCAGATCTAATTGGATCTAGAGACATTTTAAAAATTTTCTCTTAAATCCTAATCAGATCTAATATTTTTTAGATCTGATTTTATGATTTAATAAACTAAAAAATTGAATTAAATTAAATTTAAATTAATTTTACCTTGATTTTGGGTAATCTGATTATCCATTGATGATCTTGCTGAAGTCCTGAGGTTCTGGATCTAGCCACGCAAGTGCCTGACCTCTACAGATATCCACTCAGGCTAGATCTGGAGATCTTCTCCTTCTCTTTTTTTTTCTAAAAATCAGATCTGGATCTGATTTGGAGGATCTTCAAAATTTCTTCTGAAGATCAGCAGTCATCTCTGCAGTAGTGCTGCCTTCTTCCTTTCTCGTCAGCCTTGGGCGTGGAGAGGAGAGAGATGGCCAAAAGGTGGCATGGAGAAGGAAGAGGGACAGCCTTAGGGCATGGCTAGGAGAGGAGTCTCTGAAAAATGGTCACAGATAGGTCTTTATATAGACCCTGCTGTGCCACATCATCCCAGCCAATCACGTTGCTTCGTGCAATCAGATCTAAATCTGACTGGTGGGATGACATCACCTGATCCATTTAGATGAGAGACCCATAGATTTATCCTTAGATGGCACCTAAAATTGGTTAAAGTCTATAGATGAGGGTCACCTAGTTTGAATCCAAGAAGCAACCTAGAGTTCCATCCGTATGGGACTCTAGGCATCCCTATCCGTGGATGCACGCCATCCTAGGTGTGCACCCCCTCCTTTCTAATTTCCAATGAGGGGATAAGCTCCTATCTACTCTCCAATAAGTGTATGATATATGGGTAGATGTCCAAGGATCAAAGGGCAATGTTTGACCAAGTCAAAGGACAAGAATTAGTAGGCGATGAAAAATGGTAGGTGTTGTCTCAAATTTATCTCATAAATTAAGACAATCCTTTTCTGACTTGGACAAGCTCCAGTCAGACCAGGTAAAGGTATCTAAGTAAGCACAAACTCATTTGGCTCAATCGAGATAACTTTTAATGATAAAAAAAGAAGAACGTTAGGCTCAATCATGTGCTAGCATGATTTTCTTGAACCTAATTAAATCTTATTCAAATTAATTGAACTGGATTAGTCCAATTGATGATATGCAGATCCAAACCCTTATTTATGTGATCGAGTTAGGTTCAGTTCTGTATGGTAATGGGATATGTCATGATCTCTATCATCGACATCATCGAAACTTCTTTTGATGGATCAGAACTCTTCTGATTCAGACAACTGGAATGATTGATCATCTAAATCATTCTAATTGCTCCCAAAATCCACCAATGATACCTAGCAGTATATGGTGGCAATCCATCAAAACTAAAAATGAACCTCCGGTGCAGCTACTTATGTGATTAAGTTCTTCTATCTTGAGCCCTGATTAGATTAGGGTTAAGGTGAACTCATCAAACCCTAATTTCTATCATATGATTTAATCATTCGATTCAAGTCCGATGTGAAAACCTTAATAGAAACTCTTTCTATTATTTCACTCTTTGCCATGGCCATGGGCTTATGGACTTGATTCTCATGATCATCATAGGGCTGCTCCTCATCCACCGAGGTAGATAGATTCCATCTTGGTGCAATCCAATTCCTACAATGAACATGCTATAGCCAACATACACCTCAGGATTCCGAATGGCTAGGAGATCGAGTCATGGTGTAGTCAAACTATAACACCCTCAAGGTGAACTACTGATGCACCTCAGGTCAAAGAACCAGACACACCACTGCAGCATCGAGTCAGTCATCGACGAGAAGGTAGACTTTCTTATGACTACTCGAGGTGGTCACGCTCAGTGCCCTTCGTTCTCTAACGAATACCTATACTCTCGCTTTGATGTCTCCACACCATAGACTCAAGACTCATCTACTATAAAGAAGCGATTGTACACTAACCTTCTGAATCAATCACCATCCTCGTGATGATCCTATGGTTAGGAGTATTTTATGAGTTAATAATGATTATTCATGTCTTAAATTTTCAACTCTTGAAAATATGAATTATCATTACCATTAACTCAAGGAGATGTATCACAGACACTAAATACACATATGTGATAAAAAATAATCTATTTTATTATTTATAGTTAAAATTATAATTTTATCCTTAGAAGTGTATTACAAGTGTCAGCCAATTCTGGCTTCTAGAGCATACATATCTAACAAACTTTCACTTGATCTAAAGCTAATTGGCTACAAATCTAAGTCCATCTTCTCAAGATGGGCTTCGATCTTTTGCTGGCCCAACGGCTTTGTAAGTGGATCCATCGCATTATCTATGGAGTCGAGTCTCTTGACCTCGACGTAACCCTTCTCGAGGTAATCGCGGATAAGATGGTATCACTGCTCGATGTGCTTGGATTTTTTATGAGACCTCAGCTCCTTAGCAAGGGCTATGGCGCCATTATTATCGCAGTACAGAGGAATGGCATCTGATGGCATCACTTTGATTTCTATGGCAAACTTCTTATACCAGAATATCTTCTTCGTAGCTTCTGATGCAGCGATATATTCTGCTTTCATGGTGGAATCTACTATTACTGTCTGCTTGGAACTCTTCCAATTGATAACTCCATCATTACACACAAACAGATTCCCAGATGTCAACTTTCGATCATCTACATCAGACATAAAATCCGAGTCTGTATATCCCTGAAATTGGAGTTCTCCATTACCAAAAATCAACAACATATTCTTAGTTCTTCTCAAGTACTTAAGGATACATTTCACAGAAGTTCAGTGTTCTTCATCTGAATTCGACTGATATCTGCTCGTGATATTTACAGCATGGGTTATATCAGGTCGTGTACATAACATGGCATATATGAGGCTCCCTATTGCTGAAGCTAAAGGGATCTTGCTCATGCATCCTATTTCCTCAGGTGTGCTAGGGCACATCTTCTTGGAAAGATGAATGCCATGTCTGAAGGGTACTAAATTCCTCTTACAGTTTTTCATGCTAAACCTCTTTAGCACTTTCTCTATGTACATCTTCTGTGAAAGTCCTAGCATCCTATTCGGTCTATCTCTATAGACCTTAATTTTCAGAATAAAAAATGCTTCTCCTAGGTCTTTCATGGAGAATTCTTTAGATAGCCACATTTTAATTATGGTCAACATGGGAATATCATTTCCAATAAGGAGGATGTCATCCACTACAATACAAGAAAGATAACAGCGCTTCCACTGACCTTTTTGAAGACACATGCCTTCTCCTCATTCTTGATGAAATCAAATATTTTGATCACATCATTAAAATAAGTATTTCAGCTCCGAGATGCTTGCTTAAGTTCATATATGGACCTTTGCAACTTGCATACCTTACGATCATCATCACTGGATGTGAAACCTAGCGGCTATTCCATATAGATATCTTCCTCAAGATATCCATTTAAGAATGTCATTTTCATCTCTATTTGTCATATTTCATAATCGAAATAGGCTGTAACAGCAAGCAATGTGCAGATAGATTTAAGCATAGCTACTGACGAAAAGGTATCCTGATAGTCAATGCCTTCGCGTTGACTATAACCTTTTGCCACTAATCTAGCCTTGAATGTCTCCACATTTCCATCTGCACTAATCTTTCTCTTGTAGATTCATTTACATCAAATAAGTACTATACCTTCTGATGGATCTACCAAGGTCCAGACTTGGTTTGAGTGCATCGAGTCAATTTCTAACTTCATTGCCTCTAACTATTTCTCAAAGTCGATATCTTATATTGCCTCGTTATAGGTTTTGAGATCATCACCATGAACCCCATTACCTACGAGGAATATTTTCTCCACTTTCTCTGAAATAGTACTTAAGTACCTCTCAAGGGGATGGAAAACTCTTTTTGATCTACGAGGTGGAGGAGGTAGTGAATGGATTAGCTCAACCTGATTTGATTTCATTTGGTCCTTAGCTCGTTGCTCTTGTGAGACTTTTTCATCGAGCCTGATCTACTTTCCAATGCCGCTATCTTGAATAAACTATTTTTCAAGAAAGATGGCATGTCGACTCACAATCACATTATGATCTTCTGGAATATATAAATAATATCCTAATGACTCTTTAGGATATCCTATAAATCGAGCTCTAAAGGACCTAAAGTCTAATTTGTCCGCTTGTTGTCTTTTGACATGAGCCGGACAATCCCAAATTCTGAGATGACTCAGACTTAGTTTCTTACCATGCCATATCTCATACGGTGTGGTAGGAATGGTTTTAGAAGAAACCCTATTTAGTAAGTATATTGCAGTTAACAAACAGTGTCCTTAAAGAAAATCAGGAGGTCTGTGAAGCTCATCATGGATCGGACCATATCCAATAGAGTCCTGATTTCCTCCATTCTGAAACCCCGTTGAGTTGAGGTGTTTCCTGGTGGAGTCCATTGAGAGACTATGCCATTTTTCCTTAAGATAGTTCTAGGAATTTTTGGACTAAGGTATTCACCTCCTCGATCTGATCGAAGAACCTTAATGGAATTTTTCCAAGTTTGTTTTTCTACTTCATGTCTGAATTCTTTGAACTTTTCAAAAGCTTCAGACTTGTGTCTCATAAGATACACATACCCATACCTAGACAGATCATCGGTAAAGGTAATGAAGTAGACAAAATTGCCTCTAGCCGGCACATCAAATGGGCCGCACACATCAGTATGTACTAGGGCAAGGAAGATCTGTGGCCCTCTCCCCATGTCCTACAAAAGGGCAGTTTAGTCATTTTGCCTTGAAGACATAGATTCACAAAGTTGGATATGACTCGAAAGTCAATGGACTCAATAGCCCAATTTTTCTCCAATTTGTTAATCCTATCTTCTGCTATATGACCTAATCTCAGGTGCCATAGATACCTATCGTTTGGACTATCCCTAGGATGTTTTGATTTTATGGCATTCACATTTTGCTCGATAATTAAAAATAGGTACATCAATATGTAACTGATAAAGACCATTAACAAGGAAACCATTTGCAATTTTATTTCTTTCATAAAGAATGTTACAATGGTCCTTAAAGAAAACTAATCACATAGCCTTCTTAATGCTAAGGCATGAAACAGAAATCAAATTTCTGCTAGCTGTAGGTATATAATAACAGTCTTTTAATACTAAGTCTAAACCAGATGGTAGTCGAAGAGGGTATGTTCCCACAGCCATGGCACCAATTCTCGCTCCATTTTCGACATGTAGGATCATCTCACCATCCCTCAGCCTCCTGCTATTCTCAAGACCCTGCATAGAAGTGCACAAGTGAGCACTAGAACCAAAGTCAAGCATCCAACTGGATGCAGAAGAAACCATAAGATTAGACTCAATAACGAGCATACCTCCAGAAGGACCTTGCCTTCCTTTTTTAGGGATGGCCAGGTAAGCAGGACAGTTCCACTTTTAATGGTCGTCATTGTTGCAATGAAAATACTTTTCTTTGTCAGCGACCTTCTTCTTCAACTCTGCCTTTTTCTTCTTTTCTTCTTCCATCTTTTGCTTTTTCATAGACATCTTTCTTCTTTCCAAAAGACTTTTCTCTTGGAAAGAAGTCCATTCCATAGCAAGAACTGAGCCTTTAGAACCTTTCATAGAAAGCTCAGCGGTAACCAGCATGTTCATAAGTTTGGCCTAAGAAATTTTGAAGTTTATGCATGTGGTAATTCATGATGAACTGCCCATATGCATCAGTCAAGGATTGCAGAATTATATCATTCTGCAAATCCAAGTCCAACTTCACACCGAGCTTCTCAAGCTCTTCCAAGTCCTTGATCATCATTAGACAGTGATCTTGGACTAACTGTCCATCACGCATCTTAGCCTTAAAAAGTCATTTAGTGACTTGATATTTGGCTGCGCGACTCTGTTCACCAAACATCTCCTATAGGTGAGCCAATATTTGGCGAGCAGTTCCCGATATCTTCATGTTGGTGCTGGAAGCTCATCAGACATCGAGCCCAACATGTAGTATCTGGCTTTATTATCTTCGTCTATCCATTTTTTCCAGAGATACTCTCTGTTCAAGCGGATGGACGGCTGGTAAGGTGGGAGGGATCCTTGGTCCAATACATGAGTTAACTTCTCTGAAATCCAAAATGATTTTGTAGTTCCTGAAGCCAATCCTTATAATTTGGTCCGGATCAGTCTATGGGTGTCCAGGATTCGTGCTAGTGGATTGGATGCAAATATTTTTCTATAGAGAGTCAAAGTTTTTAGTTAGATATTATAATTAAGACTTAACCAATTTATTTAAAAATTTTATTTTTAAATAAATTAGCTCCTACTTTTTTCTCAAATTTCTATACTTTCTCTGTAGAGATGCGAAAATCTTCATGATTACTGATTTCTAGTGGATGGTGTGGTCCCACCAACTGACTCATTATCTCACCTAACAGTTATTGATGATGGATTAGCTAATGAGTGAACAACTCTTGTTCAATAATTTTCTAATTATGATGCATCCAATCTTGATCTCTAATTCATGAATCTCACCGTGTCCAAAATATTGATCCACTCCTTAGTTAAGTCAGACCCACCATTTGCATAGATTGGATTCCTAATTGGGTCTCTCATCGTATCCAAAATATTGAGCCTAATCCATCCTCTAGCCTGTAGCATCCAATGCCTAATAGACATGGTTGCGTCTTTTCGATGCAACTGAACCACTGTAACCAGCTGAGAACAATCAACCCCAAGAAGAGCCCGCACATCTACAATGGTGGAAAACCTTAGACTTAATCTTTTCTTAGGAAGATTTGATTTAGGTCTCATCAAACTAGACTTGACATAGTCATAACCATTATGACTAACCTAGTGGCATGGGTTAGCTCGGATTATTGACCACCTTAGATCAGAACTGAGTCAACAAACATGGCTAGGTAAGTGAGACCGGTGGAAGGGATATGCCATTAACTCGATAAGAATGCATTCGAGTCGAGTAGCTTCCAATTAAAAATTAGTCAATCATATCTGTCAAACTTATCTTAGACACCAAATTGTTGAGTCAGAACCAATCGGGTTAGCCTACAATCCAGACTCTAACCATTGAGCCTAATTAAGTCTTAGCTTGATCGATCACTCACGTGACTCGATCTTGACCCAGACTTAATCCTATTAGGCTGGTCAATTTAAGCATTGTTGATCTCATCTAACCAACTCTTGATTCGATTTGATCAACCGCTAGACCTAATTGAGCTATCCAAGCTCGAACCCAATTTTATGAACATATCTTAGATATGAAAATTCTCTATTTTAGATCTAATATGTTTCATAATCTTAATTCTTAATTAAGTTTAGGATTCATAAACAAAATATGTAAATAAGATTCTAGGGTTTCAGGATCTAGGATTTTACAGAAAGTAAGTTTTCAATTTTTGATTAAGGATAAATGCGCAGCATCCCTACACATCATAAGAACACCCCATCGAATGGAAGGAGAGAGTCTTTAAATTCTACTTTGTTCTTATGACTGGACGGCCAAAGAGAATGCCTTAATCAGAAATACAACTAATCTATAAAAACTAATTAGATCTAAGCATATATCTCATATAAAAAATTGATCTAATTAAAATATGTTTTGTATACATTATATCATGCATGTTTTTTAGATCTAAATTATCTCATAATCATCTAAAAAATTAAATTTAAATTTGATCATATCAAATAAAATTTAATCTAGACCCTTTTGTAGAAGTATTCTACAACTAGTCTAAACATGCAACTATCATATCTCATATGAACAAATTAAATTTAATTTATTTTCTATTTTTAGATCTGATTATAATATTTATAAGATCAAAAAATAATAAATAAATAAATCTAAAAATTATATTTAATCAAATAAAATTATGATTATGCTAGACTACACATAGAATAATTCTATTCCTACTCTAGTTATGTATCTCATACATATTAGATCTAGATTAATTAATTTTAATTTTTTAATTTTTTAATTTTAAATTTTATCATATCTCATGTGATATCTAAAATTACTAATTTATTAGATTAAATTAGATCTAAATAAATTTTATAAGAACCTGGCTCTGATACCAATTGAAGAAAAATTCTAAATTTTCGGGATCAGGTTCGTTCAGATCTGATTAGATCTAGAGACATATTTCAAAAATTTTTTCTTAAATCCTAATCAGATCTGATATTTTTCAAATCTAATTTTATGATTTGATAAATTAGAAAATTAAATTAAATTAAATCTAAATTAATTTTACCTTGATTTTGGATAATCTGATTATTCGTTGATGATCCTGCTGAAGTCTTAAGGTTCTAGATCTAGCCACCAAGTGCCTAGCCTCTACCGATATCTACTTGAGCTAGATCTAAAGATCTTCTCCTTCTCTTTTTTTTCTCCAAAAATTAGATCTGGATCTGATTTAGAGGATCTTCAAAACTTCTTCTGAAGATTAGCAGTCGTCTCTACAGCAGTGCTATCTTCTTTCTTTCTCATCAGCCTTTTCTTGCTTGAGTTGCACTAATCTAAAGCCTAACTATCCTTGGGCATGGAAAGGAGAGAGATGGCTAGAAGATGGCATGGAGAAGGGAGAGGGATAGCCTTGGGCATGGCTAGAAAAGGAGTCTCTGAAAAGTGGGCACAGACAAGTCTTTATATAGATCCTGCTATGCCACATCATCTCGATCAATCACGTTGCTTTGTGCAATCAGATCTAAATCTGATTGGTGGAATGACATCACCTGATTCATTCAGATGAGACATCCATAGATTCATCCTTAGATGGCATCTAAGACTGGTCAAAGTCTATAGATGAGGGTCACCTAGTTTGAATCCAAGAAGCAACCTGGAGTCCCATCCGTATGGGACTCCAGGCATCCCTATCCATAGGCGCACGCCATCCTAGGCATGCACCCTCTCTTTTTTAATTTTAAGTGAGGGGACAAGCTCCTATCTACTCTCCAATAAGTGCATGACATATAGATAGATGTCCAAAGCTCAAAGGTCAATGTTTGACCAAGTCAAAGGACAAGAATTAGTAGGTGACGAAAAATGGCAGGTGTTGTCTCAAATTTATCTCATAAATTAAGATAACCCTTTTCTGACTTGGACAAGTAACAGTCAGACTAGGTAAAGATACCTGAGTGAGCATAAACTCATTTGGCTTAGTCGAGATAACTTTTAATGATAGAAAAAGAAAAATGTTAGGCTCAATCGTATGCTAGCATGATTTTCTTAAACCTAATTGAATTTGATTCAAATCAATAGAACTGGATTAGTCCAATTAATGATATCCAGATCCAAATCCTTGTTTGTATGATCCAATTAGATTTAGTTCTGTATAGTAATGGGATATGTCATAATTTCTATCATCGACATCATCAAAACTCCTTTCGATGGATCAGAACTCTTCTGATTTAGATAACTGGAATGATCGACCATCTAAATCATTCTAATTGCTTCCAAAATCCATCAGTGATACCTAGTAGTATATGGTGGCAATCCATCAAAATTGAAAATGAACCTCTTGGTGCAACTACTTATATGATTAAGTTCTTCTATCTTGAGTTTCGATCAGATTAGGGTTAAGGTAAACTCGTCAAACCCTAATTTCTATCATATGATTTAATCATTCGATTCAAGTCTGATGTGAAGACCTTAATAGAAACTCTTTCTATTATTTCACTCTCTGCCATGGCCATGGGCTTATGGACTTGATTCTCATGATCATCATAGGGCTGCTCCTCATCCATCGAGGTAGATAGATTCCATCTTGGTGCAATCCAATTCCTACAATAAACATGCTATAGCCAACATACACCTCAGGATTTCGAATGACTAGAAGATCGAGTCATGGTGTAGTCAAACTATAACATCCTCAAGGTAAACTGCCGATGCACCTCAGGTCAAAGAACCAGACACACCACTGCAGCATTGAGTCAGTCATCGACGAGAAGGTAGACTTTCTTATGACTACTCGAGGTGGTCACGCTCAGTATCCTCATTCTCTAACGAGTATCTGTACTCTTACTTCAGTGTCTCTATACCATAGACTTAAGACTCATCTACAATAAAGAAGCGATTGTACACTAACCTTCCGAATCAATCATCATCCTCTTGATGATCCTACGATCATGAGCATTTTATGAGTTAATAAATGAAAATTCATGTCTTAAATTTTCAACTCTTGAAAATATGAATTATCATTACCATTAACTCAAGGGATGTATCACAAATACTAAATACACATATGTGATAGAAAATAACATATTTTATTATTTATAGTCAAAATTATAATTTTATCCTTAGAAGTGTATTATAAATGTCAGCCAATTCTGGCTTCTAGGGCACACATATCTAACAGCTCCTTAGAGGCCATCAGAATGATTCCCCTATAGGAATTCACGAGAAAGAAAATCAGGAAGAAAATTATCTTGTCATCTTTTGAATTCAATTTGAAAATCAAAAATTGAAAGAATGGCTTGCCATCTGGCAAAAACTTATTTTGAAGTAAGATTTTTAACATCCTTTTTCAAAATAAATTTGGCAAATTGGCAATCAATTCGGAGCAAAAACTTTTGGTTTAAAAGATCACTTTGAAATTTGAGAACACATAAAACAATCGATAAAACTTCTTTTTTGATTATTGAATACTTCTTTTGAGTTTCATTCCAAATGCCAGAATGGTATTGAATGAGTTCTTCTTTATCTTCTTTTCATTATTTTAGAATTCCTTGATAACCAATGTCTGAGGCATCTATTTCTACAACTTTATGTAAGTTTGGATCTGAGAGATTGAGACATGGTAACTCTTTGATTTGGGCTTTGATTATTTTTACAGCTTCAGTTTGTTCATTTTTCCAAGGAAGAGGTTTCTTCTTGAGTCTTTCATATAAAGGTTTTGTGACAGTTTTGAGGTCCTTATAATAGTCTGAAATATAATTGAGACTACCTAAAAATCTTTGGAGTTATTTTTTCTCTAAAATTTGGTCAGAAAATTTTAAAGCAAATTCTAAAGATTTTTTAATTGGTTTGGTAGTTCCTTGGTTTATTTCATAACCTAAGAACCTTATTTAAGTTTTGAAAAGATCCATTTTTTATTTAGAAAGAACTAGACCATTTCTCATTATCTCATAAGAGAAGGTTTTCAAATGTTTAAAGTGTTGGTCTATTGTTTCTGAGAAGATTAAGATATCATCAATGTATGTGATAATAAATTTGGTATAAGGTGTGAATATTTTATTGATGATTCTTTGGAACTCTAAGGATGCATTTTTTAGGCTGAGTGGCATGACATTCCATTCATACTGTCCGAATGGAACAGTGAAAGCAGTTTTATATCTATCTTTTTTAGATATCTGGATTTGCCAGAATCCAGACTTGAAGTCGAATTTTGAGAAAATTTTGGCTTTTGTGATTCTTGTTAAAAGATCTTTTTTATTTGGAATTGGGTACTTTATCCACTTCAAGGCAATGTTTAAGAATTTATAATTGATGACTAGCCTAGGAACTCTTCGTTCTATTTCTACCATATTTTAGACATAAAAAGTAGCACAAGACCAGGGAGATCTACTTGGTCTAATCAGTTTTTTGTTTAAAAGAGATTGAATTTCTTTTTTATAGTGTTCAAGAATTTGGGTGTTCATTTGGAACAAGAAAAAACACAGAGTGGACCTTCCCTATGAGCCCAGTTTCAGTGAAAAACAAATACCCACAAAGGCAAGGCCCAATCCTGTATCTACATTTAGATACTGCAAGGCCTTGGGAAGGATTGCTTGTTTTGAATGAATTGCTTATTTTGAAAGTAAATGCTTAGCTAGAGCAGATAGAAAACTTGTTTGAAGTAAAAAGCTTTGATTTGAAAGATCATTTTGATTTTTGAGAATGTGCAAAACAATCGATAAAGTCTTCTTTTTGATTGTTGGATATTTCTTTTGGATTTTATTCCAAATGCCAGAATGGTATTGAATGAGTTCTTCTTTGTTGTCTCCCCATGGAAATGGATTCTTTTTGAATTTATCATACAGAGGTTTTGTAATAATTTTGAAGTCCTTATAATAGTCCGAAACATGATTAAGGCTACCTAAGAATTTTTGAAGTGGTTTTTTCTCTAGGATTTGGTCAAGAAGTTTTAAGACAAATTCTAAAAATTTTTGAATCGGTTTGGTAGTTCCTTGGGTTATCTCATAACTATTTCCACTTCATGAGTTGATACCCAAGGAGAGGCCTCAGTTGGGTCTGACTCTAGAGGGATAGGTGAAAGAGGCCTTGCTTTGCTGTCTGATTCTAGAGGGACAGGTGGAAGAGGCCTTGCTATGCTGATGCATCGTCTGATGCATTCAATGAGGCGTCGCTTGTAGACTTCTTCAAGTGTTCGGGGAACACAAATCAGAGCTTGAGGTATTGGAGATGACCTTGCTAAGTTATGGTTGGAGTTTTGGATTCCTTCATCTTGGGCTGGTGTTGGATGAGGAACTTGTTGGCGTGGAAGGCCTTGCGACTGTGGGTTGCAAGCCTGGGCACTTGGTGCTTCTGCTGCTAAAGCTGGAGCTTGATGATGCTGAACGTGTTGGATAGCAAGTTCTAGAACTTGGAGGATAATTGTGATGGTGCCGAGAGGAACTAGGTCTAGGTGGATATAGTAGTGGTGGTTGTGGATGTGATGGTGTTGCCTTGGTCGGTGGTGATGGTGGCATCTTCTATGGTGGTGGAGATCAGGACTAGAGTTCCAAGAATAGGCCATTATCTGGTCAAAGAGAAGGAGCTATGGTTGTTTCTTCTTCTTTAAGTTTTGAATGTGGCTTCAGTAAGGGCTATTTATAGCTGCCATTGATGACTTATTGATGAAGCTTGCTGAGAAAGCTCCTTATAGCTTCAATTTGATGATTTGATTTGAGTGGATGGCTGAGCATGTTTGCTTTGCCTATTGTTGATTTGATTTTGGAGGCATCTCTATGTCTTGTTAAGAGACTTGTTTTGGGATTTGAAGAGGATCCAATGTTGCACAGTGGATTTCATGCAAAAAGAAAGAGAACAATTTTCTGCCATAGGTAGGATGTTAGTAAAGAAAATGTTTTTGCTTTGTCTTTTTCTTTTTCTTTTCAATCTTCCTTTTTCCTTTTCCTTTTGAATTGGATTGGATTTTTGAGGGATCCAGATCTTCCTGGAGGAAGTCGGGCATTCTTTTGAGCTGATTGTTTCTATTATTTTGGGCTGCCTCATGATGTTTCCTTAGAATACTTCCCTTGAGATATTGTATTTCATATTGTACTCTTTTTGGATAAATTTTTGGATTTAAGAGTATATCCCATGAGCCATCATCCCACTTGTGAACCTGATCAGGAGTCTTATGATAAAATTTCTCTCAAATCAATCTCCAAAACAAATAGGTTAATTCCAAAATCAGAACCACGTCAAGTTTACTCTCAAATAACCCCAAAAATCTTCAAAAACCCTAACTTTCTGCAAGAAACCAAAAATCAATCAAGAAACAAAAATTTATTGCAAGAAATCAACAAAAGACTTCAAGCCCTTGACACACCAAAATCCTTTAGACAATAAGAACCCAAGAAAATCTACCAAAACCAAACTCAACCAATCACTACACCTGAAGGTGATACTTCAACCAAACCCAATTCCATCCAAACTAGATTCGTCTTAGATAAGGATCTCCTTAGAAAAGACTTCAATTCAGACAAAAATAAAATCAAAAGAGAAAACTTCATCAGAAAGTCTGATGACAATCAAAGAAGGATGTTGGATGTTGGATTCTATCACTGACATTTGTTGAAGGATGTTGGATTCTGACCGCCCATCTATGTTGCATTTATAGATTGCAGGTGCAGAATATTGATTTTGTTGGATGGGCTTTTCTTCAAGACCCATGTCAGACATGATTGTATATGTGTGTATGTATTATTTATATAAATAAATATAAATATGAATAAATAAATACACACACATACATACACATATATATATAATCCACATTATCTTTAATATTGCGTGGCAATGTACCAAACACAATCTTAATCTTTCTGCAAATGAATGATTTGATTTTTAGGAATCATTCGGGCCAGTTAATGATGTTCGTGTTTCCATTAGCACTGGATGTGGGAGAATTTTAGCATCTTTTGAACGGCTTGTCTTCCTGAAATAGGTTGCTCATGGATGGGGATGCTCACTTAATCCTACGCGCATTTGAAGAACACACGTGGATGAAGAATGGTGTCACAAATGTCTGCTACCAAACTTATTTTTAATGTGGAGGGCCAGAAAAGCTGACACCATAATCTAGTTTGTTAGACTTCCTTAATTAAGCGGCTGCTTCCAGAGTTGACTGAATATATTTAGGACCAGCCTGGTGCCTTGCAGGTTTATTTATTTGTTTACAGCCTCCATCACCCAGTTATTTGATTTGATGCAACTATTTTTTCCAAAGAGATGTTCATCTGGGTGGTCACAGAAGAATGGAGGAGTCTACAGCATGCTGTAGGTCTAATTAATGGCTCAAGCCAGCATTGTGCTTGTCAGGAGCTGATGCGAATTAACAGGGACTACACAATAAGTGCTGACTATTGTTGCGAGCTAGGATTGATCAAATCTTTCATCGTCCAATTCAAGATAGGTAATGGCCTTGTAAGTTTCCTTCTCTTTAAAGTTTGTTCTTTTTCTGCTGAAGTGGAGCATATAAGCACTTGGATATCTTTTGAGCATGCAGCAAATCAGGAGCTGCATCTCCATCACTTGCTTCATATAAATGCCGGCAATATGCCAATATCCATGAGCCGACCTATTACTATCAGTCACTAAACTAAGTTGGAATATTCATTCATGAGATGCTGCTTATGTATTGTATCACCGGTTTTGCAGGATCATCCTCGTGCAAAAACTTGCATTGTCCTCGAGCCACTTTTAGCAACTAACTTGGCTATTATTACCTTCATGCAGGATGGAAACTCAAAGAGAAAGCTAGCTTAATGAATACCTAATACTTGGGTCGTCCATGCAACGTGTAACTTCACCGTCAATCATCAAAAATTCCATAGCATCATTTGGCACTACTGGTGTCAAATGGTACCATTAAAGTCCTGCTATAGCCAGCAAGATATTGACTCCAAGGACATAAATAACAGAACCGCAACATGGAATGGAAGGATAAAAGTTCCCGAACTTGTTTTTTGAGGGAAGATTTTAAGAATTTTTTCACCTTTTTGAGGGGAAGACTTGCGAATTTATTCATCTTGGCGTCTCCTGCATTTCAGGTTTGGTGATCCTATGATACCGTGAAGCATGTACCTGAGATATCACAACTTATGGCACGAGCCAAAAAAACGAACCAGGAATCAAATGAGCTCGGGAAGAAATTGTCTGAAGAAGATAACTAATATTTTATTCTGACAGATCTTCGGTTTTGTTTGGCTATGGGAGAAGGTCAAATTTGTATGATTGACTTCTCTTTAAGTTCTTTCCTTTGATGGCCAACATCAATAAATGAAGTGGGATGGCTTTCTCGCTTCAAAGGTTTTTGTAGGGCTACAATATAGTATCTTGATTCTCGAGTGTACAAAGTGGTTCATGGTTCTTTAACAACACGGCAAAAGGCTTGCCGAATTACATGATACCAATAACCTCTTGCACTGCATTTATCTCTTCCCGTCGATAAATCATGTGCCTGCATCAGAAGTTTGCCTTGTTCTAAGCTTTCGATGGTTGTGTCCACCAAATCTATGGGGGGCTAGTTTTATCTCGGTAGCACCAATTGTTTTGATGAATAACCCTCCTCACATCACTGTGTTTAAGGATGGATGAAGACTTCTTAAACCCCATTCAACAACACGAAGGCACAAACTTTAGCATTGCAAGGTTGGCAAATCTTACACAAAAGAAACGTCACCGCTTCACAACTTCGTAAGGTCCAGTCCTACAAACCAAAAACAGACACATTCGTTGTTGATCAAAAAAAAAAAGAAAAAAAAATTGAAACAATTACAAGCTTTTGTTCACTCAAATTTACCAAGGGAGAATCAGTTCATTCGAATTTAAAATAAGAAGCCTGCTAAATTAAGGTTTCAATTGATTGAAACTCATGTCTACAGAATTATTGGTTTGGAAGCTTGTCTTTCAGATACTTTAGAATAGCTTTTGTTCCCCGATCCAAAATAGTGCGCCTTATGCTGCAAAAGCAGTGAAACTTTTAGAAAGGGAAATGTTGATTCAAGTACTTCATGCTTCGACATTTCTAATGGTTTGTCCAGAGTTTGCTAGATGAAAAAAGTTAGCATATGCAGCAACTCTGAAAAACAAATACTAGCGTTCTTAAAACCAGGTTGAATTTTCAGCACATTTAGGGCCTGTTTGCGAACTCCATGCCTGTTCTGGCAGGATCGGCATGAGAGAGGCCACATGAGGGAAGGAAGAGAACGAATGGGAGAACGGGGGAAAGGGAGAGGTCTTTTTTTTTTTTTCCCCTTCCGGCAGGGATCGGGCCTGCAACCCCTGTGTTCTCCATCTCCTGCTCTCCAGCTCCCTCCCTTTCCCAACATGGGCACCTCTCCAGCCAATCCTGCCACATCTGGTAGTTACTTCCCAATGATGCCTTTAGCATCACAAGGCCAGGCTCTTATTCGCCTTCAGACCCATCTTTTCTTTCTAAATGGAGCGATACTTTTCATCTATGCAACTGAGTTGAGAGCCAAAAAATTGAATTCAGATGCTTGGGCGCTATTTATCAGAATAAAAAGCAAAACAGAAAAGGACCATTTGCAGTAATACCTCCTTAATGGGTTCCCATCCAGCTTCAAGACTTGTAGGCTGGGTTCAAGCAAACCCTGTTCAATAAATTTCCACCTTAGAACTTCACAAATGTGACTTCTGAAACATAATCATCTATTAAATAACAATTTTGCAAAAAATTCTTAAAAGCAGAGAGGATATAACATCTTCTGCTGATTACAATTATCTAATTTTTGTTGATTCAGTAGGAAAGGCCCCAACAAGAGGGCAGTAAAGAAGGGTCAAGAAATGCTTTAGGGCTTAAAGACAATGCCATTAGCCATAAGTTGACAATGTTAATGTTTTCACGTTGAATTTTTTTGATACCAATATCATAACTATTTTCTTTTTGGTAGAGAGTAGCATTATATACATAGCCAAGGCAATGCAGTGTTGATGATGGATGTGTCACTAGAGAAACATGCACATTATAATGGACTGATGCTACTACATAATCATGAAATGCACTACAAACATGGTGAATCAGGCTATCCTCTGTTTGAGTTACTTTAGTATTTACAAAATTTGTTCAGGCTGAAAGACATGGCTTTCTATTTTGAGGTAATTAAAGCCAGTGATACACACGACAACAATGATACAAGTTTGACTACAAGTAAAGGTAAGAGATACAAGCCAAGCAATCAGACCAGCTGTGGAGGAAGTGCAGTAATGTTGTTGTCAGACAGGTCAAGCTCTGTAAGATAAGTCAACTCCTTGATTTCCTGTTCCCATCATCACAAGCATATCAGCCTTTAGACAGGAATGGATGCTGACATGCACTTAAAAGAAGAAGGTGAAACAAGACAAAATAGCAATAGCAAACATGATTTTATGTTAGCACAGTCTTTATTTTAAAATTAAAGCTTAAATGAAACTCAAACTTCAAAATTAAGGAAAAGGTCAATGGACTGAGACACTGATTTCTTAAAGGTTCACCTAGTTCATCATCAGAAGATCCTGAGATTACCAAAAAAATGACTTTTAAGTGAAATATCTGGATTTGCTACTTAATAGAGTTTAGACCGTGAGTTTTTGCATGCTACTAGGAGTCAAACAGATGCTTGCCTGAGGAATTGATACAATAGAGTTCTGGCTTAAGTTGAGAATCCTTAGTTGCCGTAAGCACAATAAGCCCGAAGGGAATTGGCCCAACTGCATTCGTCTGTGAAATAGAAATCAGTATAACAATCTTACACATGAAAGGAGTTATTTCAAATATTCACTGGTCGCTTCTAACCTTAGATACAGTTCCTGCAACTGTGACAAACTTGAAAGAATAGAAGGTTCTGGCAATGAGGATGTATTGCAACTTAGATCAAGTATCTCAAGCTTGGCGATGGCTTCAAGGCCAGTAGATGGAATCTGCAAGCATATACAGATAATGAATGCTTTACCATGAAACAACTCAGGAGCACAGCATATAAGCCAGTTTTGCCCAGTGCATCAACGCCAGCAATGACCATGGCTTATATAGATCATGGTTCAAGTGACAAATAAGTAGCTAGTCCATTATATTCTATGTCCATTCCATCTTTCCAAGAAGTTTTATGTAATTCTTCAAATATTAAAGATATTTTTCATGCAGCATTTCTTCAAAAACCAGGTAAAGTTACGCTTCAGGATCCCTGAAGCCAGACCAAGGCTTAAATTGGGTATCAATATGACTCCTAAATAAAGGGTGAGACAACCATGAGAAGAATGCCACAGGAGAATCTGACTTTTCCTTGACAATTGGCTTAATCTGATATGATAGTCATATTAATACAATAATTTGAAACCAATTTAATGATTATCTCCGGATATTTGTTCCTATATTTTTCAAGACATGTCGTTTTAAATATCCTCTCACCAAAAACTCAACCATGCACACCTCTCTCCCAGTATTTTGCCTCTTAACATATTTCAAGTACATAGGTCCAATCATCCATATGGACAAATATGTTATGAGGGTCATAATTAGTTCCATTGGCTGAGTACATTTGTAAATTAAATAATTAAACCATGCACAAATTGTCTCCATTATTTTTTGAGAGAAATAATATTATAAAAGATTTTGGTAATTTTAGCTGATGACTACAAGCCAGGCCTTTAAAGTTGAGTAGTTTAGGACACTGTTTGAGCCCCTTTCTTGTTCGCTCTACTAGTAAAGCCATTAGCATTCAGCAGTATTTCTCTATGAAGACAGAAGTTCACAAGAAAATAAGTAATGGCTTAACTATTTTGCTCATATAGTACAATGACAGAAAAAATGGGACATTTCCGATTAAGAAAAGATTGTAGAAATCCATCTCAAATGGGACCAGTATACATCACTCTCAATGCTTGAACTAGTCCTGGTGCTTGGGCTGCAGGGATTGTCACAGATCTACCATGTCACATATGAACCAGTCTCAGCAGCCAACATGCAGCATACCTGGTGTGTCACATTTAAACTGAGATGTTATGTGGCCTGTGAACTGGAAGTCATAGGAGGCATTGGTAGAAAAGGGGCATATTTATTTGCAAATGATACAACCAGGAGACATGAAAAAACTGCATGAAACTTGTGAGGAAGGATTTGCAGAAGTTTATGCTGACCAACAATACAATCCTAGATAGAATCAAATGAAACAGATAAATTGTAAGCCATATCCTATTAGACGATCCAAGGCTCACTGGTTATGGTTATATAAAAGGCTAGTCAAAAACCAAAATTCATAATCAACATACCGGTGCCAAGGGATTATTGTCCAGCTTCAAACAGGAAAGATTGGGAAGAGAGGATAGTACCACGCCCGGCCATTCCTTTATCTTGTTCCTGGACAAAACCAAAACCTGCATATGTTGGTTTGTAATTAGAGTATGAACCTTTATAAGACAAGGTAATACAATGATATGGCAATTAGACATCTGAGCTAATGTGGTAACATAGAAGTAGAACCTTGACAAGAGGACTTGGTTTTAAACCTTATTGCTGGTGATGTACCAGCATTCTGGATCATCATAAAATGACTTCAGCAGTAAGCAAAGACATTTTATAGATGAGAAGACTTATCATAAAATTATCTACGTTCAAGATTCAAGATAAATTAGTAAATCAATAATATAGAACTCTTAGAAGAAGTTATCTCAAAATATCCAGGATTCAAGCAGGATTTGCAATAATAAACAAACTCCAATCGAGGGGTGAATGCAAGAACATATGTTAGCTTGCTTCAATAGCAAGTGAATTGGTAATCAACCAGTAGTCCTTAGATGAAGGCAATAAAACAAGACTGTGGCCCATCATGATTCAAGTCATGTAGTCCTTGACTGTATGGTTCACTCTAACAAGGAGACATCAAAGTCACAGTTATGGAGACATGGCAAGGCATGGTTCTTGATAACGATTCAAAACAATCTTAAATAGGCAATGAAAATTAAGAAAGATCCACCAAGGAATATTCATGAGTAAATTCTTGCAACAATATGTTACATGAGGAAATTCCCACCATGGAAAGCCATCTCTTGTTGGTTATATTCCATTATGCCCATCTAAAAGCTAGAGAAATCAAAAACCCCACTCTAAGAGCATTAGAGCTCTTCAAAACTTTTGCAAACATAACCAAGATGTAATTTACTTGTGCCTGTTCAGTAGAATAACTGCCATTCCTAAGTACCACATAAAGCTGAATCCAGCCACACCATCACCATGACCGGTGATGACAATAAAAAGCTGTCAAGAAAAATATTTTATGGACTGACTGAACCTAATGGCATACCCTGTAGGCTCTCAATTGTAGGACCTATTAGCCAGGAATACTCCAATTAAAGGACCACTTTTAGGAATAAAGTGTAATGTGCTATCATACCGAAGAAAAGAAGTGCAACATATTAAAAAAATCCAGGTTGTCTGGTGAAGATAATGCAAATTTCTGCCTGAATTAGTTTGATAAACAAAATAGAAAGAGAAGTACCAAAAAGGTGTATGCAAAAATAATGCTCTGTTTGGTACGAAGGATAGATTGAAGGAAAGATGAATGGAGGAAGGATGGATGGAAGATCCATCCATCCTTTCATATGTTTGGTGAAACATGGAAGGATGGATAGAAGTAATTCTCTCCTCTGTTTGGTATAGAAGGAATGAAAGGAAGAATGGATGATATTTATATAACATTTTTACTAAACTACCCTTTGAAAAAAATATTACTATTATCAATTTATAGCACTAATTTATACTAAATAAGTAAACAATATATAAACTTATAATCATTATAACCTATAATTATATAAATATTTAATTTTAATTTAGTTTAATTAAATAAATAATTTTATAATTAAATTATTAAAGAGTTAATTATATAAATAATTATTTAATTTATAATTTAATTTAATAATTAATTTCATTAATAATATAAATAACTAGTTAATTTATAATTTAATTTAATAATTAATTAATATTATATAAATAATTAATTAAAAATAATAAATAAAAATAGAGAAACTGAAGATAATTTTAGTTATTTAATTATAATTATCAAAATTATGTACCAAAATTAAAATAATTAGTAATAAAATTTAATAGTATATAATTAATAGTATATATAAAATATATAAAAATAATATGAATGAAAAAGTGAAAAAATATTATATTTTTGTCAAAAAAATTAATGAGAGGTAATTTTATCTATGTAAAAAGTCATCTATCAATGCTCCATCCGTCCTTCCTTGCATCCTCCCGATACAAAATGGTGGGCCAGCATGGATGGAGAATCATACTTTTTCATCCATCCTTTCTGTAACTTTTTGAACCAAACGGTGGATGGAGACCATCCATCCTTCCAATCCCATCCATCCTCCCTCTCATGACCCCAACCAAACACAGGGTAAAAGTTCACTACAATGATTCAGATATATTAAGTCAAGAATGTCAACCGGTAGAATGATCTTATGTTCACAGGGTCCCAAGCATCCATGAACGATGCACCCAAAGGAGTATTAGACTCATTTTACATTACCTGAATTGAGGTACAGGTTGATAGTTCATTTGGTAGCTCTTCAATTGAATTTCTAGAAAGATCAACTTTCACCACCTCATCTGTCTCCCAAACTGCAGGTGGTACACAGGTCAATCCTAGACCATTTAAATTTAATTCCTGAAAAAATAATATACAAAATGTAAGAGTCTAGAGAAGGTGTCAATTAAATAATCATTAATCTTTTCCTCACTGACCATTAAATCTTGAGTTCAACTAAAAAAAATTATTTCCCTAAGTACTGGATATATTATCAAGAAATCCAAATATTTTTCAATAATGGCCACCCTTTCTTTATTTTAACTGAATGGAAGCAGTGGAGTTCCTCAGGTTAGACAACTTATACATTGACAAATCAAATATTATGACTTAGTTGATCTGCAAGTTTGAATTGAAATAATTTAAGCAGAAATAACAACAAAAATGAATGCATTTAGAAGACCTACCTTTGAAGACAAAGAAAGCCGAGTTGCCATAGCAATTTCATCATCTTTTGTGGGAGTGGTGGTATATTCTAACAATGCATAAGAGATATTATGTTTACCATAAAAGATTCATTTATTGGTAAAATTAAGAAAAAAATGTTTAGAACAATAGACTGGAACGAATGCTTACATATACAGTGAAGGAATCTGTGACTGCAACTATTAGAAAAGAATAGTACAAGGTGCTGAAAGTGCAAGTTTATAACAATATAATGAAAATCAATATTACCTTCTTCATTGGAAGAGAGACGACTTCTCAGATACTTTAATAATGCTGGTGTAGGTCCAGATACTAATGAGCTGGAAGAAAAATGACTTCAAATATGAAACACTGAAACTTCAATTACAATTACTTGATCAAGTCATAGAAGGAAAATTAAGTTTCACACCTTCGAAGGCTTCTTAGGGGATTGCCAGTCAGCAAAAGCTTTCTTAGGGTTGTCATAGTACCTAAGACATAATGTATAAGTAAATTTAGAAAAGTTTCACTTAACAAAACATTTTTGATCAATTTTAAGCAATTGACCAAGTGGAAATGAAGTGAAACATAATTGAGAAGGTTTCGCCAATCTATTCATCAGGCAACAAGTGCACACCCACACACTATTATTTTAAACATGAAACAAAAATTTTCCCTCTTTGCATAATAAAAGTGAACGAATGTATGACGGTAATAGCATAAGAAAAACCTAGGAAAGTATCAGGCTATCAGCAAAAGCACAATACTAAGCCAGCTAACGATCTTTTAAATGTTCCACAATTTAGTATATGATAAACTGTGGATTTCTGTGAAGGGATGGAAATAAACAGGTGGCAATGGAGCAGAAATGAATTGTCATATTCTGGTGGCGATATGAACGTGGCAGACCAATTCTACTAACAGCATATAGTAAATCCCAAAATGATTGCAATTGTCTATTCAAACATGTAGATCTTAAGAAGTTCATGCATTTCATCAGATTCCTACCAGCCAGGGCATAATTCACGAGATTAAGATATAAATCTATTGATATTTCATGCTCTTTCTAGTAATATCAAACCTTCACTAGCAATAAATCTGAAGAGTGGAAAATTATATTATCTGATTCTTGTAGTACTTGCAGACATGATACTGCTGATTATATATGACTTGCACAGCTTCATATATTGCTATTGCATTATATAATCTCGATTCTCTCAATCAGATTCTGGGTCAAATGCTGAAAGTTGCAGGATCCTGACAGTTATGGATTACAATCATTGTTTTCCCTTTCAAAAAAAAGACAATCATCATTTCAGAGAACATGGATGACAGTCACCTCGAACACCCAACTCAGGCATGTAAGCTTGACAAGACAGACGAGTAATTTACTATTTCAGAAGGTGGATGAGAAACCAACATATGTTCTAGGTTAAACATTTAAGACATAATAAACTCTGATCATATATTCAGAAAAACCAATACCATGCTAGAAAATGCCCTGAACACAAAACTTTTATTTTTAAATTTTCCATAAAAAGTCCTCTGCCCTGAGCAATTATAGAAGAGATTGCATTTAGTAACAAAAGATGTGAAGACCAATTGCAGCTAGCATCTGCTAACGTTACCAATCTCAGGAGGCAAGCCAGACAATGAGTTATTTGACAAATCCAGGACAGAGAGTTGCAGCTTGCAGGCCTCTACAGGATACTCCTTCAGCTATAAACAATATATATCTATCAGCATTCAAATAGAAAGAGTACTTAGAAAGAAAATTTGTGATGCTGTGTCCTGTGGAAGGGAAGAAGATGATTACATAGAACTGTCCTAACATATTACACTCTCCTGCAAAATTCCAAGCAAGTTAAATAAAATTGACGAGCAACTCGGTGCATCTTTTTGAACAATCAAAACCAAGAGTTACCTTTTTTGAAACATTTATAATAATAAATAAAACTTTGAGCTCACATTAGCTGCTTAGCACTTTTGTTCTCAAAAGCTGATATTTAAAGGACAATGTTATCTAAGACTTTAAACCAAACTAGGATGGGTAAGATAATGGCTGGTGATTGTGGTTTTATGTGATTCATTATACCTAATAATTGAAGCACTCTTGAAACATTTGTTTATTTGGCAATTGTAAAGAAATTCGGTTATTTGAGGTGGAAATCAAGAACCAACAATAAAAGTTATCTATCAAAATAGACAATTTTCATGCAACTGAACAATCAAAAAAGTTACATTATAAATAAAAAATAAAGAAAAAGTTTTTTTTAAAAAAAAAATTGAGACAGGATAGATTTGATCAATAATTATTTAATAATTTTGTTTATTGATTGCTACATCAATGTAGCAGAAATCAATCACAAGTTAATCAGTACAAATGAGCTTATAGAAGAATTATTAAAAGGAAGAAAACCAATTACTGCACATACCTGATTTGAGTGAAGATCTAACGTCCCTAAACGAGAAAGTGAACCTATCTCTGCTGGTAGTGATGATAGTAAATTGTTCCTGAAATGTAAAACAGTGAATAAGAATGAAATCAGAGCAGCCAGGAGTAAACTCTTGCAGTAAACAAGAATACACTGCATGATATAATCTTGAATTATTGAACCTACCCCATATAAAACTCAGCAAGTGAAGAGCAACCCATGATTGAAGGTGGAATGGATGAAATTTCTGGACTCCGAAAAAAATTGAGAAAGGCCACCAAGAAGTCCAGATGGGACAAGTCATAACATGAGATAATAAAAATGCAGTATTGCATGACTTTGTACATCTAGTAGTATGGGTAATAAATATGATAACAAATTGACTGATTTCACTCACTATTTTGATGGAAGTCCAGCCGGATCAGTTGTGAAAGAGCTCCTATGCTATCTGGAATGCTAGTGAGCAAGTTTCTTGCTGTAAGAAGACCAAAACAATATACCTTTATTGTATCAAATAGGACAAGGTATGACATGGAAAGGATTGGCAAATTGGATGACAATGTTAAAATAAATTGAAACTATCAAGAATATAAAAAATATGCATTGTATACACATTTTCTATACCAGCATTGAGTTCCGTAAGCACGGTCCATGACATGAGCATATTCTCAGAGAGCATTGTAAGCTTGTTTCCCTGAGATCATAAAATATCAGATTGTTTAAATAGCAAGAGTTGATTAACATTCTGACATACAGATATCAAAGAATTTGGCAGTACCTCAACATCGAACTTAATCAACTTGGTACAACTGACAAGTTCATCCGGAAGTTTAGTTATGCAGTTGTTTGATGCCTAAGGAGCAAGGATCAATTGCTATCAGATGACAGATAATAGACAAAGTCCAAAAGATCCCTGGTAACTATCTAAAGCTACAATTGTGACCAGGCAATAAAACTATACAGGTTCAACTAGTGAACGAGAAGCTAAATGTATTTAGTACATTGACAACCATAAGCTAGTAAAATTTCTAATGAATGCTGTCCCAATAAACTTAACATGATAGAAGCAAAGGAACCTAGAAGCATATAATCTGTCCACTGGGATGTTACCTTTAGTTCTGACAAATTTAAGCACTTTCCAAGGCTGCATGGCAGTTCTTTAAGTAGGTTTTTTGAACAGTCAAGCCTGCAATTATTTTAATAAATCTGAATTAATTTTGTCCCAGCAGGATACCAACATGCTCACACTTCAATAACTTAATGATCTATTGATGTTGAATAGATCAGCCGTGTTAGCATATATCTGATTTATTAATAAAAGAAGTCATTGAGAAAAAGCAAGGACATCACAATGTTCATAAGCCCAGCAGCTAAGCCATAACATGATAAGATTTGGTTATACAAATGAATTCTAGATAGAAAATAGAAAGGCCCCTAAGTCAATACAATTTAGGCTCTTTTAGGTCACTACTTGCCTAGCCATTTTAAGTGAACCACTTGTTTCCTCCTTCAAACTTTGCTTTCATTAAAATTCAATGATCATTGGTTATGGAATGATGCAATATTTTATTTTCATGCCAGCATATGCATTATAATCTATTGAAAAATTCTTCAAAATCCAAATGCACAATGATTCTAGTGTCTAGTCATATAAACAAGGAAAGAAATAGAAGACCTACTTAACCAATGAAGTTGCTGCACCAATTTCTTCAGGGATGCTTGTTATTGAGTTAAATGAAACATCCAGTGATTTTAACAAAGCAAGCCTGATGAACAAGGAACAAAGTGTTAGAAATTTGAAAATATAGCTACTGGAATGTACGAATTTTTTACCAGATGAAAGCTGCTACATGAAGCATTTGTCAAGTATGCAGAAATACTTACTCTCCAATAGCTGATGGAAGGCAAGATAATTTATTGTGACTGACATTTAGAACAATCAACATAGATAAATTTCTGATGTCTTCTTTCAGTACTTTAAGATTGTTGTGAGCCAAAATAAGCTTTTGTAACTCCACAGCCTGCAAAAGATTTATGTTTTTAAGACATTAACATGTTTCTAAGATCCAAATGCCACATCATAATTGCGAGGAGGTAAAAAAGAATAGTACCTCCCACCATTTTCCGTCCTCACCAACACCATCCAAATTTTGGTAAACTTCATTTGGCAACTCCCTAATGAAGGTCAGAACCATAAAGAACGATGATGAGATGCTATCAGAATACACAGCAATGCCATTCATGGTCTATCATGAGATAAAGTTTATGCCTAGCATCTTATATCACAAGTTTGTACATAGGACAATTTGGCTACGATACAAAGGGATTTAACGTGAAACCTGGAAGACTAAAAAAAACCTTGCACATAAATCTCAGGAGTCGAAAATATAGCAACTATCTACTAAAATATTGTCATTGCCTTCATATAGCATTTTCTCTATCCGTCCTCTGCACCTATGGCCTTGTTCTCACCACCATCAACAATACTAGCGTCGCCATCACCACGCTTTGCCACCTCCAACAAAGCAGAAGCGAAAACTTCCCGTTCTCTTTGATTTTATTTCTATGATATAAGCGAATTTACGATATATAAGCGACTAGATGTATGATCAGTGCAACGATCTGAAACTCCTAGTTACTATATCTTGTTTTATTTCACGCCTCCCGCAACAATCTCTTGCTCGACATGCTAAATTTATAAGATCGAACCCTCCATATTGCCTAATGCATCTATCCATAAAAATTCAAACTTTACAACAAAATTATGCATCTCTTACTCTAATCCTTCCTGATTGCATTAGATATCAACCACAACCCTCTGAGAAGAATATATATATCTTTATTATTCATGACCAAACTACCAATTATTTCAAAATAATGACCATTAATCCATCACTACCAACAGACAAGATTTCACCCAAGAAAACGAAAAGATTTCCACTAAACCCGACCATAATCCACAGAATAACAAGAACTTAACTAGAAGGCGCTGACCTGAGAGAGCGGTTGGAGAGGTTAAGTGATCCCGACGATCTCGCCGACTTCAGTACCCGATCCATCACTCCCCTTCTCTCCTTAATTCACTTCCTCAGCCTTCCCTCAGATCTTGGGCATTTATCCATCCACTATATTTTCCATTGAACAGCCCATGAGTCTAAAGGGGAGACTCCAAACCTCCGGCGATCACGCCACCTGGCCATTCTCCGTCCGGTTTTCTGACAATTTTAACCGTGACCGAGTTCGGATCCCGACACCTCCGTTGAAGAATAGCCTTACAGTTAAGGTTACCTATCCCAGATAATTCCTTGGCCGAATAGCCAATTCTAAAGTTATCCTAGATAAGTCATTGGCGGAATACCAACGGTGAACTCACCCTATTGGCAGCCGAGCCAACCTGATTGGCCTGCTGGAGACTGCTACCTGGAATCGTTTTTTTGATCTCTGGTAGCTTTGCGTAAGTATTTTTTTTGGGTGAAAGAGATACTGAGATGCGGAGGACGTCTCCATTGCTCGCCTCCTCACCCGTCTCTTCTTCAGAGAGAGACGCCGCTACCTTTTGAACTGAGCGCCGTGTCATCCTTCCACCATTATCTAGAAGGGGGGAAAGGTGTAGGGTTTGGAGGATCGAAAGGTTAGGATTTAGGGTGGCGGAGGAAGGAGAGATCGAGAGAGAAACAGGAGAGAAATTAGGTTTCCACCACTGCTGGATGATTTGTGCCGGAGATGCTCCTCGATTCCATGCGGAAATCCTTCAAAGACTGCCTCAAAGTCCTCGAAGCTGACATCCAGCACGCCAGTACACTGTAAGTGGAGTCCTCCAGCCCGATCTCTGGTTTCCATGCTCCATAGAGGGTCGTTTCCCCTTGTTCTTCTATTGCAATTCGGAAAGTCGCGATTTTGATTGATTTCGGGGGTTCTTGTGTGATCATTTCTTCATTTTTGATGAATTTGGGGTTGAAACAGCTGTTCTCGACTCAAATTCTCCATTTTTTTCCCAATTGAGATGAGATGCATCATCCCCCGTCTTTTAATTTTTCTGGGAGTCATACGAATTTCGTTTCTCTAATATGAAGAATTCTCGAGATCTTTTCAGCTAATCTGGCTCAAAAGTAGTAGTTTGTATCCTCTTTGTGCCTTTTTTGTGTCTTGTTAAATTTTACTGGTCATTTGGAATTGTTTGGACTATTTTACATGATTTTCTAGTCCATGGTTATTGGTCAGATTATATTTACTTTGGACCATAATTATGATGATTGGATTTTTAAGCGTGTCCCAGACTGGTGTTTGACCATGAGAAAAGAAATATTAAGTTGTTCGGATTCCTCGAATATCTGTTCTTTCATTTCATCTCCTAGGAAGAACGCTGCATCGTCTTCTCGTGAAACCGCCCCCAGTAAAAACATCCGGCGTGGAAACCGGCGGTTGGAAAGCCTGGTGATCAAACGATGTCAATCGAAGGCTCTTACAATCGAAGATGCGCTCGATTTGTTTCACATTGCAGCAAGTGCGAGCCCGAAACCCTCTAGCTATGCCATCAACATCATCCTTAACTCCATCCATCGAATGAAGCATTACCCAACTGTTCTCTCTCTATATAACAAACTAAATCAAATGCAAGGAATCCCGCCCAGCATCCACACATATGGAGTCCTCATCAACTGCTGCTGTCTTATGAATTGGGTGGATTTGGGCTTCGGTGTCTTCGGGCCATGTCCCCAACATCATAATCTTCAACTGTCTTATCGGTGGTCTTTGCTCCGAGAAGAGGGTAAGCGAAGCAGCCATGGTGTTCGATAGAATGTCTCTGATGGGATGTCAACCTGATGTGTTCTCATACAATGCTCTCATCAAGGGGCTGTGCAGTTCTGGGAGCATGGGCTTAGCAATGGAGCTGTATCAGAAAATGGCCACCCTGAGTGATTGTTGCAAGCCCGATGTGGTTATGTATAACACAATTATCGACTACCTTTGCAAAGAGGGAGCTGTAAGCAAGGCTCTCAAACTGCTCAGTGAAATGACTAATGGTGGTATTGCCCCAGATGTTCGCACTTACAACAGCATCATTCATGGGCATTCGACTTTAGGCCACTGGAAAGAGGCTGTCACTATTTTCAAGGAAATGGTAGATCGAGGCTTTTCACCGAATGTGATCACGTTCAACATGATGATGGATCCACTTTGCAAGCATGGGAAGACTGCAGAAGCCCATAAACTACTTGATTTGATGAATGAAAGAGGCGAAAAGCCTAACATCATCTCATATACTACATTGGTTCGTGGATATTGTCAGGAGAGCCATCTTGTAGATGCAATAGAAGTCTTTGATTCGATGCTAGGTAAAGGTCTTGCACCTAATTGTCATACTTACCCTGCTTTGATTAATGGATTTGTCAAGAATCAAAGAATGGATGAGGCTGTGAAGCTATTCAAGCAGATGCAACAACAATGAGTGAAGCCCAGTGTTGTTACCTATACTACTTTACTAGATGGACCTTGCCACCTTGGAAGAGTGGAGGATGTTAGAGGCCTCCTTGATGAGATGGTGGGTCACCGAATACATCCAAATGTCACCTATGGCTCTATAATATGGGGGTTTTGTAGATTGGGGAAGTGGAAAGAAGCTTTACAGTTTCTTAATGAAATGATGGAGTGGGGAATTGATCCTAATGTTGCGACACTCAATTCATTAATCGATGTCTTGTGTAAAGAAGGAAAGGTTCAAGAGGCACATAGATTATTGGAAAAGATGATTAGCGGTGGCATAGAGCCTGATGTTGTTACTTATAGTACAATAATGGACGGTTACTGTCTGGTAGGACGAATGAATGCTGCAGTGAGAGTTTATGATTCGATGGTTTCAAAAGGCCATAAGCCCGATGTTGTAACATACTCTATATTAATTGATGGATATTGCAAAAGGTGGATGATTGATGAGGCTCTGAGTCTCTTTAATGCAATGCCTCATAAAGGAGTGCAGCATACAACCATTGTATGCAACACGATATTAACTGGAATGTATCAAGCAGGTAGAGTTGCTGATGCAGAAAAATTGTTTGACAGGATGCTTGCTGCTGGGGTATGGCCAAACCTTCACACATATAACATAATCTTGTTTGGGCTTTGCAAAAACCAATGTATTGATGAAGCTATCAAGCTATTTCAAGATACATTGCCTTCCACTGTTAGCCTCAACATCGACTCTTTCAGTATCTTAATTGATGGTTTGTTCAAAGCTGGTAAGGTTGAAGCAGCCAAAAATCTCTTCAATGCTATTCCTACCAAAGATTTGAAGCTGGATGTTGTTACATATAACATAATGGTGAATGGCCTTATTAGAGGGGCTGTTTGACGAGGCTGATGACTTGCTTTTGCAAATGGAGAAATCTGATTGCTTTCCAGATTCCAACATGTTCAATGCCATTGTCCGGAGCTTGCTTTAGAAAGATGAGATCATGAAAGCTATAGAATTTCATCATAAAATGGATGAGAGACACTTTCCTCTCGCATCATCCACTGTATCTCATATGTTAGTTTTGTTCTCAAAGGATGGAAAATATCATGAATATCTTAAGTTGCTTCCAAATTTCTCTCAGCATCGTGTGAAGTGATAAGGTTGATATTAAATCATGAACAGAGGTTTATGAATGCTTATATCTCAACTGCACCTTTCAATCAATTCATCAATTTTTTGTATGACATATTTCTTTCTCTGTCATGATGAATTGAGAAGACTATCCACTAAATGGAGACTTAACCTCCAAATGTCAGATCAAGATCTCATGAGAATTTGAATCAGGGTTTCACAGGAATAAGTTTTGGATATCAATGGGTCTGCTCTGGTGCTGGCGTTGATGAACCAATGAAGGGTCATGGTGATGGAGATCAATGGCCACCTCAGGAAACTCCCTTCTATTTGCCTTCATGACTTTCTGATGACTACAGGTCAGTAGGGGTCCCTGATCTGAGAGGGAGCTTATGCATGCTTTAGAGCAGCAGAAAGGATGAGTTGCACTAAGAATATAATGCCAGAGTTCTACTTGGTGAGATGCGCAATTTCTGGATGATGCTTTTGGTCATGGATTGCGAATCAGCAATATATCTAATGTGACAAGGCAATGGTGATGTGGAGCCAAGACTCACAGCAGACAGGTTACCTTAACTAATGCAGGAACGAAATGGGCCAGTAGATGAGTACTTTTATAGGAATGAGATGGGCCAGCAGTCTAAGTGATTAATTGGTTTTTGGCATGATTTATAGATTTTTATTTTGTTGATTCAAATTCTACTGCAAAGACTGTTTAGACCGCACTTTTTGTTTTTGTTCTTGTGCATTTTACCATTACCGCTTCAAAGGGTGGAAGAGAAGTTGATCGAAAAAAATATGGAATTTCTCATCAATGACTCCACCTATTTACTCCACCATTCTATAAACTGTGAAGCATGTATCAGACTTCATCAATATTGTACTAGCAAGCTTTTGCTTGTAAATGACCAAGGATGATGCTTTCGCTTCTTTTTGCTTTTGTCTTTTCAGAATGTAGCATATGGCAGTATTAGATGGGGCTTATGCACATTGAGTCTGTAAAACAAAAAGCAGGCTCCAATGTATTATTTTTCTTCCCTGTTTTTTTCCATGTAGCCATAGAAAGCCTAGAGTGCATAAGAAAAATTACTTGTTTGACATTATATGACTTTCACTGTATTGAAAACAATTGCACTGATTTATGGCAGTCAGCTTTAATGAAGCCCGGTATCATGACCGAGACTAGACTTTTACTGTGGTATAAATAGCAAAAAGATTAACAAATGCCCTGCAAAAAAGGTTGCTCATTGTGATATTGGGATGATGACTTGGACCTAGATTTTTACTGTGACATAAACTAGCAAAAGATAGCACCTTAAATAAAAGTTACCCATTGTGATGGTACAACATTACCCAAGGTCAATCAAGATTCAACTTTGACAGATCCCTAGACCAAGATCGAGCAAGGTGGAAGCAGATCTGTTATTTAGGATCATGCACCGGCATGCACTGGCTCTATGCTCTGTCTACTTTGACAGATATCAGTCCATTCCACCTGTCGAACTCGGCTTGGTGTATGAGGGCATCACCTATGTTCCTGTCAGGCTAAATGTGGACAGAATTTGGATTATGCATGGCTCTAAAATCTCTTGGATTGAAGCTTATCACCATGTTTACATGATTTGAAGTACCTGAAAAGCAAGTTAGCTTGGTGCGAAGTTTTCTGCTCAGCACATTTAGCACTTATATAAGAATGCATAGCCGATATTAATATTTGTGTTGGTGGGAGATATTTGGTATTTACGTTCGGAGATTTATCAATTAAATATACGACATCACCGGCTATTTTCAACAACCGAATGACGATCAACTAACTTCATCAGATGGAGACCGGCAATCACTCGAATTCGCCATATATTCAATCAACTTTATTATTCGATCATATATCAAATAACTCATAAAATAAATGTCTACATTATACGGTTACTAGCCGGCCCAGCAGGGAGTTAAGGATCAAAATTCACGAACAAACGTTGGCATCAACTATTCATAACTAGCCGATCGTGAATCCAAAAGTAACTACTCCATTGTGACTACGTTATTAACTTTTATATTCGCGCGGGAGTACACAGTAACCGTAATCTTCGTCCTTATGAAAGGCAGGTTAAATGGGGGGGGACTAGGATAAGCTAAATCTTTTATCTCAAGCTCTCCTTTTTAGTCTTCCAACCGTTCTCCAAAAATATCCAGCTAACTTAAACAATCGGAGGGTCCCCATTGCCAACACCACAAAGATGACGTTGTCTTATAGGTTCTTCTTTTCATCAAATGTCGATAGCGCACTTACTCGCATCATCAGCGACTATCTCGTCGGGAAGTTTTGTCGCAACAGTTTGTAATTTTACATTCTGAAAGTGTTAACAAAAAGCTGAGCCTTCCTCTTACCAAAGTGAGAAGTTCAAATAAGCCTATAATTATAACCAAGGAATGAAGGTTAAAGAATTTTTCTGGAAGCTTACTGAAAGTCCTAACACTGCAATGCATAAGAGTTCTTATTGTATTTTGCCTGTGCTTGCAATGCGAAAGAAAAACAGATAATCGTGTGTTTCGAGAACAATCTTTCATCTTCTGAAATTAATATCTAAGATCACACCAACCAGAAGGGATTTGGGCTCACATTGAGCAGTTGAGATAGCCATGCAGGCTTTTCTCTTTCACTCATAGCTTTTAATGGTAGAGAATGAGCGGAGAGAGGGAGGGAAAAAGAGACATGTATAAGTGAGTCTACTGTCTTGCTACGTAACTACAGAAGTTCATTCAGTCAACGATATATTGGCACGCAAACGCACTTTGAATTTAGATGGTGGACTTCACGGTCTCCTTTCCTCTGTCGAAATTCTCAACTATAACAAGACACCATCTCCGGTTTACTTTTTACACTCCGCGGTATACCTACTAAAATGAACATTGCATAACTGTTGATCCGTATCACATCTAACCTTCACGATTTTAGAGTCCTGTCCGGTGATTAAAATGCTCTCGAGCCAAAGGCAAATATAGCACACGATTAGTGGCAGGCACGTTGAGATTCACAATGTCGCACATCTAAACCACAATTTTTTCCCAGACGACTCTAGCCTCAATGAAAACTGCAACTATTCAGGGATTTCCAGATTAAGCTGGAGATATCTTCTTGACTCAATATGACATTTGAAAGACTATTGGTAATAGAATCAACTCCGAGGCATGTCTGTTTCATGTATAAAAACTCTGATTTACTGTGATTCAAATTCTTAGTCGGATTCAAGGGAGCTCTTGATCTTTCCATTCTTACCTTGATGCATTCAGGAGCCCTGGTTATGTATCCAGGATCTTTAGATTCATTGTCATCAATTCTACATCCAGAGACAAGTCAATTAACATATTAATATTGGAAATTATATCCTAAAGCTAATCATCTAGATTTTAGATTGCTGAGCTAAATATAATTATACTTAAATTATTAATAAATAAAATTATTATTTTAATATTTTCATCATTTTATGCATCTTCCTGTAATGAGCTCTTCTATGATGCAGTCCTTATGACTATTTAAACTTGACATAGGAGGATTTGTTGTTTAGTTCTTAAACCAATCGCGATTCAAAATATTCGTGTTATCGAAAGACCACAACAAATATCGACTGATAGGTCGATTTGTGTCATAAGGTGTTGGTTGTTCTCTTAACCAAGTAAATTTGGAGATACTGTTATAGCATGCAGGTGAAGTGTAGGGACATTTCACTGAACATTGATCCAACTGCGAAGCTCTCTTCTGCTAAGAGTTTGTCTCGTGAAGGATATGGGCATATGTGTCCGCTTAGATCTGGGAGATCACCATGAATGACTAAGCAAACTCACATACCTTATAGGTATCAGACTACCTAAATTTTTAATTCAGTGATGGAAAACTACCGGAAAGTCCATATGATTGGATGCTAAGTATTTTGGAAATACATTTGGATGAAGTTTTAGCATTAGCAATAAACTCTAGATCTCCTTTGAGCATCGACGTCAGGGATAATTATACGGTAACCATATACCACAATTCGTCAATGTTGTGTTGTAATTTTTTCAACCTATCCGGACGATCGCGGTACCGAATTGCTAGATTGATCAATCGATTGGTACAAAAATTAAGTTTCATGTGCTTACCGGACTTAGGATTCGAATCTATTGGCGATCATTACACAATAGGAGTATTCCTACCTGATCTGATGGCTAGATATTGAGTCTCGATGACCTAGGACTCTGTTGGTCAAGAGTCCCATTGGATTGGAACTCTATATCAAAAGTCCCACTAGATTAGGGACTCTGTGAGGGTCCGACATCTGGGGACTCTCTGATGCGTGAGGTCCTGATGACCTAGGACTCTGTGACAAAGCTTAGTGGACTAGACTCTTGCAGTCCTTACTCATTTGGAACTCCTAATCAAGTCCACTGATCTAAAACTCTATTGATCATAAGTTCGATTCATTTGGGATACTGGGTCAAGAAGTTCCACTGGTTGAGACTTTATCAGGAGTTTCATATTGATGAACACTATTAATTCAGATTACCCATCCGACTTGAGGACTCTGTATTTTATTGAGGAATTCAATTAGCAAAATTTGATTGCTAATTACTCAATTTGATTGAGTGATGAAAATTTGATCAAGTTTCGATTCGAATTGGATTCAATTGGGTTTGAACCCGATCAAGTCATGAGATGACCTAATCGCTAGGTAAGATTTGACCCTGATTTGATCAAAACCTAGACTAAATTATTTTTTAATTTAATTAAGATTTTATGGTTGGGGTTAAGCCTAAATTAGTTGGATTTAACCTGATCTAATTACGGTCTAGATTTAATTAGTTTGGGTAAATCAATTAAGGAGCTATAGCAAATTAAGTTGTGAATTGAACCTTTTTCTTCTCCCTGCGCCACCCTTGCTTGACTTTTCCACACCCTATTCTCACGCACACTTTTGGTTTTGCATTGAAATTCTCACACACAGAAGATATCTACGCCCCCTCCTCTTTCTGTCTTTGACCTGGTCCAAGTTGTTGATCAGATTGGATTTAAGTTGAATTTTTGATTCAACTTCGAGGTTTGTTGGTTTGTAAAACTTTCCACTCCCTCTCATACTTTCCAATCACTATGCCCGAGAATATTTAGTGTGAATTTTTTTTGTTCATTTTCTAAAGGTGGGCGCGCAGAAGGAGAGTCCTTCTGGCACATCAAAACATCCAAGGTGGACGTTTGGATAGGGATAAGAAGGTTTTTTGAATTTGATGTTTGTTGGGAGGTTTGAAACAAGTTCAACCGTTCCAAACCATATCTCTTTCATGCACGTTCCCTATGGTATTTCATGTAAATAAATTATTTGAGAACTTTTGTAGCGTGCACTAGAAGGGGTTTGCATTCCTGGTAAAAATTTAATGTGATTGGCATAGTATTGGGCAAGAAAAATCTTTGGAGTGAAGGGTGAGCAGGCGTTGCCTAACAGCCACTTTATTTTTTCTTTATGCCTATTTCTCCTTCTGCATTTTCATTTTTAAGACTACCCAATTTTTAGATATGATCTAAATAAGTTTATTAGATCAAAAGTTATCTTTTTATGAAAATTTATTTCATAGAAAAACTCCACACAGAGAGGGCGTGATAGAATTTTCAGTGTGTCAGAATTTTTGTACCGAGTGAAACCCTAAATTTGGGTATCTAAGTTCGGATGGAGAGATCGCGTGCTGTAAACATTGGATCGCCACCAAACTTTGTACACCTCTTCATCATCCTTCACTATTCGTGTTTTAATTTTTTGGAGTATTTAAAAAATTAAAAATTAGATGATCGATCGGATCAATCATGATCAGCCATCAAAGGATCCGACGAGGAGCTAGCACTCCAGTGGGGCTGATCGGGATCAGAAGCTTCGTGTGGACCAACCATAGAGGCTGGATAAGTGTGCAGCTACAGCATAATGTCAGAGCCTATTTTGGTGGATTTAGATCATGGAGATCAGCTATCCGTGCATAGGTATCGAGTTCTGAACTCGTATCGGTTAGCAAATATGATTTGCCCATTGATTGCATTTTATTTTTCTATTATATATTACCATATCTAGATCCTGAGTAAGATAATTGATTAGATCAATACATGCTATAGAATTAATATTAAATTAATTTTAGCTTTTGCTATATTTTATTTGAAAAAGATTTTCGAAAAGCATGCCCTAAATCCTGCTCGATTTTCTTCAATGGTATCAGAGCAAAATTGCTTGAACATGTTAATATGTAATAGAAAGATTAAAATGCTACATAGTTGCATAATATTTAATCTAAATAACTTAGTATCGAGGATGAATGAGCCATCAAGCCGTCCAGTCATAAGGGATAAGTATGATTTAAAGGCCATCTCCTTCCATTTAGTCGAGATCCCTTATGGCGGTAAGAGTGCCACCGTGAACTCATTCATTAAGATGAACAGTGAAAAAATTTGATTAAAATTATTTTAATTAAAAAGTTAAACATGAATATGTTTAAGATTAGATCTAAAGGTAATTCATGATGTTAATTTTAAATGCCTTATTTTCTGTTATAAGAATTGGCAAATAGGATTTGCTGTTTATGCAATAAGCCGCATCCATTTGTTGAAATGAGGTCTAGATCATTTGGTGAACAGAAAAAAAAAATCTTTCAAAAAGTTTTAAAAATTAAATTTTTGGAAATACGAAACCCAATCCATCCATTAAAAAACTTAATTTAAAAAATAAGTGTCTCATAGAATCTAGAATTATGAATTAAAGATTTAGGACATAAGTAAAAGCTATGGTTAAAGCGGACTAGATGAATTAGGTCCATTAATTGGATTAGACCTAAGGTAATTAAGAAGTAGACTTAATCTAGAGTAATTGATCAAATCAACCAAGTGGTTGAAGTAGATTATGTCAGGACACTACTTGATCTCAACTACTTCAATAGTTATAGTTGAATGAGTCCATATCTAAACTTAGGACCCATGATAGACTTGATTCATGGCTAAGTTCAGTATTCGAAATTACTTAGATGATCCAAGATTAAATCTAATAACTGGTTGGTTCTAAGATTAAGTTTGGTAGTCTAGATCAGTAGTTTTTTAATTGGAGCTATTCGTTTACTGATTCGATCTTTGATGAGTTAATGGCATAACCCTTCCACTGATCTCACTTATCTGATCGACATTGTTGATTAGAGTTTAATTAGATCACTTGGTGATTTGAGATGATCCATGTCACTAGAAATCATTTTAACTGATTTCAATCGGTAAGATGAATTAGGTGCCCATGTATCTAAATTGATTCGCTTTCCTAACCTATTTACTTTGGTGAAGCAGTGAAGGATTACTGAAAGAAGTTAGTGGAAAGAAATTGGTCCGTATTCTTTCTATCCTTAAATCATAAGTAACATAAATCCTGCTAAATTATTAGATCCTTTAAAAATGACTAAGTTATCGGGATGATAACCGAGTGCATAGCCTCGCATTAAGGTGAATAGTAAGATGAGTCCAATTTTTTGGATGGACCATTGGAGGGCCTAACAGCCGGTATTCATCTGGATATTGAATTACTGTCCTCATATGATGATTAGATGCACTCTCTTAATGGTGATCAGGTTAGCTTAGAGCCCTACCTTGGGCTGGTCATTCATTGGTTTGATGCACCGAACTCAATCATGTGTATGGTTGACCTAATTCAGACCTTTTCAGTAGAGGCCAAAGCCTACTGATGACTTTTGAAGGTAAAATCTAATTACTAAAATTATGTTTAAAAAAATAATTGGTTGTGAACCGTACCTATAGATACATACGGATTAGCCAAAGTCCTACTCAGGCCCGTCTGTAGTTCTATACGAATTTTGTACCCACTAAGAAGTTAGGTATAATTCTTCGAATTGGAGGTAGAGGCTGCCAGATTTGCTAATGAAAATAGTGAGGAATCTTAACTAAAGTCCAAATCTTTAGAATTAGATTAATTCAGTACTATAAGATTTTATATTTTCTCTTTCAGATAAAATAGAATGCTAGTGATTAGTCCGCTCCATTCAACTGTTGGACAGTGGTAAGCTTTTAGACCTTATTACGAGGACTTCTAGTATCAACCCTGATGCTGCGCAAACCGCGAAGGAGGAATATCTTCTTAATCCCAAATAGACTGAATAGAAGAAATCAGCAAGTAGTTGCTGGGCAAGAATTGTTATATGATGTAACACCTTGTGCATTTCTCGTATGTGAAACACCTACTTGGGTATTAGAATACCGAGAGTCCGATGTTATATATGCAATTCATTGCATGGACTCAAATTGGTAGGAAAGTGTTGAGAATGGCGATAGTTCTTGAACTGTGGAGGATGGAAGTTAAAATTATTCTCTCCTT